>OX451215.1:143983340-144513017 GCA_949628195.1 Phasia obesa | reverse complement strand
AACCAGGTTCATTTAGTATGTTACGGGCCAGTGGATAAGGATCAGTTTCAAGCTTCTTTAAATAACTTATGGCAAGTTTCGCTATTTCCGCTTTAACTGTTGGCACGTTTAGATCTTTATGGATGTTCGAGTTTTTTATATACCAAGAGGCAGATGTAATTATACGAAGAATCTTGTTTTGGCACCTTTGAATTTTTTTCTACGTTGGTAGCTGAGGCAGTGCCCCATAATTAAATGCCTTAACACCATATTGGTTTTAGAATTGACTTGTATAATAAAAGTTTGCAATCTAAAGCTAGAGTAGAATTTCTGCCAATAAGCAGGTTTAGTTGGACTGCTTTTAACTTCATTTGTGTTAACTTTGTTTCTATGTGCCGTTTCCATGTAAGGCGCCGGTCAAGATGTATGCCGAGATATTTGACGTCTGAAAGCTGGGGTATCGTTTGGTTATTTATCCGAATAGGGGGGCAAGATTCTCTACGCAGTGTGAAAGTTATGTGAGTATATTTTTTTTCATTCATTTTATTCTCCATTTCTTCAACCATTTTTCTAAATTGGATATGTGGTCTTGTAAATATCGTGATGCTACTTCGGGTCTTTCGTGAATGCTAAAAAAAGCTGTGTCGTCAGCAAATGTCGATGTGTGAACTCGGTTACTAGTTGGCATGTCTGAAGTATACAATAAGTATAAAAAGGGCCCCAATATACTACCTTGGCGAACTCCGGCTTCGATTGGCTGGGGTGAGCTCAAAAAATCTCCTTCTTTTACAATAAATTTTCGTTCGGTTAAATAACTATCTAGCAGCTTATAGATGTTTACGGGCAAATTCACTTTTAGCTTATATATTAGGCCTTCATGCCATACCTTATCGAATGCCTGAGAAACGTCGATAAAAAGCGCAGAGCAGTATTTTCTCTCTTCAAATGTCTTCTTAACAACATTGACTAACCTGTGAGTTTGTTCGATAGTACTATGTTTTTTCCTGAAGCCGAATTGATGGTTTGGAATACATCCTTTGTCGCTTAGAATAGGGTTAAGCTTAGTTATTAACATCCTCTCAAACAGCTTTGACATATTTGACAAAAGGCTTATAGGTCTGTATGATTCAATTTTTGTGTGGTCTTTTCCTGGTTTAGGAATCATGGTAACCAAGGATACCTTCCACTCTGTGGGGAAGTACTCAAGATGTAAAATGGCAATAAAAATAAAAAGAACGATTCTGCGAGCTATACGGGGCAATTCAAATAACATCTTGTTACTGGTTTTGTCAACGCCAGGGGCTTTTTGGTGTTTAAATCCGTTATTGCCTTTTCAATATCACCAAATTCAAATCTTATCGGTATTGCAGCACTAGCCTCGACAATTGGCAACTCAACTATATCAGTCGATATATTCGGGGTAAAAACCCTTTTCAAATGTCCTACAAATTAATTGCCCTCTTCGGAATCACTCCTTGCCCAGCCTCCAGATGTAGTTCGCAGGGGAGGCTTACGTAAGACTGGCCTTTTAAGAGTTCGACAAGCACGCCATAATGAATAATCTGATTGAGGAGTTGCGTCTAGGTCTCCCAAATAGTTTTTCAAGGATGCTAATTTTCTAGATTCCAGCATGTCTCTTAGTCGGTTCGTGCATTCCTTAAGTCTGCTTTTGAGTTGAGGAGATCTCTGTAATTGCCATTCTCTACGAATTTTTCTTTTTTCAGCCAAGAGTCGTTCGATATCTGCAGAATAAATTAGATTGTATCTAGCTAATTGTCGGGTTATTGTTGAATGTTGAGCAGCTGATTTGAGGTTTTGGTCAAAATCAATAAGACTCCGCTCTACGTCTTTAGGTGTTCTTAGCGGGATGTTTTCCGAACAATGAGTACTAAGATACTTTCTATATTTCGACCAATTAATGCTTGTGCTAGTCGTTGGTGATATGATGTTTTGTTTGTCCCATACATAGACGATAGTGGGTGAATGATCTGAGGATAATTCAAGCGACGCTTCAGCTTTAATCATTTCTTTCGGAATACCCTTAAACACGCCAAAATCAATAACATCAGTTATTTTTTGTCGATCAGTAGGCCAATAGGTGGGTTGTCCGCTCGATATAACATTCAGACGAATTTTTGAAATTGTGTCAAACAAAATACGACCTTTTGGAGTTATTAGGCGTGATCCCCAAAACGTATGTTTAGCGTTGTAGTCACCTGATGCTATGAAACAGGGACCTAGTGATTTGTAGAAGTCGCTATACTGACTTTCCGAAATTTGGAATCTAGGAGGTTAATAAATCGAAGAAATAACAAAGTTTTGATGATATTCTTTAAGGCAGATATTTGTTGCTTGAAAGTAATTCTCACAAAAATCACGCATTAAATAATGTTTGATTCGGGCCTTAATAAGTATTTCCGAGCCTCCACATGCTCTTCCACGGGGGTCCTTAGTGTCATATAAAATATAGCCATTGATTTTAAAAAGGCTATTTGTTGTTAAGTGTGTCTCGGAAATCAGCATGACATCAATCTGTTCGTTCTTGAGGAAGTATTCAAGTTCATTTTTATGTTGGCGTAAGCCGTTTGCGTTCCAGAAACATATTTTTAAACAGTTCATGGTTTGTTTAGTACCGCCTGCAACATCATAGATTGCATGCGTACCATTTCTTGTGTCATGCTGCTCATAGAGCTCATAAAACTGTTTAACGAATGCACTAATGTCTCGATGCTTGCTTCGAGACGATTATAGTTACCAAATGGTGTTTGTTCTTTAGGTTCTGGGTGCAAATTTGGAGTAGAATTAGTTGTTGGTGTCGCTTTATGTACTGAAGTATGATTTGTTTTTACCATATCTGCGTATGAAACATGTTGTGTTGTTGGTTGGGCTAACTGAGGATAATGAGCATTTGCTCGATATTGTGGGTACTTAGCAGGAGTATTTTATTTTTGAGTGGTTTTCATTACCATGGAAAAAACTGGACAGCCTCTGTAGTTAGCAGTGTGGTTTCCACCGCAATTGCTACATTTTTTAACTTTCGAGTCATCCCTTGCTTTGTCGCATTGGGCGGAACAATGTAGCTCTCCACATACAACGCAAAACGGAGGCAATTTGCAGTAAGCCCTAGTATGACCATATTCGTAGCAATTTAGACACTGTACGGGTCCTGATTGCTTATGCGGTTCCTCTACGCTTATTTTGCGGTGCAACAGATATCTTAAATTATAGATAGGGTGCGTTTCGTTCTTTTTCAATCGCATATCTCCAGGTTCCAGTTCAACGCGAAATAGAGGTTGAAGGACATGTTCTCGATTTCTGAGGTTGTCTACACTTTTTACCTTAAATCCCGCTTTTTGGAGGCCATCTCTAATTTCGACTGGATCAACATATTGGTCTACACCTTTTATAACTACCTGTAGACCTTTACTACTCTTCAGCTGATATGTATAAAAGTTCTTTTTGCAGCTTTCAAACTCGTTTACTACTTTACGATAACTGTTTTCATCATTAAACTGTATTTTTGTTTCATCAATGTTGCCACGCTTGATGGGAATTACATAAAATGTGTTCTCACCAATAATTGAAATTAACTTCTTTATTAAGTCGCTGGAGTTTTTCTCCCTTAAATAAATTGGAGGTGGTTTGAACGACCTGGGTGCCGTTTTTTTTTCGCTTGTTTCGCTATCTAAAATAGCAAAACGGTCTTTTTGTACTTTAGCCATTGGTGCAATCTGCGAAGATGTAGGGCTTCGACCTCTTTGCAATACAGTTATGTATCTGTCCATTCCTACTTGTGTCTTAAGCTTTTCTACACTATCCATATTAGTTTTGGTAACACTGTGTACAGAAGGCGACTTGTTTGTAGTTATTTTATTGTCATCGCATAACAATAGCGAGGAACAAGATTGTGCACATAAAACTGGCGTGGCATTTATATACAAATTGTCACTAGTTTTTTTGTTTTTATTTATTTCAACATTGTCAACATTTTTGTTGCTTAAATTAAAGAGGCTCATTAGCCTTTATTGTTTTTGTTTTATTTTTAAAGTAGCAATTCAATATGCCGTTGTATAAAAAAAAGAAGAAAGAGAAGAAAAAAAATATTTTACAAACAACCTTGTTGTTGTATTAAAAACTCGCACGTGACTGATTTATTTTATTTGTTGTAGCGGCTAAACAATACACCTTCTGTAAAATCTTCACGCGTGAGCACTATTACTGTTCAAGAAAAAAAAAATTTGAAACAGATGGACAGACAGACAGACATTGTAGCGATATTAGGGGTAACGTTTTTAGCCTTTAGGTATGGAGCCCTAAAAACAGTGTGTTATCATGTGTAACTTTATTTTATTTGCTAATAATAAAGTTTTAAAAGCAAAAAATTCTGCTGGAATCAACTATTGTTTGCCCCTGTTTAATCTTACAAAAAATTTGTAAGAACAAATAATTTTACAAATAATTTTACAAAAAATTTTACAAATAATTTTACAAAAAATTTGTAAGAAGAAATAATTATTTGCCCAAAAAAGAAAAAAATATTTGCCGATGAGTGGTCATATTTTGGTTTTCCGGCAAATAATTTTATTTGCCAAGAATCAGCTGTTTTTATTGTTTTATTTTGTTGTCAGACTATGGCAAATAAATATTTGACGATTTCAGTAATTTTTAAATAATTTTGCGATTTAAATAATTTTTCTTCAACCAAAAAGTGCGCAACGAGCCTAAAGAAGTTCTCACTTCAAAAAACATTTTTGTAGATATTTTCAAGGACTATAAAAATCTTAACATTGGAGTTTTCTTGTTTGTCCGAGGTACCCTACTATGAGAGCTTACCCGCAATCCCCTTTTTACCCTAGGGTACCAACGGTCAGCAAGTCTGCTCAAAACACCTCTGCTTTGCCTCTATGAAATTTCATAAAGACACCTTTAATGGTTCATGAGGATTATATCGAAAATAAAACGCCTGTGCAATGACGATTTGAACAAAACCAATAAAAAATCAAAACTAGCTACAAATACAAAGTAATATAGTCTGTCGTATTTTCACTAGCATGAGTGTTGATGATAAGTTATTTTGCATTTCGTTTATAACTTGGTTATGTTTGATAGCAGAAGTTTATAATTTTGTACACATACACAGAAAAAATAATACTTATTTAGTATGTCGTATAAATCGAACATGACTTTTTTCCCAAAACTTTTTTCCCAAAACTTTTTTCATTCAGTTTATGAACATGGTAATAAAAAATATGAATTATACATAACGTATGTTTATAAAATATTTTCCTAACACATATGTTTATTAACATATTAATAAAAATTATGAAACTATTTATGCCAAATCGGCCGATATTTACACGATATCTTCGTTTTGACCCAAAATCACGAAAACGTGTTTAAATGTCTAACAACAAGAATATGAGATCTAATTTTTTCAAATATTTGATTGTTTTTAAATATGATTTAAAAATCGGCTTAACGTCAGAATTTTGTTTTTGTACTCTTGTAGCCTTCAAGATAATTTCAGCATTTTTGAATTCCCATTGTAGTGCTGTCGACGATCGAAAATTAGATGAAAAATTCAAAATCTCAGATGCACTACCATCGATTTGGCTGAAATTTTGGATTCAGATCGTCAAAGAATATACATGTATATACATACCTACATATGTACATATGTATTTTATATATTTTTTTCTTGTCAAAAATATTGCAATATATTATTACATTTTAATTTAAGCAACTTTGATTCTTTTATTTTATTGTCAAATAAAATAAAAATCATTATGTATGAAATAATTCCTATTATATATTAGCAAAAATTTATGAAGTCAATTCATAATATTTATGTTCAAACTTTTTTCTGTGTATGTCGCCAAGCATAATCAATAAAAAATCAATTTTGAATTTTTTGATACGTTGTTTTGCTTTTTTGGTGACGAAATGTTGTAAGCTTACTTATTGTTATATGTTAGTGTTACATATAGTGAGGTGCATAAATGAGTACATGTTTGTACTTTGAGCACTTTTTGTTTCATAAATATAAAAGTAATAGAGCAAATCCAAAAATTTTTGTTGTCGTTTACTAAGTATCTAGTACTTAATAAAATTATACATATAAAATTTGTAACAAAATTCATCAAGCACCAAGAAAAAAACGAAAAAAAAAACAAAATTACTATTATGTACTAAATTTTGCACCTCTGCATTTTATGAAGAATTTAAAGAAAATAAATGAAAAAGTAGCGTTATAATCAATCAAATAAATACCTAACAATAATACATAATGAAGAAATTTTCAAAATCCACCAAGGAGAGCATCCGGGCCATGATCGAATGACGCTGTTCTACCCGGGAAATAGCAGAAGAACTTAAAGTGAGTCAATCAGAGGTCATAAGGGTACAACAACGGTGTTCCGTTGTTACCAAGCCTCAAGTTGGATATCGTAAAAAACATTTAAGTAATGAGTAAGCACGTCTAATGATAAGAGAAATGAAAAGAGATAATTGTTTAACACCAAAAAATGCTTCGTTAGCAATCGGAAAACCCGTTAGGCGGTGGACGGCATGTAGAGCCCTTCGCGACATTGGTTATATTGCAGCAGTAAAAAAACAAAAACCTGCATCGTCGGAAAGTATGTAAAGGCACGGTTAAAATTTGCCAAAGACCACAAAACTTAGACAGTGGATGACTGGAAACGTGTGAACTGGTCAGACGAATCCAAATTCAACCGTTTCCAATCCGACAGTAAACAATATTGCTGGCGCCGACCTGGTGAAAAAATTCAAAGGCATCATGTGATGCATGGTGGAGGAAAAGTCATGGTAAGGGTTGCCTTACGTGGTGGGACCTTTGACCACTGCAAAAAATTGATAATATAATGAAGAAAGAAGACTATTTGATTTTGTAGATAAGATTTCCCGATTTTGTAGATAAGAGCGCCTATTCTGCAGAAGAAGTAATTTTTCAGCAGGATGGTGATCTAAAACACACGTCCAAAATCGTGAAAGAATGGCTTGGTGAGCAAAATTTTTAATTAATGCAGTGGCCAGCACAAAGTCCCGACCTCAATCCGTTTGAGAATTTGTTTTCAATCGTGAAGAGACGGTTGGGACAGTACCAATCAGCCTCTACCAATTTGGACGAGCTTTGGCAGCGGATCCAAAGTGAATGAAATAATATTCCAAAAGAAATTGTACATAAATTGGTTGAGAGTATGCCAAATCGAGTAAATGATGCCTTACAAAATAAAGGGCTTTGGACTTAGTATTAAAAATATTCGTATTGCGCAAGATTTTTCAGCGGTGCAAAATTGAGTACATTGGAGTTGTTTTGGTTTTCTTTTTTTTTAGAAATTAATGCTTTAAGTTTTGAGTTTTACACTGTTTTGTTAAGTACCTAATACTAAATAAACTACAAACAAAATTTTGAATTTGCTTTATTACTTTTATTTCCATGACATAAAAAGTGCTTAAAGTACAAACTTGTACTCATTTGTGCACCTTGCAGGTGCCTCGTTTTTTTAACGGGGTAAAAGACACTTCATTCCATTTAATTATTTTACTATTTAGATTTCCTATGCTCAAAGTCTATCGGTGACAGAAGGATGTCCAAATGTATTGAGTCAATGGGGCAACGACGCATTTGCAGCCTTGACATCACTACAATGAAATGTGCTCTAATGAAACAAGGAAACTTGTTCTCGATACCCGCATTTTTTACATATAATATGTTTTTCATTAGGAGCCCATCCATTTGTGGTCGATGGGACAATAAATTGCAATACGTGTTTTAGGTAGAATTGATTTTTTTTTGCCGAACAGTCCGGATGTGGACCTCCTTGCAGAGGTCTTTCCTGACACTTTCATTGTAAGAAAATTGAAATCGAATGTTCATAAACTCCCTTTTTTATTTTTCCGATAACCAAATTTCTTAGTTCCGGTACAACACAAGCATGAGGTCGTTAAGATATGTTCACGTTTGCTCGCAATCTGTCTAATTGCGATCTTTTTTATTGAATATTGTTGTTGTGTCAAAGCCTAATTTTGAGTTAGGTTCGGCGGAAAAAAAATCTAGTCGAATGACGATGTAATAACTGCCACTTTTATGTCTTTCTAAAACTTACTTTGCAAAACGTTGAAAAGTTTAAAAATCAATTACATACATACTTATGTTGAAAAGAAAACAACAACAAATCATTTGGTTTATTTATTATTATAAAGCAAAAGTTGAAACAAACCTTAAATTGGTTGGGAAAAGGTCCACCATTACGCAATACACTGTGCTTATACTCAGAGAGGTAAGAGCTTCAAAAATGCAGGAAAGTATTAAATTCTCAAGAGATGTTCTTACAAAATATAGTCCTACTGTAACTACTCCTGCTGTTGTTAAGCTGAACACTAAAAGATAAATAAATATTTTACACTTAACATTCGCACGAGTACATATTTCCAAAATCTGAAACATTGTAATTATATTGCACTTACCTAAGAAGAATTTAATACCCAATCGATGTACACAGAGTGGTAACCAAAAGCTGGTTGGTATACAGGCTAATCCGATAATAATTGTGTGCAGAAATACTTTTTCTTCTACTCCAGCATCACATGTCACAAATGTTCTGTAAGAAAATAAGTTTTTATTCTCTATAAAAATATTTAATCAATGGATATTCTGCATGCGTTATTTTAAACTGATTTTATTTGAACATTGTCAAATATCGTTTAAGAACTGTTTCATATCTAATAAGATAGTAAAGCAGATTGATGTATTGTCTATTTGTTGTTATTCCTAAAATATTCAGTTATTTCTATAATATTCCAAACTCCGAGTCTTTGGTGGAAATCGAACCTACAACGCCCAGACTGATAGACTAGCACACTATCCTACCGGGGCACCCATGTTCGTATGTATCTTGAATTAACCCGATAACTAAAATACCTTTAATCTTTCCGAAATAGTTTTGCTATTGAAAATTGTGATGGCTTCAATCTTTTACCAATACTTCTATTTGAGTGTACAGTAATTTCACTTTAAAAAAAAATTGTACATAAATTTTAATAAATTATTTTTTTGGTCATTCTATATTCAACAATTTCTTTTATTTTGTAAAAAAAATATTCATTTGAGAAGACAAAAGATTGCTTGTAAAGAAAATAATTTTTATTCGGCCCTATTCCCGTTGGCGTTGTATTTCGAAAACGAAATTAAAACGACAAATTGGAATCACCGTTGGCGTTAACGATATTCGTTACCCCCGTTTCCATTAGACATTAACATTTTTTTTTTTTCATAATTTATTTATTGTATCTTCAATATTTTTGAACTAACAATAATTACTCATATTTTAAGTCTAAAATAAAAATATACTTTTTAAGTCCAGCCCGTGCTAGACAAAAATAATGTTTGTTTCACGGATTTTGTAATCATTTGCGGGTCATCCCTCTAATGTACGTCCAAGAAAAGCAGTATCTCTTATTTTTAGTCGAATGTAACCAGGTTCATACAGCATGTTACGGGCCAAAGGGTTTGGATGAGATTCAAGCCTCTTTAGATATGTGACTGCATGTTTCGCTATTTCTGCTTTCCTGTTATGCTTTCACAAAATTTGGTGCCAAAGAAACTACAGGTGAAATGGTATGACCTGAACAAACTCCACAAAAATAGAGGCATACACATTCAAGATAAAAAAGAAACTGTGAAGCCAGAGCAACAGGGCAAGGGGAGCGTGTTTGTTATAAACAGGTGCCATTGGCACGATTGTAGGAAGCGGTGTCACACCTATTATAATTTGAAAAACAAATTAACCCGAAAGGAACATATTGGGATTCACCGGCCATGAAGAAGTTAGATCGCTACTCATGATCAAATAGGTACATCTTATACTTATTATTTTAGAATATTTTATTCTATTTTGTATCACTTTCTTCATTCTGTTTGGCATTCTGGATATTAGTTTTTGGCATGTTTCAGGTGTAATTTCGTACCATGCTTTCTTGGTTTTCTCAAATAGATAGTTTTTTTTCTGAAAGTTTCTTTTCACAATTTTTGTTTAAGTTCACCCCAATATTTAAGTCTGGAGATTGACTAGGCAAACTTAACAGGTGGAAGTTGTGCTCCCTGACCCAATTCCTGACCAATGCAGAGGTATGCTTATCCCGTTGGAAAACCTAAAGCAATGGCTTTTCTTCACGAGCATAAGGCAGTATGTCGTCTTGCAAATTATATCTGTACCCCATGGCATTCATTGTAATATCTATGCGAAACTTTGGATCTACTCCACTCCATGAGAAGCATCCCCAAACCATAATATTACCGCCGCCCTGTTTAACAGTCTTCTTTGTTAATCGAACGTGGAATTCTTTTTTTGTTTTTTGGACGACGAACATTCCTCTGATAGTCATTTCCAAACAAATTTATTTTTGTTTCGTCACTCCAAAACATATTTCGCCACTTTTGTCACCTTCACTACCACACCAATTCAAATGTTCATTGGCAAATTTAACTCAATAGTAGTGTTTTTCTAACGCATAAAGGGAACTTTTCTTGCTATTCGGCCGGCTAAATTAGATTCTTGAAGACGTCGTCGAATAGTTGGAGCGCTGTTTACATTGCCAATTTCGTAGGCAATAGCTTTTGAGGACTTATGCGGGTCCTTTTTGATCAGTAGCTGGATACGTTTTGTGGGGTCTACCAGGATCCCGCGGGTAAACTACCCCTTGCCCCTTCCCGATTATGCTTAAAATGTATACAGGTCTTCATCTACATAAACCAAAGGCGCATACTTAATTTCAATTTGATATGTCATACGGTATAACCTGTAGAGCGTTTACAAAATTTGGGAGTAAGTAAACTACCCCTTGCCCCTTCCCGATTATGCCCTTTACACAACGTAAGTTTATATCTTTGTCAATTGGGTCCATTTAAATAATAAAACGGAACATTTGAGGAAATAGAACATCATAAATATACATAAATACATGTAAATACCCTGCAGCTAAATTTATAACGAGTTACGTTTTAATGCTAGGATTACAAGTGGGACAAACGACGAATTTTTGGTGGCGAATATTGTTTAAAAAAATCATTTTACGTTTCACTGAGGTAGGATTAATAGTGAACAAGGCAATTTAAAGATAAATCAGATATCGAAGTTTCTGGCTTCAAATAACTCAAATTAAGAGCCTCGAGTGAGATAAATAATCAATTGAACAGTTGTGGTGTGTAAAGTTTTATAACATTTTTTTTTAATGAAAGACTATGAAACTTTTCCCGTTTCGGCTTTATCGGTAAAATTTTGCCTTTTCCGGGAAACGGACATTGTTTCCCGGGAATTCCCAAACCCATTTTATTACAAAAACTATAACAAACACTTGTTGGTTTTTACGTCGATTTCAGAGTTCACAAATTTTGTTTTAAGCCAATTTTTGTTTTTTGATCGTTTTCAATTTAAAATGTAATTAAAGTGTATATTTTTTTATTATGGCAATCTTCTTTGGAAATAAGAGAATTTATGTGGAATGTGCGTCATCATAATATTAAATACTATGAATTTTGAAAATTAATTGTGAAATTATAAAAACTAAAATAATGAGTAAACGCAACGTGATTAACGTGATATCTATATCAAAAGATTTAGGAATACCTATATATGTACATACATATGTACATATATATGTATTTACATACATACCTAAGTCAAAATATGCTTATTATTTTTCGTATGTAGAATAAGTTTTTACTATTTTTTATTTAGCAAATTCAAAATTTTATTATCGTTAATAATACATATATTACATAAGCAAACTGTGGCGAAACTTCTTGGGCAAAAACTAGGAAAATATTCTGGGCCGCAGAATTATTATGCATTACAAAACTGAGGGATCTCACGGAAAACAACGATTTAAGGAATACAAAAATTTCTACAAAGTATTGGTTGGTAAAGATTATTTTTTTATCAAGCTTACCAAGAAAAAGACCCAGAAATGGTACTACGGCAGGCAATGCAGTTGTAAAAAAAAATTGGCAATCAGCCCTCAAGAAAAAATTAGAGGAAGTGACAATGCCAAGCCATATAGAATTTGTTTATTTTTATATTTATATTTATTTATCTTTATATTTACTTTTATTTTACATATGTATATGAATTCTCAATGTTGTTTAAGGCCAGGATTCACTATCCTACACAATCGTACGATTTAATCACAAAAAATCTGACAGAATTCTGTCCTACTAAAAAATTGTTTCAAAATGGCGTTGTAGATGCCACACTATCATACAAAACAAGATTTTGCAACGATTTTGCAAATCGTACAGACTGTCAGACACATAAACTATTAATCCACACTATCATACTTTTTGACCACACTATTAAACCACACTATCAATTTTTGACAAATCGTACACTCAGTATGATAGTCAATCCTGGCCTTTAATAGCATTAAAGAAATAATTAAAAAAAAGTGCAGGGCAGTCGTTGGGACTGGAAGTAAAAATATTCAACAAGAGGGAAGCTTAAGGTAGTGGTAGACTGCGTTCTCACCAACTGACGATTGATAATCAAATACAAGTTTTCTCGTATTCCTTTATCTGGGTTTGGTTGGTTAAATAGATGATGCTTACAACTAAAACACTGTCCTAAGTAGACAAGATACAAGAGTGCTGATGACGGACGTGGCTGTCTAGAAAATATGCATTCCGCTCCTGCTGGTGTCTAAAAATTAAATTTTCTCCATTTTTATTTAATATTATCACCTAATTTGTAATTTAATTAGTTCTTTCTTAGAGAGAATAAAAACGAACTTAAGCTTGATTATAAATTTCATTGTATCAAATACATAAACAGATCGACTAATAATAATTAAAATTTTCAAAATTGATATTAATCTTTTTATTATTACAGTTGACAGTTTTACTACAGCTTTCAGCTCTACAAGTTTTGTTTCTTTTTTAATTGTCCGCTTATTACAAACTTTTTCTGAAAATATGTGCATATATGTAAATGAGTAGTAAAGAAATACTAGAGATCAGCATTAGTTCATTTGTTGTTTAAAGCTGGATTCAGCCATTTTGTCTGGACAAAAATATTATGGTCTATCTAATTATGTGCAATGAATTTTTTATAGTTATTTTTTACATACAAAGGAAGTTTTGAAGTAAGGATTAAGTTCGTGTTGTTCTCTCTAAGTGGAAAGAATATTTTTTACAAATTAGGTGATTAATTTTAAAGAAAAACTGGATTTTTTAAATTTATATGCTGTTAATTACTGTATAGAAAGATCGATTTCAATAAGGAATTCCACCAAAACTTGACTGTGAAAACGTGCTACAATTTTATGAATTGAAATAGGCATCTGTTGATCTTTAGTAATATTGAATAAATTTAATTTCTATAAAACATATTCTAAATAAGAACACGATAACGAATACCTTAAGGTGGGTATGCTCAGGTCTCCATTTATTATAATAACCCCTATTTTTCATTGTTTTAAGTCAAAATTTTACCTTTCTCGTGTCTACTAATCATTGTAAATAAAAAACAAATTACTTATTTATTTTGGCGACTTTTTCTCTGTTTTTGGCGAATTTTAGATATTTCGATTAAATTGATTTTTTGTGTTTTGTAAAAAATATTTTGTAAAGTAAAAAAAATTGTATATATTAGAGAAAAATTTCAGCAAAAAACCGTTTTGGCGATTTTTCTCTTCGATTTTGGCGAATTACAGAAATTTTTAATGATAAAAAATGTTGTTCAAAATTAAAAAAAAAATTTTTTTTGTCAAAAAAAAAGTGAAAAGCTTTTTAAGAGTGATCTCCATCGCGATCCTAAAAATGTTATATATCACTACAAAATTTACGATCTCTACTTTTATACTGTAAAAAAAACTTTGCGCATTTTTGCGCCGTTTTTTTGATTTTTTGAAAATTTTACCTTTTTATGTTTTTTCTTATCTTGGATACGTAAATACGAGTAAGAAACCCTTTAATATTCATAAAATGTTTTGGTTTTTAATAACTGAAGGTAGATGTTTTTTATTTAAATCATTACATCTAACACAGTTATTACTTGTACAAAAAACAATTTAAATATCAAATGAGATATAGACGTAGATGCCCTTTCTTTCGGACTATCTACTTTACACGCCAGAATTCGTTTGAGAGCATATTACACCTGTCATAAAAACTGACAGTGAAAAAATGGCAAATAAAATCTGATGTGGACAAAGCTATTGTTAACGCGAGGAAAAAAATATCCAAGAAAAATTTAGAAGTGAATTAGGGCTAATAGTGGGTGTACCGAAAGCTGGATTTGGAAACACCAACGATGGTAACAGCAGAAAATTTTTTTTCAATCCTGAATTAGCTGCAGAAATAACTGGAATTGAGTTTGTTTTCATATACCGAAGGTTATTATAGAAGTAATACAAAGTGGTCCCAAAATCCAAATGCACGAGTTTGCGGATTATTGCTTAGATACTGCAAAACTTTACTTTTCTCTTTTAGATTTACTTTTCTCTATATAGATTTTAATACATGGTGCAACTGTTATGAATGAAGCATTGTTGCCTATTGGGCTGTTATCAGAAGAAGCGGCTGAGGCAGAGTTTTCAAGGTTTGAGTGTAACATACAGGCTTTTGCTAAGTTCTGACCCACTCTTTACTAGACCCACTTCAATAAAAGGTCATTACCTTCTTATATGCTTCCACCTGTACTTAACGCTGAAAAGGATTCCTTCTTATATGCTTCACCTGTACTTAACGCTGAAAAGGATTCAGATTCGGAAGAGGTCTTTGAAGAATCAGACAAAGAAGAACCATGGCACTCATTATCATCTTAGTGCAAAGGAGAAGTTGTTTTAAATAAATTGATTGTTATAATTTTCAATAAAATTTTTCGTTACAATCATAAATAACACAGTGCAACACGGAAAAAAATAACCATATACGGACACCACTACGTGATAAAAGACCAAAAAAAGACCCCTGTCTTCCAGTTTTGCCCAAAGTCCTCCAGGTTTTTTTTTATGGGCCCTCAAAGATGTGGGGACTCGATGTCATTTTTGCAAAAAAATGATCATTTACTCAAGCTCATATTTTGCAAACCGTTTGGAATTTTGATATACTCTCTGAGGCAAAGTTGTAGCTCTTGTCATAAAGAACAAAAATTGTTAACATATAAAATCAAAAAAAAAACTTCATCTTCAAGGTCAAAATCGCAAAAAACTATAAAAATTCAATTTTTTTTACCTTTTTTCCCCTGTTCGGTCCATAGGTAGCAAACCGTTCAAAATTCAAAAAAACAATCAACTACAAAAATGAACCTAAGATCTCAATAAACAACTTTCTAGAACATATGAACTTCCTAGGAATGATTCTTAACACCGTTTAGGTAGCGCTTAGGTAGCCGCAAAAGTGAAAAACTTTTGCGGCTACGTTACAGGGACGTTTTGGGGGTGGGATTGGAGGAATACCTCCCCCTGCCCATAAAAATCTATTTCTTTTAATAATTGCATTATTTTTTTCAAATAATTTTTTATTTCACCGCCCATAAAAGGGGGCGGGGCTAAAAATGGCATTTAAGAATCTCTTGAGTCCAACTTTAAGTTTTTGGACATTCTTTGACCTTAAAAGTTGTAATTGCTAAACAAAATGACGGGCAAATCAAAAAAAAACTTGCATTTTTCAGAGGTAGGATTAGGGGAACTTTTTCTCCTTAATCCGATTTTTCTTATTTTATAGCTTTGACAGCCTATTACCACAACAGATTTTTCTGCAAAGTTTCATTAACCTAGGGGCACTCAGTACATTTTTAGAGCCAATATAAGCTAAAAAAAAGTAATGTCCGGCTAGATTGGCAAAATACCCCTATGTGCGACGCGAAATTTTTCCTTTAGCACTTTTTGAAAAAAGAGCTACATACATAGCTCTTTTCATTCTTATGAACAGTGGTTTTGGCACTTTATGCTTTGTTCAATAAATTTTTACTTCTTTCATTTTTTCTTTCGTCTCGTATTCGTGTCAATCACATAATATTTTAATTTGTATAAAATATGGATAACAAAGATGTAATAGCTGCTTTTCAAATTATGTAATACCACCAACCGTATTTAAAAATTCAAATAAAACATAAATCAAGTTAAAATATTATATAAAAGCAAATATATGGTTAGAAAAAGAAAATATTAATTTGACCCTTTTTGTAATGATTGTTTATTTTCAAAAATTTAAAATATTTAAGAACTTGTTTTTTAACACGAATAATAACAATATGTATAGTTTTAAATATTAAGACACCATGGACCGATATCGAATAAAATACTCTTAAATGGTGGTCATATAAATAAAACATAATGTTTTGCAATATCAAACCGTTAATTACTGCTTTGAAAATCGAACGGTACTTTTCTACAAGATAAGATAACATATATAAAATTATATATAAAGATAAGATAAATATCTTATAATATCTTGCATTGTTTTACGATAAAAAGTTTCGCGAAGTGGACACAAAATTAAAAATTTCAAATTTGCTTAATAATAACAAATTTTTACATTATTTCACGAAAAGAATGCTGTACAAAACAAATATTTGCACCAATTAGATTCAGATACAGAACAATTTTTAATTGATTCAATTATATGCTTAATTGAGAAAGAACACAATAAAATTCTAGTTAAATAATAATTGCAACTATTTAAAATATTTTGATTTTGATGAATATCTACATGTAATATTTTTAAAATTTTATATATATATATATATATATATATATATATATATATATATATATATATATATATATATATATATATATATATATTATATATATATATATAATATAATAAATGGACTAAATCACCACTTTAACGAATGTTTTAATTATCACTGTAAATATTTTATTTTGTTATTTGTTAGTGCATCGATTTGATAGTAAATTTAAATGCTAGTGTCTTCTGTTTAGTAGAGCATTTTTATTTCAAGCAAAATTACATTGAGAAATAAGATATAATATATTGTCAATGACCGAAATGAAAGAAAAATATTTATAATGAATTTCGAAGGAATTCTTGTCATAATCGAATACGTTTGGATGCGTTTTAAAAGACAGGTGTGATTATAATTTAAATACCTATGTACCTATAAAAATATTCGTATATTTTTTTAAACCTAAATGCACGCTTTGTAAATGTAAAAAAATGTACCTTTAAAGTAAAATATAGTAATAAAATGGAGCAAAAAATGAAAAAATCGGTTTTTTCAAATTAGCGCTTTTAACCTCTTTTTGGCCGCTAGGTCGTAGTTGATAGTCTGCCGATTCAAATTTTTTTAAGTTATACTCGAAAGAGTAAAAAAATTGGTTTTTAAAAAAAAGTTTTTTTTTTTTAAATACGCACTTTTGGGGCCATTTTTAAGGATGTAGAAATATTCAGATTGTAAAACCTTGTCTCGAAAGCTTCACTTTTTCAGAAGAGAGTAAGCAAAAAATTATGATTTTTTTTAAACTTATACTCGAAAAAGTAAAAAAATATGTTTTTTCAAAAAAATATTTCTTCGGCAGACTATCAGCTACAACTTTGCCGAAGACAGTTTATGGTTATCATCAAAACTGAAGGAGTGGTTCGCCGAAAACTAATGACACCATTTTTTTGTGGTCACACCCACTTTCAAAAACTTTGAGAGGCAAAAAAACGGATACTAATCCAGCCAAACTAAACTAGGGTTTTACTCAGCTCTGGTACCGCTATCGAATCTTCATAGTGAGTACCTGGTGCTTTTTTCACTGTTGCACTGTGTAATTATTGTAATTTTTGACCTTTTTAATAATTTTATATATATGTTTTTTAAGCTTTAGGTCTTTTTTATAAAAAATTTAAATTTATTTTTATATTCAATAAATCTACACCATTGGGTAGCATCATCAGAAAAAAATAAAAATAAATTTAAAATTTTTATAAAAAAGACGTAAAACTTAAAAAACATAATTATAAAATATTATATTATTTTATGAAAATAGAGTTTAATGAAGCAATTGCCCTCAAGCTTATAATGGAAATGAAAAAGCCCAGAAGAGAATGCATATACGACATGAGCAATAGCTCATATAAAAATAGTCATGCAAAGCAAAGCATTTGGACGGCAATAGCTAACGCCATTAGAATTGAACGTAGTGGGGTCCATGCGATGAAAATTAACAAAGGATTTTAAATTATTTAAGCGCATCTCAGGAATCAATGAGTGATAGTAGTCCATTGCTGTTATTTGCTTTAATATATTAATATTATACTGCAATTCTTTTTTGCATATTTTTATTTTAACAGCCATAAATAGAAGCAATTTTCTTTTATAATACATGTTTTAAAAAGCAAAATGTTAAAATAAAAAAATATGCAATTTCGCACCAAGATTTTATTTTTAATAACTTGCTGCTTTGTTGCCACGTTGTAAAATTAATATGACTTGTTTATTTATGGCAGCTTTGTTTGTCCAGGCAAAATTTTCGAAATGGGTGAATAGTGCTTTAGAAAACTCTCAGAAAAAAAAATATTTGTTCCCACAAAAATTTTGTCCGAACAAAATGGGTGAATCCAGCTTAAATCATATTAAATCATTACACTAACACGCATAAACTCCTTTGTAAAAATATGTGTTAGAGTGAATAGAGCGAGCAATATAAACATGTTAGCAACATTGCAATGTGTCCGACAATCAGTCATACAATCAGATCGTCAAACAGTCAGACCGTCCAACAGTCAGACCGTTACTTATTCAGACAGTGAATCAGTCAGTCAGACAATCAATCACACAGTCACTCAGTCTATATATATAGGAACCAGCAGCAAACGTTGTGTTGACGATGGTGACGATGATCTGAGTTCAAAAATTTTTCTTCAACCAAACTAATAATATCAATAATAATTATTATAATCAATAATGGTGATTATTATAATCAATAATGGTGACGACGGTTTTTGAGTTCAATAATTTTTTCTACCAAAAGGTGCTCAACGTGCCTAATAAAGTTTTTACTATAAAAACTGTTTGGCTGGAAGAATGTAAAAGCACTAGTTTACAATTATAAGCACAGTACAGTTGTGCTGTGAAAAAATAAAATTATACCTGGAAATGGTTAAAAATAAATTTAAACGATATTAAGGTCGGATAATGGAGGGGAATACACTTTTAATATATTGATGAACCTTTTAGAAAACCTAGGAATAATTCAGCAATTTAAGGTTCCCTATAAGCTACAGCAAAATGGGGTTGCCAAAAGAAAAAATAGGTCTTTGGTAGTATTAGCTAATGCAAAGCTTCCTAATTATTTATGGGGTGAAGCTATTCTGACAGCAAACTATTTAAAAAAGTGATTAGTGGCAAGTTCTCTTCCAAATACTCCATACAAACTATGAGAAAATAAGAAACCTGATATAGTAAATTTAAAATTTTTTGGATCAAAAGCTTACGCGTTAATTCCCAAAGAAAAATAAAAGAAGTTAGACAACAGAAGTAAAGATTATATATTCGTGGGATACTACAGACATGCTAAAGGTTATCGGTTACTTGGTATGTCAACAAAAAGAATTTAAACAAGTAGATATATTTGGAGAATTACACTGTGCTCGAATCGGACACTTTTTTTGGGGCACCCGGTTGGTAAATCTAATTCGAGTACGCTGAATCATGTAGTGCTAATCGTTTTTTTAGGTTAGCTCTTGTTTAAAAGATAATTAAGATTAAAAATTATGGTTTCAAGTACCAAATTTTTTTTACCTATTATTGATTTTAAATCCGTATATATCAATCGAAAAAACATCTTGAATCGATCAAAAAACATATCACCAATGAAAATGTTTTTCCCCCCTTTTTTAGTGGGCGTGGTCATTAAAAACTGTAAAAATAATGATAAAAACATAATTTATTAATTTATATGTTAATAATATCGGGATTTTTGGACTTTTTTAAGGAGGAAAACTTGTACCCCAAGTGTCCTCTCTTATTTTAATGATCAACACAATACACTGCATTTGTAGAGGGTTTAACTAAAAAAACAAAATAATGCGTCTACTTGTTTGGAGATGTTGGTAATAAACGTAGTAGTTTTTGTAAACAAAATCTTTGTAAAAAGATAACGATTATTTTGTGTATTAATAAATTAAATTATTTCACTGTAGTCATACCTTTCGGTGAAACCGTCGTCACTGGCTATTGTTTTGGTACGTTTGGCGAGCGCTTTCGATATGAAGACATCATTTTCAAGCCGCGTTTAAAATGTTACTGGAGAGTTAGTATTACCTGCTTTAGTATAAATAGTAATGGGTATGGTGGTGTTTATTTAAATGGTTTGTACAGGTAGATTGCTTGCTACCTGATATATTTATATGAGGTCAGTTGATAATTTAGTATTTTCGTCTTTTATTGTTAGATAGGTAAGTGTGTTCGTCTGCAGGTGTTTTTCGTTTTTTGTTAGAATGTTTTAGAAGATTTAGTGGTGTGAAAATTGTATCTGAGGTTGTGTTTACCTGTTCGTTAATAATATAAACGCGGCTTGAAAATGATGTCTTCACTTCGAAGCGCTCGCCAAACGTACTGGCCAAACAAATCCAATCAATTTAATACTAAATTATTTCAATCGGCTTTTTAAATATTTTTTTTTCAAAATAACAAAAATGGAAAAGTGTTCAAAGTTAAATAACTTCTGTTATGTTTGTGGAAGATTTACAATTATGCCCAGTCGCCGCAAAATTAGTTTTAAAATCGCTGATTTGTATGAACAATATTTTTCACAAAGTGTTCTTAGTGGTGTGGTTTGGACACCATCTATCGTTTGTATGACATGCATCATTCATCTGAATAAATGGAAAAATTCTGGCGGCGCCATGCCATTTGCCGTTCCAATGATTTGGATAGATCCTGAAGTTCATGATGCAGCTAAATGTTATGCGTGTGTGAATCATGTCGTCGGTATGAACAGAAGAAAAAGTGGATCCTTATCATATCATATACTGAAACGACATATTCTCAGTTGCCGCTGCCGCATTCAGATGAAATTCCTGTTGCGCAAAGATCAATCCCAACCGAACAATATATGCCATCAATATTTCAATCTGTTGAAACCATAGAAACAAGTGTGTCGGTGTATCAACCATCAAATGTCACTGTGCCGTGTAATCACATTGAAATCACGCAAATCGTTTGGATATTATGGTACGACGTTTGAAACTATCGCAGCGGCAATATATTCTCTTGGCAAAGGATCTAAAACAAGCGAATATTTTGGCACCAGATGTTCGGATATACGGAGCAATCAACCGTCATCGACGATTTACGAATTTTTTCAGATCCATTGAGAATAATTCACTAGCTTATTGCATTGATATCCGCGGATTGATTTTAATGATACAAAATGAATATAATTCCGAAGATTGGCGATGATTTATCGATTCGTCCAGTTTGAAGCGGTTCTGTTACACGTCACCAATTCGAAAAATTCCGTTCCGATTGCGCTGAGCACCAATACAAAAGAAACATATGCATCACTAAAAAAAAATCTCGACTTAGTAAAATATGAAGACCATATGTGGAAAATATGCGCTGACTTAAAATTGGTGGCTCTTTTACGAGGAATGAAATTGGGCTACACCAAAAATATGTGTTTTATGTGTCTATGGGATAGCCGTTTTGTTGGTGACCAATATTATACACGGAACTTGCCATTCCGTGAGCAAATCAGATTACGACGAAACAATATTATTGAGATTCCACTAGTGCCAATCGAAAAAGTTTTGCTTCCACCTCTTCACATCAAACTAGGAATTGTTAAAAATTTTATAAAAGCATTGAACCCAGATGGAAATGCATTCTATGAATTGTGTCGTATTTTTCCACGGTTAAGTGGCATAAAAATAAAAGAAGGTATAAATTCCAATCCATTTTATTTTTAATGTTGACCAATTGATATTTCATATCCTATTATGGTTATTTACAGGAATACTTAATGGTCCGGATATTCGTCGATTGACGAAGGACCAGGCAGTTAATAATGCACTGAGTGATGTGGAACTTGTGTCATGGGATTGCGTGAAAGCGGTCATTGAGAATGTTCTCGGAATTCATCGATCAGAGAATTGGCGTATACTAATTGAATTATTAAACGATTAACGATGAACGATTAAACGGTCGAATGTCATTAAAAATTAATTTTTTGCATCACCATATAGAAAAATTCGCCGAACAATCACCAGCTGAATCCGATGAATATGACGAACGTTTTCATCAAGTGACTGCAAGGCTCGAACATTGGTATAGTGGCAAAAAGCTACATTCACTTTTAGGTGATATTTGTTGGAAATTGCAAGAGGAAGATGACGATATAGAAGAATCATGAAATGAAAATTGATGTTGTTTCACAAAATGTTGTCAATTTCACACATTTTTTCAATTAGAATAGATTCAATATTCAAATCGTATGACAAAGAAGATATCAGAAATGATGAGAGAATAGAAGTATAACGAATGAAATTGTAATCTCAGACGATAATTCGTTTTGCATTCTTGAAGACTGTCAAAGTCCTGTTCAAAGCTACAAACTACCACTATCCGAACTTCCTGGAAATAATAACGAAATTGCTGATACGGAAAATACTTTAAGAAGGTCTACTAGGAGTACCAAGGGAAAGAAGCCAGATTATTTGACACTACGGACATGTCGTACTGAAGTAGTAGACCGAAGACATATAATGAGGTAATTAAATATTTGTAAAAGAATGCATGGCTACATGCCATTAAAGAAGAAGAAATTGAAATATTAAAGAAAAGTGGTATGATAGCATTTAGTAATTTCGCCCCCTAACGTGAACATTGTTAGTTGTAAATGGACTTTAAAAATTAAACGAGATGTTAATGATAATATAAAACAGTATAAAGCACGTTTAGTAGCCAGAGGATTTAGTCAAAAATATGGTACCAATTATAATGGAATATTTGCCCAGTCGTTCGTCAAACCACTATGAGAACAATTTTATCAGTAGTAGGAGTTAATAAAATGACCGTTGTTCATTTAGATGTTAAGTCGGCGTTTTTAAATGGTGTGCTAGAAAATGGTATACATATACTTGAACAAAACACTTCATTGTTTTATTGAAAGGTGGATTTAAACAAAACTCAGCAAACCCTTGTTTTATACAAAATCTCTCTTCGAGGAAGGAAACATCTACGTCCTTATATATAGGTAGATGATATTTTAATAGCTGCCAAAAATAAAAAATCTATACATAGATGATATTGAAAAACTATTAAATGATAATTTTGAAATTAACAGTCTCGAAGAAATTCGATATTTTCTCGGTATAGAAGTTTTAAAGAATAAAAACTATAATTTTTATATTCGACAAAACAATTTATTAAAATAAAATTATATTTTCTCTTCATCCTGGTTATGGTAAATCGTAAATCGAGCTTAATCGTATTTTACGATATTTGAAAGGTACCGCTGAATTATATTTAAAACTCAGTGAAACGAGTCAAATAGTAACACTTTGTTCGGCTATGCTGATGCAAATTGGGCAGAAAACAATACTGATCGCAAATCTAATACCGGATTTATTTTTCAGATTAATAACGACAGTATTAGTTGGTGTTATAAGAAGCAATCATGTGTGGCTTTATCATCAACAGAGTCTGAGTTTATTTCGCTATCTGAAACCTGTAAGGAAGCTGTGTGGCTAAGAATTTTGTTAGAGGATATGAAAAAAGCCTCATATACATACATAAATACATACAAAATGTATGAAGCAAACCTAAATAGCGCTGCGGCCACGCTTATAATTGGAAAATCCAATTTTGACTGAGCGTAATTGTTTTTTGTGTAACATTGATGACACTTTTGCTATAATCTGTTTTACCTAACGATTTTACCTCTAATTTGCGTTTAAATTTACGTTAAAAAAGAAATATTTTGAATTTCTTTATATCAGTTGAGGAAATAGGAAATTTGAGTTAATTTTAATTTGTTAACATTATTTTTATTAATTAAAACCACTAGTACGATTTAACTCTTCTGATAAGATCTTAAATTATTTTTCCCCTCAGCATGTTTGAATTAAAAATTTACAAATAAAAATTTAACTATTATTATGTTTAAGAAAATGAACTAATTTTTTGTTACAAAAGATGAAGTTAGAGGTATGGGATAGGATACTCGATTAAGTTGCTAGTATACGAGTACATATACATTTTGGGCTGACTACATCTCCTTATCAAGAAACCTACATACATACATACATACTGTTACGTGTCCCCTTGCCCGTAGTAGTTTTGGTGCCAGCTAGCTCATAGGCAACTTCAGGGCAGGTTCCAACCCTTAACTACACGTCGGGACAAGCACAATAAATAAAATTACAATAGACGAAATTAAAAAAAAATCAAAATAATACCAAAGGAACATTAACTAAAAATACCAAGAAAAATATAAATAAATAAATTAAATATCTAAATCAATAAATAAATGAAAAATAATAACCTTTTATGAAACCACTTTTTATTTTAAGAGAAGAAATAGTTGTCATTTTTCTTCCTTTAACCCTCCCTACCTGGGACATTGTATCTTAATCGATAAAAAAAATATATATAATATCCCCCAAATACCACACACACACTTACATCCGACTCACATGCAACCTAACTCAAAATCCAAAGACTTAGAACACGAACATTGTTTTCCGTTTATACATATATGACAATTACATTATTTATTTATTAAATTATTATTATAAAAGAAATTATAAAATCTAACAAAATTTAGCTTTTTAAACATATTATGTATGTGTACTTTAAATTCATATTATTTTTTAAATACAACAAAGATAAAACAACAAAAAAACAAACTTAGACTAGGTGCCTTAATATAAAAACCAAAAAAAAACTAAATAAAAACCAACCAATAAGGATACATCCTTATGTAACTAAAATTGTAAAAAAAATAATTTATCCTTTACATTACCTCAAAATTTAAATATATATATAAATATTTCATTTAAAGTATGACGTAAGTCTAAAACAAACAAAAAAAATTGCCTACCTAAATGAGCTCACTTAGGTGCATATCCTTATTCAAGGATATAATTCATAAAAAAAAAAATTAGATTAAACTCGATTTATATATATACTTAAAATCATTTGATTTCCCTAAAGGATAATTAAAACAAACAAAAATTAAATCTTTTATATTGAGGCACTAATACAATTAACCATAATTAACGAAATTAAAATTTTACCAATTTAAAACTAAAAAAAACTATTAATATCACTTAAATATTTAATAAAATCCACGACAAAACGAATTTAATCCATTAGATTTCTTATTACACATTGTTAGAACAAAAATTCTTTTGATTATGTCTACCAATACCCGTGTATTAACAACGCGGATAAATGTTTTTTTTTTTTTTTTTGTTTGGTTTTTATATTAAGGCACCTAGTCTAAGTTTGTTTTTTTTTTGTTGTTTTATCTTTGTTGTATTTTAAAAAATAATATGAATTTAAAGTACACATACATAATATGTTTAAATAGCTAAATTTTGTTAGATTTTATAATTTCTTTTATAATAATAATTTATTAAATAAATAATGTAATTGTCATATATGTATAAACGGAAAACAATGTTCGTGTTCTAAGTCTTTTGAATTTGAGTTAGGTTGCATGTGAGTCGGATGTAAGTGTGTGTGTGGTATTTGGGGGATATTATATATATTTTTTTTATCGATTAAGATACAATGTCCCAGGTAGGGAGGGTTAAAGGAAGAAAAATGACAACTATTTCTTCTCTTAAAATAAAAAGTGGTTTCAAAAAAGGTTATTATTTTTCATTTTATTTATTGATTTAGATATTTAATTTATTTATTTATATTTTTCTTGGTATTTTTAGTTAATGTTCCTTTGGTATTATTTTGATTTTTTTTTAATTTCGTCTATTGTAATTTTATTTATTGTGCTTGTCCCGACGTGTAGTTAAGGGTTGGAACCTGCCCTGAAGTTGCCTATGAGCTAGCTGGCACCAAAACTACTACGGGCAAGGGGACACGTAACAATATGGCGCCCAAGCAAGATGAAGTAACTGGTATACGGATCATCAAAGTATACTATGCAATAGTTTTTTTTTCATTTTCTTTTTATTAAATAGCCCAAGTTGATAGAGATTGGATTTTGATACGGATGTAGAATCGCGGTTTTTGTTACCTTATAGGGGGAAACCTTGTAAGCCGTAAGTGCAATGATTAGGATTTACTGGGCAAGCTTCGAGAAGCATCATTGTCTGGAATTAAATCTTTATTTATTTGGATTAGAACCTCACTTTTCAGTCTATAGCGTGGAAGTTAAAAAGAAACTTGCCATTTGGTAGTCTGAAAAGAGTTTGGTTATTTTTTTTTTTGTTTTTTCTGAAAATTGTTTGTGAAATTACTATGTGTACAGAATAGCCGCTCCCATAGAAAATGAAGGAGGTCTGAAGTATTGTGAAAACATTGGTTTCATAGACAATAATAAGAAGGCTGATAGGTGAAGTGGTAGCCGCTTTGAGTTTTTGCTTAGAGGTCTGCTGTACCACTAACCGTCATTGTAGCTATGGTTGTTGTACCAGAGAATACGTTTTGCTGCAACCGTCTTGAACAGTCTTCGGAGATAAGAGATGCAGTGAGGCGGATCGATACTCTAGTTATATCCAACATTACATAGGTTATATTATTTTCTTTTTTGTTTTTAGTTTTTTCTTTATAGTTTTTGTTTTTGGAGAAACACTTTTCAATTTTTCAATTAAACCACACATACGACACTGTTCTCACGGAGTATCAACCTAACTCAAATCTTTATAGTTATTGTATTATTTCAGTCGAAAAATTTAAGTTTTTTTTATAAAGTTGTTTATAAATTCATTTATTTACTTGATTATATAATTGGTATTTAGTTTGATTTTAAAATTTAATATATATATATATTATAGGATTATTTTAATTATTATTATTATTATTATTATTATTATTATTATTATTATTATTATTATTATTATTATTATTATTATTATTATTAGCATTGGTAGTATTATATTAATTTTTTTTTTAGTAAGTTAGGTAGAGTAGTTGAGTTTATATTATAAGTTTTTTTTTTTCCTGAGAGGATTATTAATTATCATTTAAAGCTTATAACAAAGTTTTTTTTTTTAACGTGCGTTACCTATACGTTTTTTTTTTCGTTTACCATTCGGTGTAATATTTAAAGAAAAAAAAAACAACTTAAATACAGGAAGTTTCTTTTTTGCGTTTTTGTGTTTTTGCGGTGCGTGCGTAATTTACTTAGAATTTTATGGCTGAGTCAATAGAAATTAATGAAAAAGAGGGTTTGAGAAGATGAGATAAATTAAAGCGAAATAGGGAGAGGATTTCAAACTTTGATTTGAATCGTTCGTCACCACAGGTGAAAGAAAAATATTGGAAGGACAACAACAATACCAGGATGACTACCAGATCGCCCCAGTTTGAAGATAAGTCAGCAACGATTAATCGTGGTGCAATACCTAAAGTCAAGGTGTCAAATAAGAGCACAAGTCATGAGGATTTATCGTCAGCTGGTAGGTCAATATTAATAAATAACATAGATAATAGTAGAGATAATGTTGAACAATCGATGACCAAGTTCATAAATGAGAAAATTGATAAGGAAATGTTAAAGGTTCATTAGAGTATAGCCCAATTAGCGGAGACAATACGGGAACTGGCTATAAGGGAAAATAATATTACCAGTAACATGGGAAACAGTCGGTCAGCCGAAGAAAGAAGTAGGCCAGTTCATTTTCAACAGTGTGAAAATTTGAATTTCCCGCCACCTCCGAGCCATAATTATGATGGGTGGAAAATAAGGATTGATAAGTTTGGATTAGAGTTTAAAGGTAATCATGGTGGACGTGATCAACTTTCTGTAGAAGAATTTATATTTAGACTGGAACATATGCAACGACAGTACCATATTCCTTGGGAGGAAATTTTACGTGATTTCCATCTTTTATTATCAGGTTCAGTTCAGCAGTGGTATTGGGCACTTCTTCAGACTAATGTGATAGCTGATTGGTACACTCTACGAAGTGCATTGGTAAATAGATATAAAACAGTAAGATCTAATTGGGAATTAATGCATGAATTAGTAGAGCGGAAACAGATGCCTGGGGAATCAATTGATGACTATTTTCATAGCCTGAATTTGTTGAGAGCTAAATTAGAAATACCCGTGACTGAGGGGGAAATGATTAAAATTGCAAAACGAAATTTGCGAGAGAGTGTTGCGAGGATCGTCTATCCGATGGCTTTGTCTTCTTTAGAGCAACTGCGTATGGAATGTTTAGAGGCAGAAAGAACATTTCCTAGAAAAGACAGTCGTGCCTTTATACAGCAACCTGTAAGAAATCAGAAATATGTGAATGAAGCAGTTTTGGATATTGAAGTAGATGAACAAGTATTGGAGGAAGTAGCAGCTATTACCAGAGAATTGTTATGCTGGAATTGCCAACAAAATGGGCACAGTTTTAAAGAATGTCCATTACAACAAAGATCGTTGTTCTGCTACAAATGCGGTAAACCGAATACAATTACACCTAATTGTCCAAAATGTCTTCAAGTGTTGGAAAACTCCAAGAGGAGCGCGGCATTAATGGGGAAGTCACGTTCCAACGAAGCTGCCCCAAAACAATTTTAAATGCAACTGACATATCATCGGATTTTTCAAAAATACGACACACCTTACCTTTAGAAGTGCGGGAGCAAAATTATGTTCAAACGCGAAAACGAATTTTTGAAGAAACTGATAGACATAAAGAAGCAAGTTTCGAAAAAGAAACAAATAACAGAGAATTTGTACAAACAAACATGAAGAAACACATCAAAAAACCGGAAGTTAAAATATTTAGATTAAATCCAAAAAAAAAACGTGAATATATTTTGAAACTTAGAAATGACTTCATTACACGAAAACGACATCGCGGATTTTTAGCAGAAGCGATTAATCGTGGTACTTTAAAAAAAGATCCTAGACCATATGCAGATGTGTTAATTAATGGGAAGGAGTTTAAAGGCCTTTTAGATTCTGGCGCA
Source organism: Phasia obesa (assembly GCA_949628195.1). NCBI lineage: Eukaryota > Metazoa > Arthropoda > Insecta > Diptera > Tachinidae > Phasia > Phasia obesa. The sequence continues at coordinate 144,483,909 of OX451215.1, read as the reverse complement.
TCTGTGAGTTTGCTTGGAAAAAATTGCCGTGAATTTATTACCGAGGAAAATTTAGATATAAAACCAATTTTTTGTAACATAAGCACAGCTTCAGGACAGCAACACCGGGTATTAGGTAAATGCGAGTTAGAAGTCGGTTATAAAGGAAGTAAAAATTTAATTGTTTTCTATTTGTGTCCTGAACTGGATCAACAATTATATCTAGGTGTTGATTTTTGGCAAGCGTTTAAGATAGCCCCTACAATTTTGCCATCGGCAGAAATAGATATAGAAATGATACGGAAAATGCAGGACGAAGATAATAAACTTAATAAGCACATACTAAGCCCACAACAACAAGAACAACTAAATGCAATAATTAAGAAATTCCCTATATTTGAAGAAAAAGGTTTAGGATGCACTAAACTAGAAAGACATGAAATAAAACTTATAGATGGTACAAATCCAGTAAAAGAAAAACATTATCCGATTTCACCGGCAAATTGTATATGCCGAAATAGATAATATGTTAAGCTTGAATGTAATCGAAGAGAGCAACAGTCCGTGGTCTAACCGAACAACTGTTATCAGAAAACCTGGTAAGAATAGATTTTGTCTGGATGCAAGAAAATTAAATGCAGTTACAGTAAAGGATGCTTATCCCTTGCAAAACATTGACGGGATTCTGAGTCGGATAGATCAAACTCACTACATTAGTAGCGTTGATCTAAAATATGCTTTTTGGCAAATCGAACTAGAGGATGAAGCTAAGCCGTATACAGCGTTTACAGTACCGGGTCGGCCGCTGTACCAATTCCGGATGATGCCTTTTGGCCTATGTAATGCGGCTCAGCGTTTATGTCGTCTGATGGACAAGGTAATTCCAGCAAGATTAAAATCTAATGTTTTTGTATATTTAGATGATTTACTTATTATTTCGGATGAATTTTCAACGCATTTAAAGATTTTGGAACAGGTAGCTGAATGCTTAACTAATGCCAACTTAACCATAGGCATTAAGAAATCAATGTTTTGTTTTAAAGAACTAAAGTATCTAGGTTTTATAATAGGAGGTGGAATTCTCAGAACAGATCCAGATAAAGTAAAAGCCATACAAAAAATTTCTTTGCCAAAGACACCAAGGGAAGTTAGAAGCTTTCTAGGTACAGCTGGATGGTACAGGCGATTTATTAAGGACTTTGCTACAATTTCAGCTGCTCTCACCGACACGTTAAAAAAAGGGAAAAAGTTTTCTTTGACTTCTGAGGCGATTGAAGCATTCGAGACTCTGAAGGTTTTACTTACCACTGCACCTGTTTTACGTCACCCAGATTTTAATAGACAGTTTTTTATACAATGCGATGCATCAGATTCTGGAGTAGGAGCTGTTCTGTTCCAGAAAAATGATCAAGACGAAGAAAATCCAATTGCATTTTATTCTCAGAAGCTGACTGCCTGCCAGAAAAATTACTCTGTTACGGAGAAAGAGTGTCTTGCTGCCGTTTTAGCAATTAAACGATTTCGACCCTATGTAGAGATGATGAAGTTTACAGTTATCACAGATCATGCTAGCCTTAAGTGGCTAATGTCACTAAAGGACCTTAGTGGAAGATTGGCTAGATGGTCATTACAACTGCAGGCATATGATTTTACGATAGAACATCGCAAGGGATCTGAAAATGTAGTAGCCGATATGCTGTCACGAATGTCTGTTGGAGCTGTTGATATGAATCATGAAGAATTTTTCGATTTTGAATCCACTGCTTTTGAATCGGATGAGTATTTACAATTGATTAAGAACATACAAGAAAACCAGACAAAATTACCTGATTTACGAGTGGAAAACGGGAAGATATACAAAAAAATCGCGTTTGACCGTAACGAGAATGCCAATGAATCAGTTTGGAGGCTGTGGATACCACAAGAAATAACACAGGTACTAATAGAAAAAGCCCATAATGCGCCAACAGCTGCTCATGGTGGAATTAGGAAAACACTAGAGCGCCTGAAAAGATTATATTTTTGGCCTAGAATGGTGGCGCAAGTTCAACAATATATAAACGATTGTCAAACATGTAAGGAAAATAAGTCGATAAACCAACATTCTATGCCTAGTATAGGTTGTGAGGTGCAAACTGATAGACCTTTTCAGAAAATATATATAGATTTTTTGGGTAAATATCCTAGATCAAAAAATGGTAATGCATATATATTCATAGTAGTAGACCATTTTTCCAAGTTCGTGTTTTTGAAGGCTATGGGAGAAGCAACAACCAAAAACGTAGTACAATTTTTAGTACAAGAAGTGTTTCAAAAGTTTGGAGTACCCGAGGTATTGCACAGTGACAATGGTCAACAGTTTACCTCAAATTTATTTAATGAAATGATTAGGACATACAATATTACACACATGAAAACTGCGTTTTATTCACCGCAATCCAATGCTGCCGAGCGGGTAAATCAGTCAGTAATTACAGCCATTCGGTCGTATTTAGAAAATGACCAAAGAGATTGGGATTTGTACCTGCCGGAAATAGAGTGTGCACTACGTACATCAGTTCATGCAGCAACTGGATTTACACCTTTCTTTGCCCTATTTGGTTGTCATATTTTTTCAAATGGTTCGGATTATAAGTTGGCAAGAAAATTACAGTCTTTATCTGATCATAATATAGTTAATATAGAAAAAAATGATAGACTAGCGATTATTAGAGAGAAGATAAGACATAATCTGAATGAAGCATATCAGAAGAGTGCGCGGAGATATAATGAGAGAGCGCGAATAGTAAAATTTAGGCCAGGTCAGGAAATATATAGAAGAAATTTTGTACAGTCCGAGTTTAAAAAAAATATAAATTCAAAATTTTGTCCCAAATATATAAAATGCCGAATTCTAAAACCGGTAGGCAATAATATGTATCAACTAGAATCTCTCCAAGGCAAGCCGATTGGAATTTTTCATGTAAAAGACCTAAAAATCTAATTAAAATCAAGGTTGACTGTCAGAATGATGACTTAACATAAAAACATACATACATATATTTATTTTTGTATTCAAGTTTCTTGTATAAATGATTTCTCAGTATGAAATTTGTATTGTCTGCCCGGCTTGAGACTTAACAGGGTGTGGGAGTTCCCCACGTTTTGTTTATCTATTTTTTTTGGACAAGCACTGTCAGAACCAAGACGCACACCGGTTCAACCGGCGTACACTTGGTTGCTCCGGAGTTTTGTTGCGCCTGTTTTTTTTGTATATGATCAAGATAAGCTGAAGTGTAACAAATCTTCTGAATAAAAATTTACTTAGTATTTTAACTTTATATTAATAAGTTATCTTCTTCGATTTATATGTCTTTCAATTTATATTTTAGTTTTTTTTTATAGTTTTTAGAAACACACAGTAGCATGAAAAATTACATAATATTTGTCATGGATATGAATATTATTGGTTTATGAATTGGATACAGAGTAAAAATATTTGTACTAAATTCACTCATTAGTTTTCAATTGACAAAGTAAACTTGTAGTTTTTTTTTTGGAAATTTGAAAATTGAATTTATTGGCTGTGAAAAATTTCATTCGTTAACATAAAGTCGAACAGTTCAGTTCATATTTATAAAATAAAAAGAAAATCAAATTGTTGTCTAAATTAAAAAAAAGGATAAAGTAAAAAAAAGGATACCGTGTGAAGGATAACAAAAACATTCCTTAGAAAAAAAAGGATAAGGATAATTCAGTGTAAAGGATAACGAATATAAAAAAAAATAAAAATTTAAATTGAATTAAATAAAAAAAAGAGTGCTAAATAAAATTCAGTGCGAAGGATATCCAGTGCAAGACGCAATAGCTGGAAAAGGATTCAGTGTAAGGGGATTTTAAAATAAATCAAGACTTAAAGAAAGGGTTAAGGATAACCAAGGGATTTTTTTTTTGTCAAAGTTGCCAAAACCGGATTATTTCCAATTGTGAATTTTAAAAAAAATATAAATAGAAAAAAAGGTGAGTTTTGTGTTTTTTTTTTGTAATGTAAATTGACCGTTTATTTATATATTATAAATATATTTAGATAAACAAAATCGTGCCAGTCATACACCAATCCCAATTCTCAGGACGAAGGATACTGTTCCTGGATTGAGGTGGTTGAAAAAGAAAAAAAAAACAAAAAAAACAAACTAATATAGGCAAATCACACAGGTAAAACTGCGTCAGCCAAAAATAAAGAGGCGGCAGTTGTTTTGCTTTAATTTATTTATTGCATTTATCCGCGTTGTTAATACACGGGTATTGGCAGACATAATCAAAAGAATTTTCGTTTTAACAATGTGTAATAAGAAATCTAATGGATTAAATCCGTTTTGTCGTGGATTTTATTAAATATTTAAGTGATATTAATAGTTTTTTTTAGTTTTAAATTGGTAAAATTTTAATTTCGTTAATTATGGTTAATTGTATTAGTGCCTCAATATAAAAGATTTAATTTTTGTTTGTTTTAATTATCCTTTATGGAAATCAAATGATTTTAAGTATATATATAAATCGAGTTTAATCTAATTTTTTTTTTATGAATTATATCCTTGAATAAGGATATGCACCTAAGTGAGCTCTTTTAGGTAGGCAATTTCTTTGTTTGTTTTAGATATACGTTATACTTTGAATGAAATATTTATATATATATTTTAAATTTTGAGGTAATGTAAAGGATAAATTAATTTTTTTTTTACAATTTTAGTTACATAAGGATGTATCCTTATTGGTTGGTTTTTATTTAGTTTTTTTTTTTTTTTTTGTTTGGTTTTTATATTAAGGCACCTAGTCTAAGTTTGTTTTTTTTTGTTGTTTTATCTTTGTTGTATTTTAAAAAATAATATGAATTTAAAGTACACATACATAATATGTTTAAATAGCTAAATTTTGTTAGATTTTATAATTTCTTTTATAATAATAATTTATTAAATAAATAATGTAATTGTCATATATGTATAAACGGAAAACAATGTTCGTGTTCTAAGTCTTTTGATTTTGAGTTAGGTTGCATGTGAGTCGGATGTAAGTGTGTGTGTGGTATTTGGGGGATATTATATATATTTTTTTATCGATTAAGATACAATGTCCCAGGTAGGGAGGGTTAAAGGAAGAAAAATGACAACTATTTCTTCTCTTAAAATAAAAAGTGGTTTCATAAAAGGTTATTATTTTTCATTTATTTATTGATTTAGATATTTAATTTATTTATTTATATTTTTCTTGGTATTTTTAGTTAATGTTCCTTTGGTATTATTTTGATTTTTTTTTTTAATTTCGTCTATTGTAATTTTATTTATTGTGCTTGTCCCGACGTGTAGTTAAGGGTTGGAACCTGCCCTGAAGTTGCCTATTAGCTAGCTGGCACCAAAACTACTACGGGCAAGGGGACACGTAACAATAAATATTGTTACGGGTCCCCCGGGACACGTAACAATAAATATAAATAAAATAAATAACAATAAATATTGTTACGTGTCCCCTTGCCCGTAGTAGTTTTGGTGCCAGCTAGCTCATAGGCAACTTCAGGGCAGGTTCCAACCCTTAACTACACGTCGGGACAAGCACAATAAATAAAATTACAATAGACGAAATTAAAAAAAAATCAAAAATAATACCAAAGGAACATTAACTAAAAATACCAAGAAAAATATAAATAAATAAATTAAATATCTAAATCAATAAATAAATGAAAAATAATAACCTTTTATGAAACCACTTTTTATTTTAAGAGAAGAAATAGTTGTCATTTTTCTTCCTTTAACCCTCTTTTTCATTAATTTCTATTGACTCAGCCATAAAATTCTAAGTAAATTACGCACGCACCGCAAAAACACAAAAACGCAAAAAAAAACTTCCTGTATTTAAGTTGTTTTTTTTTTCTTTAATTATACCACCGAATGGTAAACAAAAAAAAAAGTATAAGTAACGCACGTAAAAAAAAAAAAAAAAAACTTTTGTTATAAGCTTTAAATGATAATTAATAATCCTCTCAGAAAAAAAACTTATAATATAAACTCAACTACTCTACCTAACTTACTAAAAAAAAAATTAATATAATACTACCAATGCTAATAATAATAATAATAATAATAATAATAATAATAATAATAATAATTAAAATAATCCTATAATATATATATATATATATATATATATATATATATTAAGTTTTAAAATCAAACTAAATACCAATTATATAATCAAGTAAATAAATGAATTTATAAACAACTTCATAAAAAAAAACTTAAATTTTTCGTCTGAAATAATACAATAACTATAAAGATTTGAGTTAGGTTGATACTCCGTGAGAACAGTGTCGTATGTGTGGTTTAATTGAAAAATTGAAAAGTGTTTCTCCAAAAACAAAAACTATAAAGAAAAAACTAAAAACAAAAAAGAAAATAATATAACCTATGTAATGTTGGATATAACTAGAGTATCGATCCGCCTCACTGCATCTCTTATCTCCGAAGACTGTTCAAGACGGTTGCAGCAAAACGTATTCTCTGGTCCAACAACCATAGCTACAATGACGGTTAGTGGTACAGCAGACCTCTAAGCAAAAACTCAAAGCGGCTACCACTTCACCTATCAGCCTTCTTATTATTGTCTATGAAACCAATGTTTTCACAATACTTCAGACCTCCTTCATTTTCTATGGGAGCGGCTATTCTGTACACATAGTAATTTCACAAACAATTTTCAGAAAAAACAAAAAAAAAAATAACCAAACTCTTTTCAGACTACCAAATGGCAAGTTTCTTTTTAACTTCCACGCTATAGACTGAAAAGTGAGGTTCTAATCCAAATAAATAAAGATTTAATTCCAGACAATGATGCTTCTCGAAGCTTGCCCAGTAAATCCTAATCATAGCACTTACGGCTTACAAGGTTTCCCCCCTATAAGGTAACAAAAACCGCGATTCTACATCCGTATCAAAATCCAATCTCTATCAACTTGGGCTATTTAATAAAAAGAAAATGAAAAAAAAACTATTGCATAGTATACTTTGATGATCCGTATACCAGTTACTTCATCTTGCTTGGGCGCCATATTGTTACGTGTCCCCTTGCCCGTAGTAGTTTTGGTGCCAGCTAGCTCATAGGCAACTTCAGGGCAGGTTCCAACCCTTAACTACACGTCGGGACAAGCACAATAAATAAAATTACAATAGACGAAATTAAAAAAAAAAATCAAAATAATACCAAAGGAACATTAACTAAAAATACCAAGAAAAATATAAATAAATAAATTAAATATCTAAATCAATAAATAAATGAAAAATAATAACCTTTTATGAAACCACTTTTTATTTTAAGAGAAGAAATAGTTGTCATTTTTCTTCCTTTAACCCTCTTTTTCATTAATTTCTATTGACTCAGCCATAAAATTCTAAGTAAATTACGCACGCACCGCAAAAACACAAAAATACAAAAAAAAAAAACAGGCGCAACAATACATACATACATACATACATACATACATACATACATACATACATACATACATACATACATAAATACATACATATGTATATAAGTATATGGTTATCCAAAAACAAATGCATCTAGAACGTGCATTCTTAATCAAAAATTAATATCGTCCAGCAGTAAATGTTGCCTTAATAGGATAATATTGATATGGACGGCATATGGTTTTATTTAAAATTACCCTAATAGCATACATACATACATATGTATGTATGTACATAAGTATGTACATTGTATGCGAATCTGCATAGTATAGAGATTTCAAAGAAGCTGTAGGATAATTAAACTTTTAATGCAAAAAGATCAAATTTACGGTGAATCATAAGTTTTTGTTATCTTTATTTTAGAAAAAAAAATTGGCTTTTGTGTCTTCTTTAGCAATATATTCAGTGAGCACGGTTGACGTTTTTCTTTCACATTCAGAAACCCAATTGTAGAAGAGTCTAGAAAACATTGACAGCAAGTGTTAACAATGGAAGATCGAGCGTAATATAGAACACCTTAATTGTTGTTGTGATGGTTTAAAATAGTTTTTAATCCAGCAACGCCTGTTACGAGAAAAAAACTTGCGACTCTGTTCTAAATTTTCTTTTTGATACACCTTTATTTCTTTGGTCCAAATGGACTAAGGATGAAGGTTAAAGAAGAGAAGTGTTTGCGGACACGTTTAAAAAGGTTTTTTACGTCTTATATCTTCAGTTACAGTTACAACTAATACTTTCTTATAATTTCGTTAAGTCACCATGAAATGACATGTAAATATGATATATTACGAGCATACTAAAAAAGATTACTGAGTAAGCATTCTAAAGACAATATTAAAGACTCACTTGAATTTTGAAATAAGAAATCTACATATAAAAGATGATGAAAAGTGAACTTCATTTGATGTTGTTTCCAACTATACCTGTAAACTTAGCAATTTATACAATAAAGGAAAAATGGGATATAGAAAAATTTACAAAAATAGAAAAATCCATATTTTTACGTGTTCTCAAGTTTTGTATAGAGGATAAAAGATATTTTCAATATAATGAGAAAATATATATACAGCAAAATGGACTTCTAACGGGATAAAAAACATATTAGCGAAAAAATTTCAATAAATATAAAAATAATAGAAAACCAAATAAATGAAATGAGACACAATAAAAAATTTATAAATCAATAACTTATGTACCGGATTTATCAGAACGGTTAAAAAATCAAAAATATCTGATACAGATAAATACGAGGTGGCATATAAAACGTATAACACATTAATATATTATTTAGATTATTTAGCAAACCAAAAAATTTTTCACATTTTAAAACAAACAATTTTTCACATAAAAAAATTATATTTATAAGAAATTAGATATGTCAAATTTAGTGCTTTTATATTGACCAACATCTTAGTGAAACGTCTGGAAGATGTTGAAAATGTGAAACATCGGTTTACATTTGGAACATCTTCTTACATCTAACATCTACCAACAACTCAACTGTCAAAAAATTAAAAGTAAAGTCGCATAATTTAGCTAAAAAAATAAAAATATTGGTTTAGAGCAAATATTTATAATTGGAATAATTGTTGCTTTGTTAGAACAAACTCAATTGTTAATGTAGGGTATTTAAATTACAGAAAGCATTTTTGAGAAAGATATAAAAACATTTTAGGTGGACATTTGTATGACGCTCATTAGAAAGATGTCAACATCTTCGCAGTAGATAGATGTTGATCAGTGTAAAAAACCTATAAATTAAATGACAAAAACAGAATTGTAATAAAGTTTATGTAGGTACAACGAAGAATAAAGTGAAAACGAGAATAGTCATAAATCAGAGCACGGATACAGAGATAACAGTTAGCAAAAAACAGCATTATCTGTTCCCACTGTTCATAAAGTAAAATTTATTCTAACTTTGAATATACGTATATTAATTCTCAATTTAGAAAATAATTATAAACTTCTTTATATGTTAGAAATGTTACAAACTATTAAAGTTCCAAAAAAATAATAAACTTTAAAGCAGATACTGAAAATTATGAACAGAATTATAGGCATTTAGTCCATATAAAATAACATGAAATTATATTAAACATTTATTATAGAAACTTTAATTTTTTGTAACATTTCGGGTGAAATTATTGTATACTGTTTTTTCTAAAAATGTGTTATCAGTGATCGCAAAGAATTATTATTTTATAAATTTTAACCGAAAAAATCATAATGAAGGAGAAATGCTACACGATCAAGAAATATACCAACATAATCGTTATTACGAGGCCTATTATTAAATATAATAAAATAATAACTCATTTCCAGCATCACGTAAAAACTACTGGATGGATTTTAACAAACTTTTTTGTGAAGAGATACCTAAGTATCCTGGTCCCAATATAGGATACTTTTTTGCAAAAATATCTTATTTTCAAGAGAAAGTCGAGAAAAAGCAGCGATAGTACGCAGTTGAACTAACCGTACTTTTATTTTTTATAAAGTAAAAATACATAAACTGATATGCAGCATAGTTTAAGGCGAAACGCCCTAAATGGCCGGCGCACAGTGGCTGAAAATCGTTTTTCGTTGGCCAAAATTCTGTAACTTTTGAACCGATCAAAATATTGAAATTTTTTTTTTTTTTAATGGATAGATATTTAGCTCAGCTTGATTCAGTTTTAATTACATTAAAATTAATTGAGGACTTTTTAAGAAATTCGAGGTCGAAGTTGAACATTTTAATTTTTTTAACTTTCAGAGTGAAATATGGGTTTATTCTGTGTGTAACATAGTAAAATATCCCTCTAAGATCCAAAAAAGTATATATATTTTTGATCAATGGTGAAATCTAAGACGATATAGCTATGTCCGTCTGTCTATCCTATAGCTATGTCCGTCTATCCATACGTCCGTCTGTCCATCCGGGCGTCCGTCCATTCGCCTGTCTGTATGAACACGATTCAGTCTAAACGAAAATAGCTAGACCCTTGAAATTTGGTACATATATATATATATATATATATATATATATATATATATATATATATATATATATATGAAGGATAGGGCAGGCTAAGTTCGTAAATGGGCCAAATCGGACCAGGGGGAAAAAATTCCCCTAAGAAGAACTCAACCAATCCCTGAAAAACATTTTTACAAGTTTTTTTGTAAATTTGTTAAGCAAATGAAACATTTTTATGTCAAAGAAGGTTCAAGGTCTTTACCCTGGAGCCAGAAAATCATAAAAATTTATTTTTGGACCCCGCCCCCTTTTTGTGGGCGTTTATATAGCATATTATATGAAAAATAGTGTCAATAATTAACAGATTGTATTACCTAAGCCTAGATTGCATAAAAAATTAATTTTTAAGCTTTCATGACGAATGGAAATTGTACTGCGCTACCTTCACTTCACCCCCCCCCCCCCCCAAAAAAAAAAAAATTTTTTTTTTTTGGTTAAGCAACAAGAAAATATAATTTTTATTTATTTGACTTAAATATTAATTGCAAATATTCCATATTTTGTTCTGTGCTATTTCTGTTCTTTAGTAGTTTTTTGGCTTCTTCATCTAAATCCCGATGGTCCACTTTCCATTGATTTCGAATACTGGATATGAACGGATCTGACGTTGCCAATAATATATTAAATAGATCTTCATTTGTTGAATTCCGTGAAATTTTCCTAGTATTGTGCTCTCTATAAAATATGTAATCCTTGTTCCTTTTTTCCTGAGCCCCCTCTGATAGATCTCCAAGTGGCACCAAATGATATTTAATGACATCTTCACCATGATAAAGGATTTTGTGAACTGTTGCAGACATATTTCTCCATGGGTAGTTAGTTGTATATATTTTTGCAGTTTCCTTAGCATAATCTCCAAATTTTCTACAGTCAATTTCTTCATTGCACGCAAGTACTTCTAGTATTATTTTAAATCTGATAATAAGGTTGAAATCCACTCCTGTTATTTCAGATTCTGTTTCTGGATCTGAAAAGAATCTTCGTGCGGTATTGCCATCATTTGTATTGCCTGACCCTTGTTTTGGCTGATCTATAATCAGTCCACGTTTGCGATATTCATCTTGAACATGTTTCTTTTTTGAACTTCTTAATTCTTTGTTGGTCACGTTGTTTCTTATTGATCCTGAAGACCCGAAATCCAAATCATAACTGATTTTTAGTATGTGTTCCATAAGTCGTATTCTTGCGTGTAGTGGTGATAATCCAAATTTATATGCATGGTATTATCTAATGATTTTGCTGGGACTTGGTTTAATTGGGTTGATGTTGCTTGGCATATAATGCAGCTGGATGCAGCCTTCGTGTTAGTCAAAGCCTGACCCACTTTTCCATCTATCATTGTCAGGACTAGCTGGTAGCTTACTTCAATTTGCCATGAACATATCTGAGTCAGAAATATTTTCACATACAGCTTGTTTATATTGTTTTTGTCCCGAAGAACCATCACAACCCCATTTACAAAAAAGAATTAACTTTGTGTTTCCGTATTTCTTCAACTCATTTCCTGTTATTGATTGCAGCAAGCGTGCGGCTGTGTGATCAAGTAGAGATTGTAGTTGTACCTCTGCCGAAATTGGTGTGATTGTAATAGTGTCCTTTGATGGCAAACAGTCCATTTTAGCAGCGGTTATGTGATGATATGCTGGATATATATTTGAGCCTTTTTCAATCGCACGCTGTCTGAGTTTAATATATTGCTGTTTTGTTAATTTCAAATCCAGAAATAATGCTAATGCCTCCTCATTTGTGTACTGTATTGCATCATTCGGAGTTGGTATACTTTTAAGAATCCGTTTTGTTCTCGGTGGACTAGCTTTAACAACTTTTTCAATGATATCCACTTTTGTAAATTGGTTCTGTGATCGTAATTGATGTAGGAAAGATTCTTTTATATTTGTAGAACCAAAGGCATCGTTAATATCTTTAAGATTCCGCCTCTTAGATCTATCGCTGCAATTGTCCACTAATGATTTGCGTGGACTTCCAGCCTTATCTTGCTTTGCTGTTTCTGCAGCGACAGTAAGTTGACCTTCTAACCACTTTGCACTTTTTATATAAAATTTTTGGTTGCTGTACATAACTTCTTTGTAGCGTTTTTTTAGTGCTTTGACGAAATTATATAATTGCTCTTACATTTCGGTGCTACACGAATTTAAGTTTAATTTTATTTTAACGTAACTAAGAACATCTTCCTGATTTTTGTTTCTAAAATACACTTCGGCCAGTTCTTTATAACTGAAGCTCTCCATTTTCTTTTGAATATTTTTATTTGCGTTTGTTATGTTTTATCCGTACACTTAAAGGATTAAGTTATTACTGAGTAATCCCTTAACGAATCCGTACTTTTATAAATTTTTAGATACATGTTCTTCACACACTGATCTTTAATTTCATAGCAGGTAGCGCTTAAATTGAACAAAACTGCACTCAAAGGTCAATATGGGGTTGTTTTTTAACTTTGTTGGTTTAATGTCGCAATTATTGTTATAAAATTGTTTATGACTTTGGTTGACCCTAACATTTGATAACAGGTAAATTTAGAAAGAGATCATATGCTTCCTGTAGAGCCCATTGTGATAATTTTATTACTTATTTTTTGCTGATCAAAACAAAGCCATTAAACCCTTTCGAAGGTATTATATTTATTTTTTTTAGTTATACGTAGCCTAAACTAAAAAAAATAAACTTTTAGGAAAAAAAGTGAAAATTTAATACACCATTGTATATGAATTTTTTTCGAGTAATTTCATTAAAATGAAAAAAGTGTTCTACAGGCGGCTCGTGGCGAGTGCAAAAGTATATATAGCCTTAAAGAGGACACTTTCACCTTTCTCGTGGTTGTATACGTTTCTTGTTCTCTTTTGTTCCCTAGAAGTTCTATTCCACTAAAGTTTAAATTTGAGGAAAATATAGTAGTTTCATAAATATTTCATAACGCCCCTAATATTAAACGCTAGAGCTATTTCTACTTACAACAACTAAAGACAATAATCCTACCAACATTATAAAAAAACCGCAGACCATTATCGATGATAGCTTGCGAGTAGTAACCATTTAATTTTGATAAAAAACCAAAGAAAAACACCTTTTTCTGAAATTAAAAAAAAAGTTGAGTTTGACAGCATGCCACGCCCACAATTATCAATATTTTAACATAATTTTTTGGCTACCTTAATTTGGATATATTAACTACAAAATGACGTAAAAATTTTAAAAATCGGTGACAAAAAAAAAATTACTTTTGGCCAACGAAAAACGATTTTCAGCCACTGTGCGGCGAAGCTTTACTATCGCACTAACCATCTGTCTTATCTACTGCAATCCCTTTCTAAAGGAAGTAACACAGTTAATATAGGCATTAACTGCCTGGGTGTTACTTCTCTTAAAAACAAAAAAAAAAAAACATAAGGGCCTTTTGTGTGGATTGCTTTCAAAGCAAAATCGACGAGGTGGCGGGCACAGCTAGTCTTTTATAAAAACCGAATTTAAATATTTTTATTATATTTTATTTTTTGCTTAAAATATAAAAGTTATTTTTCGAGTTTTATTTTTGCTTGGAAAATAATAGCTCAATACTTATTTTTCGATGGAAAAATAACAGTTATTTTTTAATTTTTTTTTTGAATTTTTTTGTTTAGAAAATATAATTTTTTGAGTTTTATTTTTTGCATTTATCCAAATGTAAATAAGTACCTACATATATAAGTATGTGATATGCACAAGTGTTGCATAACGATCATGCAACACAAGATACTGTAAAAAGAGAATTTTACACTTAGAACCCATATTATCCGATTTATTTACCAAGCAAAAAATAAAACTTAAAAAATAACTCTTTTTTTCCAACCAAGTTTAAAAATTGAATCATTAAGCCCAGTACGCAGCTCTACGAAATTTCAGTTTTGATTTTTTTGCCTTTATTTCTACAAAAGTAAAATTCATCATGTGGTCGTTTGTAGAAATAAAAATCATGTAGTCGTGTTTTTTAAATTTTATTGTTTATTGTACACAATAACGATATATCAACAGAGAAATGAACAAAAAAATTTTAAATGTATAAAAAACATGAAATGTTATAAATTCCGTTACCAAACAATTGCCTGAACATTAATTTTTGTTTCAGCTGAAGAAAAAAGTCTACACTTTTTGTTAGAACATCCCTGTAATAGTCGAAAATTCCGCTTAGTTTTCTTTTTAGCTGCGTACTGCCAAACGGAAAGTTGACTGAAAATTTTCAAACCTGAAATTCAGGCTGTTTTTTTACACATACTTCTTATGGGAAACTGAAATTCCGGCGAGCTGCGTACTGGCCTTTAACCATGAAAAAGTAATTTTTTTAACAAAAATTATAACCGTTACGATCCCTGATTTTGATTTTTTTAATATCAGAAATTTTTGTGTATATGTACATATGTATATTTTTAAACTTTTTTTTTTAGTGTTTTTAATTGTTGAAATTTTTTTTTGTAAAAGACAACACTACCTGCGAAGCTTTTTCTTTGTCTACAGAAAACATCCAGAGTCTTTGGCAGGAATCCAACCCGCAACCCCCAGACTGATGGACTACCACGCTACCAATTAGTCTATCGAGGCATTCTTGAATTGATTGACAAAAAATGTTGCATTAAATTAAATATTATAAATAATATTTTTATTTCCTGGCGATGCCACCCAATGGTGTAACGAAATATTGAAAATAAAATTAAATTTTTATAAAGAAGACTTAAAGCTTAAAAAAAAGAATAATTAAATTTTTAATTTATTTAAATTAAATTTAAGTGTTACAAAAATTCAAACTTTGTTTTTATTTTTTAACGATTCGATAGACTTTTAAACATGTTAGTGGATCGTACTACGGATGGACTATATTTTACGCCGCTTCTAAAAACCAAGAAACTTGGCAGCTTCTTTTGAGACTTAAAAATGTGTTTACTCTATTGGACATCGAATTTAGGTGCAAAGAATATAATGCTTATCCCTTAAAACTTATGTTGCCCATAGTTGATGATGAAGTATCATTTTTGAAATCAATTCTTTGATTCTTTTCGCCAGATCTCACTTTGAGATTATTGCGAGTTAGCGACGGATAGTATAATTAACGTTTTGTGTCTTAGTCCTAATTTCTAACAGGCTCGGCCAATAACTGAAGAGTTAAATGTGTTGAAAGGTTGACAAAAAGAAGATCACATCAAAATTAGAAATATTGTGGTAGAATGAATATAGTTTTGCGGTACCCCTAAATAAATCTTCAACTTGTTTGATGAAGTCGCACTTACAACAACTCGTGTAATACGATGCCTGAAAACGATCGATTTAAATCGAAAAAAGAGCATTGGAAATATCTAGAGCAACCACCTTTAAGAAATGATGTACACATTATATGAACGCATACTTTCTCGTTTCAGTAATCAGGATTGTACCCTTACGAGGTATGATCGAAAAATAACCGTTATTTTCGATTTTCGTGAGGTACGTATTTTCGATTTTCGCATTGTTTTTTATGTCGGTACACATGTCTGTTATTTATGTTGACAATATCAGCCATTTGGATTGTCAGTTTGTTTTAGACAGATAAAAAGGTTAGTCGTGTTTTGGTGTGCTCTTCGATTTTTTACTATTTCAAAAAAGGGATCAAAGAAACTGTATTAAGTTTTGTGTAAAAAATGAAATTAAATGTGCAAGGACATTATGGACAGTTATGAGCTTTTTGAGCAAATCTGGATCGTCGTTGACGACGTTGTTTTTGCTCAAAATTTAGCAATTTTGGAACAATCTTCGCTGCCGCACGTTTCATGCCTAAAACATCCGTAAAAATTGCTTGGCATGAGCCGAACGATATACCAACATCATCAGAAACCTCTCTAATAGTGATTCGAAGATTATCCAAAATCATTTTCAATGTTTTCATCGGTTGTTGACTTGCTCGGGCGACCAACACGAGCATCGTCATTGACATCTTTTCAGCCTTCCTTAAACCGTTTATACCACAATTGAACTTGTGTTCTGCTCATAGTAGACTCGCCAAACGCCACAGTCAACATTTCAAATGTCCTTGCACATTTAATTTCATTTTTTACACAAAACATACAGTTTCTTTGATCCATTTTTTGAAATAGTAAAAAAATCGAAGAGCACACCAAAACACGACTAACTTTTTTATCTGTCAAAAACAAACTGACAATCCAAAATGGCTGATATTGTCAACATAAATAACAGACATGTGTACCAACATTAAAAAAAAAATGCGAAAATCGAACATACGTACCTCACGAAAATTGAAAGTAACAGTTATTTTTTGATCATAGCTCGAATATTGTTATTAAATTGAACATTTATGCAAATGTTTTAAGAAATGATTTAAAATGTGCCAGCAATACCGGGAAGATCTTTCACCCGATGTTCTTTTCCATACATTATCCTAATCTGTTTACTTTGCAATTCAATAGAAAATATTTTGGGTCACCATATATAAGGCAGATAATTATAATTTGATCATATAATTTAAAGTGGCGTAGACAGTCAGTCTAACGTAAATATGTTTATAGTAAAGTCAGTACTCAAGCACAGGAAACTTACTGTAAATATAATTGCATGAATACTTACGAATTAGAAACAACAATTGATGACACATCACAGACAGACGCTGATACACCAGGATTTAAATTTTCGTAGTCATCAAATCTTTGAAAAAGTTCAGGAAACCATACCATCAATGTGTAATAACTGGAATTGTTAAGAAAACAATAATAATAAAAGTTACACATAGAAAAATAAATTACTGAAAGCGAAAGAAAACTTTTACAGCTTCCATGAATCATAAACAAGGAGTAGAGGGAATATACCAACCTCGTTGTTAGACAAAACTGAATTGCACATGTTAATGATGTGTTTTTTAAATGGGGTTTTTTGCAAAGTATTTTTGTTTGTGACCAAATTTCCGCCAGCAACAACTTTAATTCATCCGGTTTACTTAGTCTCAAGTTTCTTACGCTTTTCTCACCAGTCTTTTCCGATGACCTATTCGGAGCAATGAGACTCTTGCACTGAAAAAAATTGAATTAAATACTTAGCTGCTAAAGAAAACAGGTGAAATAAATTGAGTTTTATTACTGGATAATCTTCTGGGTTTCGACCGGTATTCTTGACAAACATATATACAAGAATTTGCAATGCCTTTTCGGTTTCTCCGTGTTCAAGTAAAAATTTTGGACTTTCCGGAAAAGCAAATAGCCAAAAACCTAGTAATAAACTATAAAATAATTAACTGTATTATTTATTTATTTATATATAATTATTTAATTTGGTAATCAGTTACCTGGGAATTGCGCAAATCGCAACAAATAGATTCCAACTGTGATAAAAGAATACGTCCCATTCTAAATGTATTACCATAGGAATGATTAACCAGGCAATTCCTGCAAAAAATACTTTAAAATGTATTTCTACACGAAAAAGTAATTAAGTATGAAAATGTGTATGTATGTGTGTTAACGTTTTATACAAGTTAAAATGTTACAGTTAAATACAAACCTACATATATAAATGAATTGTTAAAATTAGGCTGAAGTGCTTTTATTCTCTTTGACTACTAATAGTAGTTAAAGAATATTTTTTACAAATTATGTGATTAGTTTTTTTTAGAAAAAATGAGAAAAATTTCAACAGACACTAGCAGAAAGTAATGCATTTTCTGGATATCACCCGTCTTCAGCATTCTGCGCATCTACATATCTACTTCAAGTAGAGTTTAATTGTAAGCAATTTATATTTAGCCAACCAAACTCAGAAAAAGGAATACGAGAAAACTATATTCAATCATTTTTCGTCAGTTAGTGAGAGCAAAGTCTACCACTACCTTAAGCTTCCCTCTTGTTTTGATGTTTTTTCTTTATTATTTACCACCTGCGGCCAGTGTTGTCAAATTAGAGGATTTATACCCAAATCGGGGATTTTTATTTACTTATGGGGATAAGAAATTGGGTTTCCTTTGTGGTAGCAAAGACGTTATTTAAAATTTAAGTATAACTGGTAAAAGAAGATAAAAAACATAGCGAAAATAATTCAAGTTACAAAACTGCAGTCTTAAATCTAGTTTTGCGAAGCTACTCCAATTATAAAGAATTAAAAAATGAGTAAAAATATGGCAATAGCCCATATTTTCCGAGTTATCGGCCTCTGAACTTTTCGCAAGCAGTAAATAACAATGTATCAAAAGATATTTTTAAATCACAATTAAGAAAAATGCCAATAAAAACGTGAAAGCAACTTAGGCGTATTTTGAATGTTTATAAATATAAAGATGACGCTGAACCGAACTTGTTCTTAGACCTATAGTAGAATTCACTAACATGAATCTGGTTTTCATACTCTGTTAGTTAAAATGCTAAAATAATCTAAATAGTAACTCACTTCCGTCTGTCTGCTTTTCATTGACGTTCTCGTTACGTTAAAACTACTGGATGCATTTTAACAAAATTGTAAGGAGGTACCTAAGTATCCTGGTTCCAATATATCCTATATTACTTTTTTTCCGCAAAAATATCTTAGAAAGTGGAGAAAAAACAGAGAAACTACGCATTTAAACTTTTTTTTTTTTTGTTTCATTGTTTATTGTATCTTCAATATTTTTGAACTAACAATAATTACTCATATCTTAAGTCTAAAACAAAAATATACTTTTTATGTCCAGCCAGTGCTAGACAAAAATAATGTTTGTTTAATGTTTAATGTTTGTTTCGCTATTTCTGCTTTAACTGATGGCATGTTTAGGTCTTTGTGGATTTTCGAATTTTTTATATACCAGGGAGCAGATGTAATCATACGTAGTATCTTATTTTGGCGCCTTTAAATTTATTCTACATTGCTAGCTGAGGCAGTGCCCCATAACTGAATCCCATAACACCAAATTGGTTTGAGGATCGACTTGTACAGTAGAAGTTTACAATCTAAGCTCATGGTAGAGTTTCTGCCAATAAGCCAATTTAGTTGTACTGCTTTTAATTTCATTTGTGTTAACTTGAAATCAATGTGGCTTTTCCAAGTAAGGCGACGGTCAAGATGTATAGCCAGATATTTAACGTCTAAAAGCTGTGGTATCATTTGCTTATTTATGCGAACAGGAGGACATGAGTCCCTACGCAGTGTGAAAGTTATGTGAGTACATTCACTTTTATTCTCCATTTTTCCAAATTGAGTATGTGGTCTTGTAAAAGTTTTCTTCTTGGGCACTTTCATGAATACTTAAAAAAGCTGTGTCATCTGCAAAAGTTGATGTGTGCACTAGGGTGCTAATAGGCATATCTGATGTGTACAGTAAATATAAAATTGGTCCCAAAATACTACCTTGGGGAACTCCGACTTCAATGAGCTGTGGCGGGCTTAAAAAGTCACCTTCTTTTAGTAAAAACTTGCGATTCGTTAAATAATCGTTTAAGAGCTTATACAAGTTTTCGGGCAAGTTCAGCTTTAACTTAAATATTAGGGCTTCGCGCCAAACCTTATCAAATGCTTGAGAAACGTCGATAAAAAGCGCAGAACAGTATTTTTTTCTTCAAAGGTCGTTTTAATTACATTTACTAATCTGTGTGTTTGTTGGATCGTACTATGTTGTTTTCTGAAGCCGAATTGATGGTTCGGAATACATCCTTTCGCGCTAAGAATTGGATTCAGCTTAGTTATTTATATTCACTCAAACAACTTTGACATGTTTGATAAAAGGCTTATAGGTCTGTATGATTCTACTTTTGTGTGGTCTTATCCTGGTTTAGGAATCATAGTAATCAAAGAAACTTTCCACTCTTTGGGAAAGAACTCAAGACGTAAGATGGCATTAAAAACAAACAGAATAATTCTGCGACCTATAAGGGACAACTCAACTAACATCTTGTTACTTGTTTTATCAACCCCAGGGGTTTTTTTGGTGTTTAAGTCCGCTATTGCCCTTTCAATATCGCTAAATTCAAATCTTAGGTGTACTTCGGCACTAGTCTCTACTGGTGGAAACTCAACTATATCAGAACACATATTTGGAGTGAAAACCTTTTTCAAATGATCAACAAATAAATTACCTTTTTCGGTATCATTTTTTGCCCAGACTCCACAAGAAGTTCGCAAGGGGGGCTTGCGTACGACTGGCCTTTTAAGGTTTCTGCATGCACGCCATAATGAATAATCTGATTGTGCAGTTGCGGCGAGGTCTTCCAAGTAATTTTTCAGAGATGCTACTCTTCGAGATTCTAGCAGCTGTCTTAGCCGTTTCGTGCAATCTTTAAGTCTAGATTTGAGTTGTGGAGATCTGTGTGCTTGCCACACTCTTCTAATTTTCCTTTTTTCAGCCAAGAGGCGCTCGACATCTACAGAATTAATTTGATTATATCTAGCTGATAGTGGGGCTACTGTTGCATGTTGGGCAGCTAATTTAAGGATTTGATCAAATTAATAAGACTTTCATCAACGTCTTCTGGTGTTCTTAGCGGTATATTTACCGAACAGTGAGTAGTGAGATACTTTCTATATTTCAACCAATTAATGCTTGTGCTAGTTGTTGGTGACACAATATTTTGCTGGTTCCATATATAGACTATTGTAGGTGAATGATCTGAGGATAATTCGAGTGATGCTTCAACCTTAATCATTTCTCTCGAAATACCTTTAGTCATGCCAAAATCAATAACATCAGGTATTTTTTGTCGATCAGTAGGCCAACAGGTGGGTTGTCCGCTTGATATCACATTCAGACGCATTTTTGAAATAGTGTCAAATAAAACACGACCTTTTGGAGTAATAAGTCTTGATCCCCAAAACGTATGTTTAGCGTTGTAGTCGCCTGATGCTATGAAACAGGGACATAGTGATTTGTAGAAGTCGCTATATTGACTCTCTGATATTTGAAATCTAGGAGGTGAATAAATCGAAGAAATAACAAAGTTTTGATGATATTCTTCAATACAGATGTTTGTTGCTTGAAGATAGTCCTCACAAAAATCACACAGTAAATTATGTTTAATTCGAGCCTTTATTAGAATTGCTGAACCACCACATGCTCTGCCAGGGGGGTCTTTAGTGTCATATAATATATACCCATTGATTTTAAAAAAGCTATTTTTTGTTAAATGAGTCTCTGAAACCATCATGACATCAATTTGTTGGTTCTTCAAGAAGTACTCGAGTTCATTTTTGTGTTGGAGTAAGCCGTTTGCGTTCCAGAAACATGTTTTTAAACAATTCATGGTTTGTTAAGTACCACCTGCAACATCATAGATTGCATGCGAACCATTTCTTGCATCATGCTGCTCATAGAGCTCATAAAACTGTTTAACGAATGCACTAATGTCTCGATACTTGCTTCGAGACGGTTGTAGTTACCAGATGGTGTTTGTTCCTTAGCTTCTGGATGCATATTTGGGGTAGAATTGGTTGTAGGTGTCGCTTTGTGTGCTGAAACATGATTTGATTTTAACATATCCGCGTATGAAACATGTTTGTTTGTGGGTTGAGCTAACTGAGGGTAATGAGCATTTGCTTGGAATTGTGGCTGCCTAGCAGGAGTATTTAATTTCTGAGTTGACTTCCTTACCATAGAAAAAACTGGACAGCCTCTGTAGTTAGCGGTGTGATTTCCACCGCAATTGCTACATTTTTTAACCTTCGAGTCATCCTTTGGTTTGTCGCATTGGGCGGAACAATGAAGCTCTCCACACACAACGCAAACCGGAGGCAACTTGCAGTACGCCCTTGTATGGCCATATTATTGGCAATTTAAACACTGGACGGGTCCTGACCGCTTATGTGGTTCCTCTACACTTATCCTGCAGTGTAACAGATATTTTAGATTATAAATGGGATGCGTTTCGTTCTTCTTCAATCTAACATCCCCAGGTTCCAGTTCAACGCGAAATAGAGGTTGAGGGACACGCTCTCGATTTCTGAGATTGTCAACACTTTTAACCTTAAATCCTGCTTTTTGAAGGCCAGCTTTTATTTCCACTGGTTTAACATATGAGTCTACACCTTTGATGACTACCTGTAGGCCTTTGCTACTCTTCAGCTGGTAGGTATAAAAGTTCTTTTTGCAGCTTTCAAACTCCTTTACTGCTTTACGATAACTACTTTCGTCTATAAATTGAATTTTAGTTTCATCAATGTTACCACGCTTGATTGGAATTACATAGAATGAATTTTCCCCGATAACTGAAATTAACTTAGTTATTAATTCATTTGAATTTTTCTTTTTGGTTTAAACGACTTGGGTGCCGTTTTTGTTTCACTTGCTTCGTTATCTAAAATAGCAAAACGATTATGGGAATTTATTCCGTTAGAGTCCTTGTCTTTTTGTACTTTAGCAATTGGTGTAATCTGCGCAGATTTAGGGCTTCGACCTCTTTTCAATACAGTTATGTATCTGTCCATTCCCACTTGCATTTAAACTAACCGGATATGAAACCTTTACTTTTTATAAAGTAAAAAATACATAAACTGATACGTAGCATATCTTAAGGCGGAACTAAAAACGTTAGTATTACCATATAGCACTAAATCGGCGAAGTAATTATTAAAGGCCAGGCTTCACTATCCTACACAATCGTACGATTTAATCAACCGAAAATCTGACAGAATTCTGTCCTACTTTAAAAATGGCGTTGTAGACTATTATACAAAACAAGTTTTTGCAACTCTGATCGCATGGAAAAACAATATTTTATGAATTATTTAATATTATGCTAATTACCCATAAAGTTTTTTAATCAAATTGCCATTTATTTGTTGGGGGAAAAGAGCTAGTTCCTATACGTATTTCACTGGTTGCTCAGGCCAGATCCCCCAAAAAATAAATTGCATTTTTATTAAAAAACGTTATGGGTAATTAGCATAATATTAAATAATTAATATTTAAATTCAGAAAAATTTTATTAATAATATTTTATGAATTTTTTCAAAAGATTATCAAATCGTACGACTTGTCAAAAAGTGGGTCACACACATACATTTCTAAGCCACACTAACATACTTTTTGAGCACACGTGCATTTTTTGACAGATCGTACGACTGAGTATGATAGTGAATCATGGCCTTAAGTGGCTATGCTAGCTTCAAGCTAATTCGCCTAAAGAACACCAGAAGCGCTTACGAAGCTTTACTATCGCACTAACCATCTGCATTATCTACTACTATAGCATTACATTTCCTGAGGTTACTTCTCTTAAGATTGCTTTCAAAGCAAAATCGAACAAAATAATGAAGAACGCTCACGAAGTGGCGGGCACAGCTAGTATAAACATATGTACGTATTAACTATAAATTGACACAAAATAAATTCACATTTTATTTTATTACAATTTTTGTCGACTTAAATTAATACTTTCTTTCACTAGTTGAAGTGAAAACTGCTATAGGCACGTTGAGCACTTTTTGGGTGAAGATAAATTATTGAATTCAAAAACCGTCGTCACGGTCTGACTGTCCGATTGTGTGACGATCTGACGGACTGCCTGATAGTCTCACTGACTGTCTGATGGTTTGTCTGACTGACGGTCTGACTAGCAGATGGTCTGTCTGACTGTTCTGTCTATCGGTGTTCCTTCCAGTGTTGTCAGATTAGGAGATCCCCAAATCGGGGATTTTTATTAACTTATGAGGATAAAAAAATCGGTTTGGGGATTGGGTATTTCGTTGAAGATAGATTCAATTTTTTAGGGATTTTTTGGGGATTACTTTTTGGATTACATATTGTAATTTTATTATTAAATAATTCCTTTTTTAATATGATGTTTCTATATTCCAGTTGAACAAATCGTCCAGAAAATATAGGAAAGAAACAAAACTTATAGAGAGAACTGAAAACTTCAGTAAAACTGTCAACTGCAATAATAAAAAGATTATTATCAATATTTGCATTTATGTAATTATTCTGCGAAAAAGTAAATGATCTTTCTGCTTTGTATATAAAAAAAAATCGTGGGAAAAAGTAATCAGAAGTTACTTACTTTTCACTTCTATTGGCAGTCCCAACGACTGCCCTGCACTTTTTATATTTATTTAAATATATAAAAGTCTACATAACAACGTTATAGAGACTTTAGTAACACAACTGAATAATAATTATTTGTATTCCTTTCTATTCTTCTTTGTACTTTTTGCTTTATTGGACAAAGATGCCACATATTACTAATTTGTGTAGGTAGATAAATAGTGTTGGATACTATCGTTAAAAAGTAGTTAGTACCCTGCGGTCGTTTCTGCAAAAAGACAACAAAAGCTGTTGCCTATTATAGCGATTGTCGTATTGTTGACATAAATATTTTTTCGGCAAGGAACTAACAAAATATTAAATAAGAAAGAACTAGTTACTCAAATCTTTCTTTAGAAATAATATACATTATTATTATTAAACCCAAATAATTATAAACTTACACCTTGATTGTCGTGCGGTAAGCTAGTCTCTAGCTTACCAAGAAATCTTTAGCCAAATTTTAGATAAGCATAGGTACCTATAAGTAGAAAAATTATTTTGACTAAATAAGAATTAAGTCAAAGCAATTTAACATAAATTATTAAAGTTTAAACAAAACAATCAATTTAATATACTGGCTGGATTATACCAACTCTAGTTGTAGTTGTAAGAAGTAAAAATTTGTTTACATACATAAATAACAACCATGTTTATTAGCTTTCAAAAGAAAACAAAAAAAAAACAACAAAGATACCAAGATTTGGGTATAAAGCACACTATAATTAAAATTACGTAAATATTAAAAAAAAAAAATCCCAAAAATTATTATATTGAAATTTGTTTTAACTCTTTTAAGCCATCTCCAGAAATAGTAAGGTAAAACCTCAATCAACTTATGTAGTTTGTTAAACAATGTTGCAAAATTGAAAATTTTAAATGGTACTTTAAGTGAAAGCTTTAAGTGAAAGATTACTTAGGTAAGTGTTTGGTTGTAAGCATCATCTATGTAACCAACCAAACCCAGATAAAGGAATACGAGAAAACTTGTATTCAATTATCAATTGTCAGTTGGTGAGAACGGAGTCTACCACTACCTTAAGCTTCCCTCTTGTTGAATATTTTTACTTTTAATATTTACCATTTTATATTTGTCTAAAAATGAAATTTTCCCATTTTTTCTTAAATATTATCACCTAATTTATAATTTAATTAATTCTTTCTTAGAGAGAATAAAAACGAACTTAAGCTTGACTATAAATTTCATTGTATGTAAAATTGTTTATAATTTTATTTTGTATAAAATATTTTTTTATGTTAAGTGTACGTACAAAAGTTTTAATCTAATTTACAGTTTGCAAAACAGAATATATGATAGCATGTATTCATATTTGTATAATACATACTTAAAACTCAGTTCTGAAAAAAAAATTTCAAATGTTTACGTTTAAGAAAGCTTTAAATTCATCTCCCCAGCAAAAAATATTGTTTATCTGGAAGCAGGTTTGTAAGAGAGAAAGAAAGAGACTCTCCCTTACTAACCTCTTCAGGAATGTATAATTTTTGTTTACGATGTCCCACGTGGTAGGTCTCTTTGCTTCACTAAATATTAGCTGCTTTCAAACCATCCTGGAAGCAGTTGCATCATGTCTCTTCTATACGCACTATTTGAATACAATATCAACTAACTACACGAATTTGATATTGCGTCATCTTACTTAATATTCGTTAAACATCTTTTTTTGCTAAGAACGGCTC
Organism: Phasia obesa; assembly: GCA_949628195.1. Taxonomy (NCBI): domain Eukaryota; kingdom Metazoa; phylum Arthropoda; class Insecta; order Diptera; family Tachinidae; genus Phasia; species Phasia obesa. Next base: position 144,457,706 of record OX451215.1, on the reverse strand, counting down.
GTAGAAAAACCAAACCAAATCGGGAATTTTATTAAGAAAAATAATTCGCTTCTATACCCATCTCTTCGTAAGCGAGAGAGGATGCAGTTTGTTATTACACACAAATTTAGGAATAAATACACATTACATTTATAGTATTCTCGGATACGCTTATGATGCACTTATGAGAACCGCTTTTGGAAAACATGAGTTTTATTTTACTACTTGCCAAAAACCAATAATTTTTTGCTGGGTTTGCAGGATAAAGCTCACACTTAAAAGATCCTTACAAATATTATAATCATAACAGTAAATGTCATTTGATTTTTATAGATCTTTAGTTTTAACCAAACGGAAACATTTTCTACCTTTCGTTGCTTTTAACAGCATTTTGTATTGAAAATATGCTGTTGACGAATTTGGTATTGAAAAAAAATCCAAAAGCAATATGTACAATGTTAGTTAATACACAGCTTTCTTAATCTTGGCTATAAAATTTAAACTTTTTGAGTTCTTAAATGCTTTATATCTGGAAGATCCGCTAGTGCACAAAATTGGGAATTAATATTATCATAATTCTTTTTTCGTTTATAAATAACGTTAATAATAATGGCCATTCGTTTTTCTAAAAATACATACATATGTATATTTTCTGCAGTAAAAGTGTTTACCACTTTTAAAGTTTTAATTATTTTCAAAAAAAAAAAAATAGTTCTTAATGATGATGTTGCGGTTTCTCTCAATTTTCAAACATATTTCTAGTTACCTTTACAAAAAAATTGATCTAAAGGTAAATGGGTTTCATTTAAATTTTTCACTGACATTTTAACCAAAGCATCCCTTTTTATAAAAATTTCATTCTGGATATCAAAATGTGCTTCCTTACTTTTCCAGTTTACATTTTAATATTACCGTCGTTAATTATTTTTAAAATAGTCATATAACAAAAATAAGAAATACATTTTTGTTTCAGATTTTAAGATTTCAGTTGTAATGAATTATATCGTTCAGTTTTATGACCGCTTTTAAAATTATTAAAAAAGCAACGACCCCAATTTCTGTCAAAATCTGTTAAAAACAGCCTGTCTAGGAAGATATCTGGTTTGCAGTGTGGCCATTTTGTCATTTTTCCAGCTAAATTTACCATTATTTTTGTCAATTTAGCAGCAACTTTTTCATTTACCAGTTAGCATTATTTTTTTTCGTGTAGAGTTGTCGGTCTCCCATTGGACGCGTCCCCAGGTGGCCAATAGGGGAAGAGCTCCATGTCCATATTTCCCGTGATTCACCACCATACTGGTCACGGGGGGTATGATATGGCTCGGGCAGGGCCCGTGCTCTGTAGATTCTGCTATGCAGTTGCGCAGAGGCTGGACACTTCTAGGTTGTGCGAACCAGCCCTTGTTTCTAAAACCTCTCGAGCATGGCAGCCATTCACCCGAAATGATGCCATGCCCGAGAAATGTCAGAATGCCAGCCATCCCTATGGATACATTGAACAAATGGTTCAGGATAGTGGCTTGTACAATTTTAAACAAGGTAGCCGATTCAGTCCAACCCGCGGACCAAAATTGACCCATTTGTAAGATTAAGGTAAAGGTAGCATTGATGAGAATCTGAATGACTAGTCAGTGGTAAAAGAAGACTAGTCTTTAACTAGTAAAAATTTAGTTGCCTAGTCTATGTACGCCGTCACTGCATGGATGGTCTAATCCCTTACGCGCTCACTCGTGGGAACAAAAATGTAAAATTCTACTAAAAACAAAAACAACAATAAATGTCGCTGAAGGTGAACAAAACAACATAAGTAAATAATAACAAACAATCAACAACGAAATGTCGCAGGAGGTGGGCAGAGGCAAACCTCGCCTGCCGGATGCAATGTTGCCCCAGCAGTACAAATTAATGCGGCTGCTGAGGTCAACCCAAATGAGGTACCACTCGACTTCACGGCTGGTACCTCTACGGTCCGTGCTGACTCTAGCTCAGCAAAAATCCGTGCCTTGGGTGCTCCGGCGACTACTGTGAGCTACCCTGCGGTTACTGCACCAACTGAGCCCACAGATTCAGTTGCAATGTGTCCCCCCACCAAACAGCAGTAAAAACAGCCCCAAAAGACCGCTAGATCAACTCCAGAAGGGCCTTCATCGAAGGGCGTGCCGCCCAACGTATTATTGATAAATTTGGTAAAACATCACCTGGAACAAAGGGCACTTAGCTTATACTGAAAGCTCCAAACCCGATGCCGATGTAGACACACCATCTACATCAGCTGCGTCGGGGGAGGAGCCGATGCATGAGCAAAATTCACAACCGGACACAAAACGTCCGAAAATGCTTACTCAGCCATCAACCAGAGTCATAAATAAATCTTACAGTGAGGTTGACAAAGAATAACTGATAAGGACTATCATCGACAGAAGCGCTAGTGACGGGGCTATCTCTCGTGAGAAATGGGAGATGATCCGTCTCAAGCTGCTGGAAGATTTCTTGAGTAATGAATCCAGTCCAGCATCCCAAAATGTGGATGGTTCCAAGGCCATATAAAGCTGCTTTCATGTACAAGTGAAAGTTTAGCAACTCAGCTAAAGCTAGCAGTTATGTCCCTAGGGGAAGTGTGGCCCGGCGCTAGATTGGATGTGGTCTCGGTCAGTGACATACCGCGCAGGCCGAGATCCATTGCGATCATTCAAAGGGAACCACACGACCATGTAAAAATCATGTCGAACATCCGGCGAGGAAATGCTGATCTACCAACCAATGACTGGAAGGTAGTGAAGGTTTTCGAACTAGAAGGTCTGATAAGGAAGGCGGTTTTGAACCTAAATAAGGAATCGTTGTCACCACTTCGGAAGAGACAAGGCAAGATTTTCTATGGTTATGATATTGTCAAGCTGAGTATCTACCGAGGTGATGACAAACCCAACCCCGAAACTTCCAGCGACCGACGCACATAGGGGTATTTTGCCAATCTAGCCGGACATTACTTTTTTTTTAGCTTATATTGGCTCTAAAAATTTACTGAGTGCACCTAGGTCAATGAATCAATGAATTATGGTCATTGGCTGTCAAAGCTAGAAAATAGTAAAAATCGGACAAAGGAGAAAAAAGTTCCCCTTGGAAGAACTAATCCTACCTCTGAAAAATGCAAGTTTTTTTTTTTTAATTTTCCCGGTATTTTGTTTAGCAATTACAACTTTTAAGGTCAAAGAATGTTCAAAAACTTAAAGTTGGACTTAAGAAATTCTTAAATGCCATTTTTAGCCCCGCCCCTTTTGTGGGCGGTTAAATAAAATATTATTTGAAAAAATAATGCAATTATTCAAAGAAATAGATTTTTTACTTCTTAAAACCATAAAAATTTATTTTTATGGGCCAAAACGTCCCTGTGAAAAAAAAATTTTGTTTGCAAATTTTCTAAAAATAATCATTTTTAAGCTTTCCAATGCCTAACCAATCCCTGCCTCCTAAGAATATTATTAAAAAAATATTTTTGTAACTTGTTACTTTATAGTATTTGATTTATCTGAAAATATTTTATTTATTTATAGTAATGACTTATTTATGATTGTAACGATAAATTTTATTTAAAATTATAACAATTAATTTATTTAAAACGACTTCTCCTTTGCACTAAGATGATGATGAGTGCCACGGTTCTTCTTCGTCTGATTCTTCAAAAGTCTCTTCCGAATCTGAATCCTCTTCAGCGTTAAGTGCTGGTGTTAGCATGAAAGAAATTGCTTCTTTCGTAAAAGGTAATGACCTTTTTTTTGGAGTGGGTCTTATACTAGTAATTAGTGGGTCAGAACTTAGCAAAAGCCTATTAATAATATCTAAGTTATACTGAACCCTTGAAAACTTTCTAGCGAAATTCTGCCTGTAAAGCCGGAAATGCTTGTTTCGTGCCTCAGCCGCTTCTTCTGATAATAGCCCAATAGGCAACAATTCCTCATTCATAACAGTTGTATTAAAATCTTGTGCATTTGCTTATTAGTTCCAAGGAGGTACATCCTTTTATTCTTGAGTCGCATACAACATCTTTTAAATATGTTATTAATCTACTTGCAGTATGGTTAAGCAAATCTTGAATATTTATTTGAGCACATGTTTCCGTTATGTTATATGCTTCTTTTCAAGGATAACACTTATTTTTTTCTTTCTGCAGAATACTGTAGCTAGCATAAACTTTCTTATCGGCACTTCGAATTATTTCATATTGTTTTCGCGAAAGATTAGCTTCCACAAATATAGAAAGAGCCTTTAGAGATGTTATCTGGTTTACTTTATCCTCTTGTACAGCTTTGTATGCCTTCTTGAGTTTTGTAGCTCTTGTCGGAGAACGCACAATTTCTTTAAGCACACTTGAGGCATCTTTCTTCCCACAAGTTTGTAATTGTGTTTGGGCAGCATGCATCAATAAATCAGCCTAGAACTGATATCTCAATATTTCCGTTTTTCTTCTCTTACTTCTTTCGGTTAATTCAACGAAGGGATTTTGTAGTCGTTTTGAAAACCAGCCATGTGGCATGTATGGTTAAAAAACGATCAATTCTTCTATGTGCGGAATGCCAATATAATTTCATATTTTTTTTTAAACTCTTTAAACAGTCCTTTACTGCTGATATATCAACATCTCCTTGACATTTTGAAACATCGCACAATTTTCTAAATAAAAATTGCAATTTCTCTTCAAGGGTATTAGCATTAGATTCCTCTACTATTTGGAATAACTCCAATCTTGTATATACTTTTTCCATTTTACTCTCGAAGCTTCAAAAGGGTTATGATTACAATTTTGTACAATAACCACAATTTATAGTAAACAAATTGTTAACTGCAGGTCAGATTTGTTTTTTTAAACACTACTTTTGGTTTTTTTTTATTTTAAAAAATTATTTAATACAGGTACATTTTTGTTCCAGGAATAACGTCATTTACAACGTAGCTGCACAGGTATCTATGTATATATGTATGTAAGCTATGGGGGTGGGTAAAATTACTGTTTTACCTTTTTGCTCATTTTTTTACAGGTAATAACAGTGTTAGATGCAATGATTTAAATAAAAAACATCTACCTTCAGTTATTGAAAACCAAAATGTTTTAACAATATAAAAAAGTTTCTTACTCGTATTTACCTATGTAAGATAAGAAGCAACAGAAAAAGGGGTAATTTTTAAAAAATCGCCAAAAAATGGCGCACCTATGCGCAAGCTGTTTTTTTACAGTATAAAAGTAGAGATCGCAAATTTTATAGTGATATATAAAATTTTTAGGGCCGCAATGGAGATCACTCTTAAAAAGCTTTTCATTTTTTTTTACAAACAATTTTACAAAAAAAATATTTTTTTTTTAATTTTAAATGAAATTTTTTATCATTAAAATTTAAAAAAAAATTATAAAAATTAACATAAGTAGCTACTAATAAACCATTTCACAGAAAAAAAATCAATACAAAATCTTTATTCGTTTAACCACCAAAAAATATATTGCAAACCTCTCAAAATCGTTTAAAGTCAATAAAAACGTATACGATATACTCAACTTTCCTGACTTTAACAGTGTACCAAAACGACAAATCTCAAGCAAAAGCCCTGAAAATTCACTGTACGATGCAGAATTTTGTTGTCTGTCGAGTTGCATACTTAAATTTTTACATTTCTCAAAATAAATTTTTTGCCTAATGTCCGGCTAGATTGGCAAAATACCCCTATGTGCGACGGTCGCAATACCATCCAAAAAAGATAAGGAAGTAGATGAACCCGCACTCTCTGACACTACGGAGGGTTCACAATCAGACTTAGGTCTGGTTGGTGAGGGCGTCTGGGGGTTGTGGAGGAGGACGAAGATGTCCTTCTGGACTCTGATCCAGAGAACATTGATGTCACCGTCATCTACGATCCAGATAAAGATGGTGAGGACGATCCAGATCAACCTCCACCACTCTAAGGCAGCCACCGCTGCATTAATTCTTCGTCTCGCAGAGCGAGGTGAAGATATCGTATTATTCCAAGAGCCGTGGATTAATAATGGTAAAATATGTGGACTCAATGCAAAAGCCTACAAATTATTGTATGCAGCAGATTCAGATAACAATAAAACTATTAGATCCTGTATTACAAAAGGTATCCCCATAATAATTGGTGCCGACGCAAATGCGCGTCATCACGTCTGGGGTAGATCTGATACCAATAAAAGAGGCGAGTGCATCCTTGATTTCATATTAAACAATAATCTAGTAGTTGCAAATAGGGGCTCTGAGCCCACTTTTGTTGTATGAAATAGGCACTTCTAATGATAGCGATCGCTCTCTCTTTTCAACCAAAAGTTCTAACAACGATTGATAATTAATTGAAAAATAGTTTTATTGCAAAACGTTTACACCATTTTTATATTTTCTGGGCGAATTGGCGATTAATAAATATATATAAATATATTAAAAAATATATTAAAAACTCTTCTCAGAGGCAATGTACCCCAAAGTTAAAATATTATTGAAAGCTATCCCAAAAACTAAGATTTCGATTTATTATTTACCTTTCAAGAACCACAATATTGATCGGTGAAGGGTATATAAGATTCGGCGCACCCGAATATATATGGTGATATATCAATATTTTTCAGAAAATATTATAAATTGTTGTGGGTAAGAACTTTTACTGCACGATTGGTTTTTTGGTCATTATTATTTTTGTGAATTTTTCGGGTCTCAAATAACAAAGCAAAAAAACATGAGAAAATTGTATGAATGGGTTAATCGATTTCGTGGCTTTCGAATGAGTGGAGTATTTTGATATGAGATATCGTTATACAAAACAAAATTAATTGAGATAAAGAAATTAAAAAGGATAAAGAAATTTCTCCTAAAATTTCTTTCTACTTACCAGGCAAAATAATTATACCAAAAGTCCAAAATAATTCCATCCAACATAAAATCTTTTCACGGTATTTCGTTGGCTGAAATTCTCCTAAATATGGAAAAACAATGCCCATGGCGCCAGCTACGCTGTAAAAAAAAACGTTTTAATAATTACTAATATAATGAACTAGCAAAAAATTTTATGATTTAACAAACATTAATAAAAAATCAAGACAGGTTTTTTAATGATTACGATAAATTTTTTGTTTTAGATTATATTTATATATAATATTTAGATTAGATTTATAGTGAAACAATTTTTTAAATACTTTTGATAATTTCTATTTACTCCTTATTCGGGCTCTAGCTCATTATATTTATTTAAATAAAACTCTCTTTTTTCATTAAATCACAATGGTAAAACTTTAATTAAAATATTTCGAACATCTTCGGTGTTCTTCTTCAGGAACTAAAAATATACCAACAATAAACAAATTTAAAAACACACAGAACTACATTAATAATAATATTACAGAAAAACAACAATTAAATTAAAATTATTATAAAGTTGCCTTACTTTGAGTAAAGCTGTCAGGAGTATTATGCCCACTAAAGCTTTTTAGGGTTCCGTACACAAAGTGTAAAATCGTAACCGTATTGTTTTCGCTACAATGTCTGTCCGTCTGTCAGCGCCTTTTATCTCTGGAACCGTAATAGGTTGACTCTTGAAATTTTCATAGTATAGCTGTTGCCGCTATAGCAACAAATACTAAAACTTATAGGGTGTTCCAATAGAGAGGTGTTATTCACGAATATGTGCCTATTTCGTGAACTGTAGGTGGGATACACTTGAAATTTACAAATAGTAATTAAAACTTAGTTCACTATATAAACAACTATAAAAAAATAAAACTAAAAATTAAAGGGTGTTCCGATAGTGGTGTGATTTGCATGTATAAGGCCTAAGTTTTCAAACATAATAGGTAGATGATTGAAATTTTCACAGAACGTGTATAGCTGTGGCCGCTATAGTAGCAAATACTTAGTCTTATAGGGTGTTCCGATAGAGAGGTGTTATTTACGAATATGTGCTTTTTTCTTCACCTGTAGGAAGAATGCACTAAAAATATGCAAGCAGTAATTAAAACTTAGTACGCTATATAAACAAGTCTAAAAAATAAACTTAAAAATTGAAGGGTGTTCCGATAGTGGTGTGATTTGCATGTATAAGGCCTAAGTTTTAAACCATAATAGGTAGACTCTGGAAATTTTCACAGAAGGTTTATAACTGTAGCCGCTATAGCGACAAATATTAAAAGTTATAGGGTGTGCCGATAGAGAGGTGCTTTTTACGAATATGTGTTTATTTCTTGCACTGTAGGAGGCATACACTAAAAATTTACAAACAGTCATTAAAACTTAGTTCACTTTGTAAACAAGTCTAAAAAAGTAAACCTAAAAATTAAAGGGTGTTCCGATAGTGGTGTGATTTGCATGTATAAGGCCTAAGTTTTGAACCATAATAGGTAGACTCTTGAAATTTTCACAGAAGATGTGTAACTGTAGCCACTATAGTAACAAATACTAAAACTTATAGGGTGTTCCTAAGGTGACGTGTTATTTGCCTTTATGTCTTTATTTTTTGAGGTATAGGAGGCAACCACTTAAAATTTTCAGACAGTAATTTAATCTATGTTCGCGTTATAAGCCAGTATACAATATTAAACATAAAATTAAAGGGTGTTCCGATAGTGATGTGATTTGCATGTATGTATATAGCCTAAGTTTTGAACGATAACAGGTAGACTCTTGAAGTTTTTACGGGAGGTGTATTACTATGGCCACTATAACAAATAGTAAAAATTAAAGGGTGTGCCGACAGTGACATGATTTGCATAAACAGTGACTAATTTTTTAACCATAATAGATAGACTCTTGAATCGTGTATTACTATGACCCCTATAAAAACAATAAAAATTTAAAGGGTTTTCCGACAGTGACGTCTTTTGCATGTAAAACGACATATTTTTTGAACCGTAATAAGTAGACTCTTCCAATTTGTATAGAAGATGTGTTGCCATGGTCGTTATGACAATTACAAAACTCATAAAACATGAAAAAATTAACAACTTGAATTTTTAAAGTTGTACTAAACATAGTACGGAACCCTTCGTGTGTGAGTCTAACTCGCACTTGACTAATTTATTTTGTTTATGTTTTAATAATAGAGGTATGTCTGTACGTGTGCGTTCAATTTTCTGTGTCTCAATTATAATTCATCCTTCCGTCCTCGGGTAACATTTTGATTATGTACCTCTTCTTGTAATCCTTTTCTTGTTGTAATATTTTTGCATTTTATATATTGGGAAAATGTTTATTTGTGGCCCAGTGGGTTGCTACGCTGTGTTTTGTTCAGTTGACCCCTTTTTGGTTTTATAATCTGACTTAAGTGCAGCCAACCTTGTCCTTAACTTCGACTTTGTCGTTCCACCATACATTTTCTTACAGTCCTTCAACCCAACTCCGTAACCGGGAATTTTGTATATTACGTTTGATTTGTCCAATTTGTCAATTTTTGTTTTAGTGTTTGAGGTGAAGTCAGTTTTCAGTGCAATATTAACGTTTTCTTTGTCGTAAATATTCGATTTTATGATTCTCTCTGAAAAACCTGGGACTTTGACTCAAATGTAGAGACCTTGAAAATATCTATAAAAAATGTGCCTCCATGTGTTGCAGAGACCTGCATGATTACGATTCAAACGGCAACATTTTGCATTTTCTAAAATGAGTATTGAGCTAGCACTTAACATTAAAAAAATGAATGCTGTTAATGCATGATTCATATCAGTGAGACTGTTGTTAACATATGCTTGCCACTGCTTGCAATTTCTGTTTATTCCCATGATTCACAAAAGCAATGAATTAGTTTGAGTGGTTCGTAAAAGAAGCTGCTGACAAATGTGTATAGTTTTACAGAAGATTTTTATTATAATATGAGAAAAATTATTATATTATTTATTTATTTATTAATGATTATATAAAACATTAAATGAATTTATATAACATAAATTTAAGAGTAGGAGAATCTAGGCCTTTAATTAATTAATAATTTAATTTAAAAATTAAGAAACGGATTTTTTTATTTTATTATGTACATATTTACATAAATAAAATAAGAAACGGAAGTTGGGAAAAAAAAATTAAACAAAAAATTTAAAAATTCGTCAATATATAAATAAATATATGTCTATATATATGTACATACTTATATATACACTTATTATAAAAGTAACAAAATTAAATAAAATAAAAGAGTAAATGAAATTAGATATTAGTCATATTTATCAACTGAATTCAGGAAAAGTAAATTATTTACAGTTATTTACGCGCGCTCGAATTGTTGTGCAAGTTTGTTAGTTAGTTTTACGAAGTTTATATGTAAATACCTGCTGAAAGAAATAATTTTAGAGCAATTTTATATATGTATATGTATATTGTAAACAATTTACGAAAATTTCCAAAAAAATGTGTGTAGGTAAATCACTCTACGTGGAAAAGATGCAAAAAAATATTTGGTATTTACAATCTTTTTCGTTATAAATAATATACCAATTTTAAACTCTTCTTTTGAAAATTAATTTTTCCAAACCTTTTTTGTTCAAGAATATATTTTTTATTGATATATGTATATCGTTAGCTAAAAAACAAACAAAAATATAATTTTACAGAAGAAGCAAAAAACTTTGTAAAATGAAAACTAAACTATACCATACGTCTCTTTGTTTTTTGTTTTGTTAATAAAAGCGTACAAGTGTGAAACTTGGTCCAGACATGTAGTTTAATGGCATTCATAAAAATCAATCAAGAACTCGTTTTTGATTTTTTGAATAGGTACCGTCTTACAAGCCAGTAATTTATGATAAAATTGTTAAATTGTTTTTTTTTTCATTATATAGAACACAAATTTATGGTGAGCCAATGGAGAATTTAGTTAATGAACAAAACTTTAGGTATTAACACTTTTGTCTATTTTGATTTTTCTTTATCCACACTACTAGGTATTTGTCAATAGGTACTTATCTTGTTTTTTCAAATAGAAAAAATAATTACTTTATTTTGTCGAAAAACTCACAATTTGTTTGCCTTACTATAATTATCTCATTTAATTCATTAAATATTTTGCAAAAATAGAATACGAGTACATGTACCTGAATTCCAGGAATACTTGCAATCTCTTAACCCTTCTTTCAATTGAATTTGATGTTTATTTGTGTATTCAAATAGCCCATTTGTGGCAGGTAAAAGAATTTAACGAAAAAGTTTGCATGTAAAAACAGAAATGTCTTGCATCCAAATGCAAATAAATTTTTTAAACATATGCTAAAAACTGTTTACCTGTACTTTCAACATACAGACTTTAAACTTTTCTCATTAACAATGAATTTGTCATAAAACTCTTTCACAAAAAAGTATATTTTTTGTTAAGTACTTCTGTATATGACAGTATTTTAAAAAAATATTTGAAATTGTTATTTTATTATATTGTCCACTAATTTTGTCAAGTATTAGGTATAATAATCTTAAAATAATAATTATTTTTCATAAAAATTTAACCCAATTACCGCTTTCTTTAAATATGTTCATCTCGTACATATGTCGATGTTTCAAGATTTTTATTAACAGAATTGCAGCCCTACATAAACATTATAACATTCTTTTTCGAACGCCTGTCAATACTTTAACAACGTGCATTTGTGAGTGGTTTGAGTGTTCTGCAAAACAATCAAACAACAGCAAGAAATTTTTACACATTTTCGCTAACAGCACATATAAAACAAGGGTGTGTCAATAACAGTCAATTCTTAGAAAGTTAACACTGCAAGCAATATCAGTAGTACATATTGATGTTAAAAGGCAGAACAAAAGCAATTTAAATATGAGTGGACAGCGAAAGTGAATCAACTCATGCAGGTCTCTGATGTGTAGTTTAGCTCTTTTAGATTGGGAAAAAATTAGGTTATATTTTTATTATTTTAATACATTGATTATATTCTTAATAATATTTAGAATAAAATAGTTCACGTATTGTTCTAATAGCGCTTTTCGTTAAAAAGTTCGTCGGAATGCAAAGCGCCACTTAAAAAGACTTGAACGGATTTTTAAAGTCTCAGTTCTTGTTGGCTACATACTCCAAAGAGGATTTGACAGCCCAGTTATTCATAAAAGCAGGGTAGCCACTTTTGTAAAAAAAATTTATATTGGGACATTTTTTCCTCCTCCCGGGAATTTATATGTTAAAATAAAAAGATATAAAATTTTATTTCACTATTTGATTAAAAGCTCTCTTATCTATGTCAGTTTGAATTTTTGTAAGGATATCCCAATCCGATCAGAAATTTTTGTAAAATTTACAACTTTAACGGCGTTATTTTACCAACCGTTATTCTAGACTATTTGCCAAAATCGATGTTAAAAATCGCCAAAGCAGTTTCTTGTTAAAATTTGCGTCTAATATCTGTGCCGTTTTATCATAATATCTTAAGCCTAAAAATCGTATTTGGAGTAATTAACGATTTATTGTAAAAGCTATTGTGTTACAGTTTTCAGAAATGTTTTTAATGCATTAAGAAAATACAACATTTTTTATGCGAAATATGATGATTTTGAAAAATATTTCAATTTGAAGTATGTTTCTTGTTGTTTTGTATTTAAGATGTTGTGTTAAACTAAAAAGCGTGTACTGATTAGACTTAAGATTTTGTTGCGAAAGAAAAGCTAGAGTTATAATGTAAACGAGTAAGTAAATGGAGATATGATTTTTATATTTAAATTTAATTCAGTTTATAACATAAAAAATTTCATAGTATTTAATCGATAAAAAATAATATTCAATTTTTTTTTTTTAGTTTTGGACAATGGGTTTCAAAATAACTAAATAAATATTCGTTATTTTCATCGTATTCGGTTGAATCTGGATGTCAATCTAACATGTCTTCTGATGTAAAATCATATAGAAGCCGAGTACGCATTTGCTCACCACATTTTTACTCCTTGTATCATTGCACAGGTGCGTGCATCTCCTTTGATTGTTATTTTTTCATCGCACATGTGCAAAAGTGTGTGCTTTTTTTCCTTTTCATAAAATGATATTTTTTGGTTTTGCACACACATCATTGCTCTGAATGAAACAGCCTGTTGAATGTTTTCTTTCACATCACATGAATGATAAGTGTGCACATCCCACTTTGCACAGAAGTGTGTAAAAAATGTGCACAAATGAGCATATTTCATTTGCACATATGTGCAAGAAATGAAAATTTGTCCCTCCTTCTTAGATGAATGTAACCACGTTCATTTAGTGAGTTTCGGTCCAGCGGATTTGGATGTATTTCTAGCTTCTTCAAATACGTTACCGCATGTTTCGCTATTTCTGATTTAACTGTTGGCACGTTTAGATCTTTGTGGATATTACAGTTTTTGTTGTTTCCAGGGAGCAACTGTGATCATTCGTAGAATCCTATTTTGGCGCCTTTGAATTTTTTCAACATTGCTAGCCGAGTCAGCCCAAAATTTAATCTCACAACACCAAATTGGTTTAAAATAAAGTAAATTAATAATAAAGTAAAATTTTGCAATATAAGCTGACGGTAGAGTTTCTGCCAATAAGCCAGTTTAATTGGACTGCTTTTAACTTCATTTGTGTTAATTTAAAATCTATGTGGCTTTTCCAAGTAAGGCGACGATCAAGATGTATACCGAGATATTTGACGTCTGAAAGCTGAGGTATCATGTGGTAATTTATGCGAATATGGATGCATGAGCCCCTACGCAGTGTGAAAGCTATATGAGTGCATTTTTGTTAATTGATTCATTTCTTCATCTATTTTTCCAATTTGAGTATGTGATATTGTAAATGTTGTGATCCTACTTGGGCGCTTTCATGAATACTTAAAAAAGCTGTGTCATTAGCAAATGTTGATGTGTGCACTTGATTGCTAGTTGACATATCGGATGTGTATAGCAAGTATAAAATGGGTCCCAAAATACTACTCTGCAGAACTCCGGCTTTAATGAGCAGAGGCGAGTTAAGAAATCTCCTTCGTTTAGTACGAACTTTCGATCAGTTAAATAATTTTTTATGAGCTTATAGAAGTTTTTGGGCAAGTTCAGCTTCAAATTTTATATAAGGCCTTCGTGACATACTTTGTCAAATGCTTGAGAAACTTCAATAAAAAGTGAAGAACAATATTTTTTTCTTCAAAGGTCTTATTAATTACATTTACTAATGTGTGTGTTTGTTGGATCGTACTATGTTGTTTTCTAAAGCCAAATTGATGGTTCGAAATACAGGATGTTGGCGCCCAGAATTGAGTTCAACTTAATTATTTTTTCAAACAGCTTTGATATGTTTGATAAAAGGCTTATAGCTCTGTATGATTCAACCTTGGTGTGGTTTTTTCCAGGCTTAGGTGTCATAGTAATCAAAGAAATCTTCTACTTTGTAGGAAAATACTCAAGACGTAAAATGGTATTAAAAACAAGAAGAATAATTTTTTGGGCTTTACGGGGCAATTCAAATAACATCTTGTTACTGATTTTATCAATGCCTGGAACTTTCTTAGAGTTTAAATCAGTTATTGCCTTTTCAATATCTCGAAGCTCAAACCTTAGGGTAACTGCCGGATTAACAGCTCAGGTGGCAGCTCAGCTATGTATGTATATCAGTCGAGATAAGTGGAGTAAACACGTTGTTTAATTATCAACAAACAGATTACCTTTTTCGGTATCATTTCATGCCCAGCCTCCTGTCTCTGTCTATTTGCCGGGTTACAGTTGCATTTTGGGCAGCTAATTTGATGTTTCGATCAAAATCAATAAGACACTGGTGTTATTAGCGGGATGTTTTCCGAACAATACGTACTGAGATATTTTCTATATTTCAACCAATTTATGCTTGTGCTGGTTGTTGGTGATACAATATTTTGTTGATCCCATATATAGACAATAGTGGGTGAATGATCTGAGAACAATTCTAGTTATGCTTCAGCTTTAATACTTTCTCTTGAAATACCTTAAACACGCTAAAATCAATAACATCCGGTATTTTTTGTCGCTTTTTAAAATTGTATCAAACAAAACACGACCTTTTGGAGTTATTAGGCGTGATCCCAAAAATGTATGTTTAGCATTGTAGTCACCTGATGCTATGAAACAGGGACCTTGTGATTTGAATAAGTCGATATACTGATTCTCTGATACTCGAAATCTGTTTTGATAAAATTCTTCAACGCAGATATTTGCTGCTTGAAGGCAATCCTCACAAAAATCACACAGTAAATAATGTTTCATTCGGGCCTTTATAAGTATTGCCGGTGTATCGGCTCGTCCGCGAGGGTCCTTAGTAATATATAGCCATTGATTTAAAAAAAAAAAGCTATTTGTTGTTAAGTGAGTGTCTGAAATCAGCATGAAATCATTTTTGTGTTGGCGTATGCCGTTTGCGTTCCAGAGACATATTTTTAAAGAGTTCATGGTTTGCTAAGTACTGCCTGCAAAATCATAGATTGAATTTTTAGCATTTCTTGCATCATGTTACCCATAGAACTCGTAAAGCCATTTAGCGACTGTACTACAGTCTCAGTGGTTCCTTGCAGTCGGCTATAGTTGACAGACGGTGTTTGTTCTTTAGGTTCTGGGTTAGTTATTAGTGGTGCTGTATGTACTAAGTTATGATTGTGTTTTAGCATGTCAGTTTATGAAACATGCTTGGTGGTTGGTTGAGCTAGCTGAGGATAATGATCACTTGGTCGATATTGTGTTTGCTTAGGAGGTGTAATTATTCTGTGACACGACTTCCTTACCATAAAATAAACAGGACAGCCCCTGTAGGTTGCAATGTGGGTTCCACCGCAATTGCTACATTTTTTAACATTATTGTCATTCTTTGATTTGTCGCATTGAGCGGAACAATGTAGCCACATACGACACAAACCGATGGCAACTTACAATAGGCCTTAGTATGACCATGTTCTTAGCAGTTTATACACTGGACGGGTCCTGTGCTCTTATGTGGTTCCTCTACGCTTATTTTGCGGTGTAAAAGATATCTCAGATTATAAATAGGGTGCGTTTCATTCTTTTTCAATCTTATAACTTCAGTTTCCAATTCTACGCGAACTAGTAGTTGGGGGACGTTTTCGATTTCTGAGATTATCTACACTTTTAACCTTAAATCCCGCTTTTTGAAGGCCAGATTTTATTTCAGCTGGATCAACGTTTAAAAAGTTCTCTTTGCAGCTTTCAAACTCCTTTACGGCTTTACGATAAATTTTGTCATTGTTACCACGTTTGATGGGAATTACATAAAATGAGTTTTCCCCAATTACTGAAATTAACTTCTTTATTAAGTCGTTTGAATTTTTTGTCTCTTAAATAAATTGGTGGTGGTTTGAACGACTTGTTGCGCAATCTAAGATAGCAAAACGATTTTCAGAACTTATGCCGCTTGATCCTTATCCTTATGTATTTTAGACATCGGGGCTAATTGCGAAGATTTAGGGCTTCGTCCTCTTTTCAATATAGTTGCGTATCTATCCATTCCCACTTGCGTCTTGGGTTTTTCTTCAGTATCCATATTTTGGTTATACTAAGATCAGATGGGGACTTGTTTTTATTTATTTTACTGTCACCACTTAACAAAAGCGATGAAAAAGAATGGGAACGAAAAACTGTAGAAGGATTTATGCACAAATTGCTTTCAGTTGTTTTGTTTTTATTTGTTTCTACATTTTAACTGCATAATCATTTTTATTTTATTTTAAAATACAGCAATAATGCCGTTGTAAAATAAGAATGAAAAAAAGACACACAAAAAAAAACACGTTTTAGTTTTTTGCTTTTTTCGGTTTAAAATGTTTAAACACTATAAGTTTCTTTTTTGTTGATTACGAGCTCAAAAACTCCACACTTCTCAACGCTTAAAACAGAACTGGGACACACATAAATGATATGAAAATAAAAATATGTTTTGGGTGCTTTTGAACAGTACATTGTGTGTATGACGCGTGTATTTTCTGAACCTTGAGTATAACAATGCGACAATCAAATCGAACATTTTGAGGCATGAATTTAAAATTAGCAACATATTTTTGGCAAAATTAAAAATACATCTAGTGGAGAATAGCCAAATTTAGTTACATGTCGTCATCTATGTGCAAACATAAAGATCAACTTCAAATTTGGTAAAGCATAAATATTTAATTTAATTTTTTTTAATTATTTTTTTTGCAAATTTTTTTTATTAATTTTTCAAATATAATTGAACTTACAATAACTGTACACATCTTAAAACTAAATTATACTTAATTAAGTCCAGCCAGAGCCAGGCTCATATTTATTTTCCGGTGTCATCATTTTGGATTTTTCAAAGGTTGAAGCTGAGTCAGTGCCCCATAACTGAATCCCATAACACCATATTGGTCTGAGGATCGCCTTGTACAGCAAACGTTTGCAATCTAAGCTCAGTGTAGAATTACTTTGTGTTAGCTTTGATTCTATGCATAAGGCTTTTCATGTAAGGCGCCGATCAAGGAGTATACCGAGGTGTTTTACTTCATAAACTTGTCAGAGTCTCTACACAGTGTAAGCGTCATATGAGTACATTTTTGTTAATTCACTTTTATTCTCAATTGCTTCAACCAGTTATCTAAATTGAATATGTGGTCTTGAAAATATCGTGATGCTATTTGGGGACTTTCGTGAATGCTTAGAAAAGCTGTGTCATCAACAAGTGTCGATTGCTAGTTGGGATATCCTAAGTATACAGCAAGTAAAAAATGAGTCCCAATATACTACCTTGGGGTACTCCAGCGAACATAAAAGGTCTCCTTTAAGAATAAACTTTCGATTTGTTTAATAAATTTTTAGCAAGTTATAGAAGTTTTTAGGCAAGTTTAGCTTTAACTTACATACTTATATGTTAAGAATTTGTCATACGCCTGAAAAATCTATAACATCCGATATTTTTGCCGATCAGAGAATACATTTTGAAACTTGTGTCAAACAAAAGACTACTTTATGTGGTTATTAATCGTGATCCACAAAATGTATGTTTAATGTTGTAGTCGCCTGATGCAATGAAAAAGGACCCAGTGATTTGTAGAAGTCGCTATACTGACTCTCTGATACTTGAAATCTATGAAGTGATTAATCGAAGAAATAACTAAGTTTTGATGAAATTCTTTAAGGCAGGTATTTGTTGCTTGAAGGTAATACTCACAAAAATCACACAGTAAATAAGTATTGCTGATACATCTCATATAATATATAGCCATTGGCTTAAAAAAATTATTTGTTGTTAAATGCATGTCATCAATTTCTTGATTCTTTGTATTGGCGTATGCCGTTTGTGTTGCAGAAAAATATTTTTAAACAGTTCATGGTTTTTTAAGTTTGCCTGCAATATCATAGATTTCATTTATGACATTTCTTGCATTATATTTCCCATAGAGCTCATAAAACTCGTTGGCAACTGCACGAATATCTCAATAGTTCCTTTCAGGCGACTATAGTTGACTGACGTGTTTATGATTATATGATTATATGGATTATGATTATATTTTAGTGTATTATAGTATAGTGACTGCGCATGAAACATACTGGGTGGTTGGTTTGGCGAACTTTTATGATCATTTGGTCGATATTGTGCCCACTTCCATCGCAATAGCAACATTTTTTAGCATTCATTTCAGTCTTCGATTTATTGCATTGAACAGAACAATATAGCTCGCCATACACATCAAAAAGAGGTGGAAACTTATAATAGACCCTTGAATGACCATATTCTTGGCAGTATAAACACTGGACGGGTCCGGAAAGCTTACGCTTATTTTATGGTATAACAGATATTTCAGATTATAAATAGGGTGCGTTTCGTTCTTTTTTAATCTGATATCTCCAAGTTCCACTTTAACTCGAAATAGTGGCTGGGGACACGTGCTTGATTTTTGAGATCATCCACACTTTTTTTGTCAAATCCCCCTTTTTGAAGGCTAGCTCTTATTACAACTGGATTAACCTTTGAGTCTACATGCTTACTAACTACCCGTAGACCTCTGCTAGTTTTCAGCTGATAGGTGTAAAAGTTTTTTTTGCAGCTTTAAAACTCGTTAACTGTTTGACGATAACAATTTTTAGCAATAAATTATATTTATATCTCATCTATGTTACCACACTTATTAGGAATTACTTACATAAAATGAGTTTGCTCCAATCAGCGAAATTAACTCCTTTATTAAATCATTTGAATTTTTGCTCTTTTTTTAATTGGTTTGAAAGACTTTGGTAACGTTGTGGATTCGTTTGTTTCGTTACCCAAAATTGCGAAACGGTTTTGGGATCGTAGACCATTATTTTCCCTATCTATGGCTTTAATGTCCAACTGCTTTGGCATATTATAGAATGAAAATGAGAAAGCTCTATATAAATCGAGAGAAGTTATCATCGACACCAAAAGCAATGTTTTGACAGAAGAGCATCATGCCACACCCTATCAAATGCCTTGTAAATATGTATCTCGAGCCGCTACCTTACTTTCGCCGAAATGATGTATGGAGTGACACCATTTTTCCGAAAGGTAAGCTAGTAAGGCACCTGAAGAGCGACACCTACGGAAACCATACCGGCGGTCGCTTAGCGAGCTGTTGGACTCCAACTACCTCAAAGGTAAAAATTTACCATACTTTCTTTCCACTTCTTGAGCAGATTTTGGACTACGATTCAGGTATGGCTTTTACAAACACATGATTTTTTTTTGGTTTTTATTTATTTATTTTTTTATTTTCACTGATTTTGTCTGCATTTATCGCATTCTTCACTGAAATATTTAAATCAAAGAGGCTCATAAATGAGCCCTCCTACTGTTTTTTATCTTATCTTGCTTAAGCAATATTATTCTTATTGCTTAAGCAATAAGATAAATGTTATCGCTGGCGGCGACGGTTGTTCGAAAAAGGGCGAATTTAACAACCAAATAAAAAGAGCAAAGTTTCTAATTAATTGGTTTAGTTGTTTATTTCTATTTAAAAAATATTACAATTAACAAATGTAAATATACATACATATAAGAACAAATGTACTTACCGCAGTGCTTTCCTTTAACGAACTAATTTTACTTGTTAAAATAATTTAAAGTTGAGCCAAAAATTCTTAAATACATCAAAAAATAACGGGTCAACTTAACGAAACAAAAGCACTGCAGAATAATATTGTTACACATAAAACTAACTGATCATTTACAATCATACATATGTATAAACAAATAGGAAAAAAGGGAATAAAAATACATAATATGAATATACATAAATGATCAAGAGACAAAATAACAAGACATTTAGGCAACTCACAGACTGACAAATCAAAATAAATAAATTCAAACAAAATAATAAATGTTTCCAGTTTTATGAGCCATTAAGCGACAATAAAATAAACGAGCAAAAAAACATGTTCTGCCTATGTTCATAAATATATGCGTGTTGTTATACATACATTAAGAGTGAATAAAAATAATTATATATATTATTCATGTGTTATTGGCGATAAATTAGCTTCTTCTCATTAATGTTCTTTTTCATATATGTACTACATGTTCACTTATGAGCGTTGAAGATTTATAAAATTTCTCATATATGAACATATAAGAATTGTCTGCCTACGATCGCACATGCAGAAGAAAGAAATAAGGAAAATATTTTGTTACTGCAAACGCCGACAGTTGCACATTATAAAATGTGTGCGCACATTTATGTATGTAGTCGTATCCTTGGCGCACATTTTTGTATGATCATTTTATTTATAAAAAATTAACAAAATTGTAAATTCTCAAACAAAATATTTGATCATTTATTAATTTTTGAACAAAGAGATAAAATAAATTATCGCATTCATAAATGCAAAAACACATAATATTTTGTAGTCTTTCACACATTTATGAGAAGAAACAGCTAAAAATTAAAATGTACTAATTCACACATGAATGAACAGTTCGTGAACATTTCGGTACTCTGATTACCATACACTAAATGTTTTTGTAAGGTTTATTGCGACATTAAAAAATTGCGACCGTTCTTTTCAACGAATGAATATATGGAAAAAGGTCTTCTGCTAATCTGGTTTGGGAAAGCAGTGAAACAGTGAAAGCAGTTTCACACTATAATACTGAGTATTAAGATTTTCATTGGATTTCGTAAGATAGAAATCCAATGAGAATTGTGTGATTGTCAAAAAATGTAAATAACATTTCGTTTTCACACTATCACACTTCAAATAAAATGAAAAGTATCAGCAAGGGAACAAGCCGAGACGAGACATTGAACGGCTTAGCAATTTTATGTAGAGGTGCCGGTGTTTGGTCGTTCAAGTTTTCGGTTAATAAAAAAAATAAAAACCAAAACATAAAAATAATAATAATAATAATAATACGCGCAAATAATAATAATAATAATAATAATAATAATAATAATAATAATAATAATAATAATAATAATAATACGCGCATTCAAATGACAGAAAAAAGTACATATGTAGGCGATAAAGCTGATGGCAATTTAAGGCAGGCGCAGTACAAAGATAAAATATCATCGGCGGCGGCGAACTATCGGCAGCGTCTCACTCAGCTTGGTTCTTTGCTTTAAAAAAACACGACCGTGATAAAATGAAAAATGTTATCGTTTAGAAATTTTTTTAAAAATGGTTTGGTATAGTGAGATGTCAAATTTCTTTCCGTATTATTTTACATTTTGATAACATACTGCTTTCACACTATCACACTTTCTCATTGGATTTAAGTATTTGACAAGTCTTAATACTCTGTATAATAATGTCAAAATGGCTTAATTAACATAATATTGTTAAATAATAAGTATGTATACACTACTTGAAACTTACTTGAATCCATTGAAGAATCGTATGCATAAAAACACTAAATAAAACGGCGCTATTGATGACAATAAACCGCATATTCCATCTGCTATTAAAGTTGCAATAAGCACAGTTTTTCTACCCTTTGTATCCGCCAAACATCCCCAAAAGTACGAACCCAATAACATGCCAAGCATTGGTGATGCTGATAGCCATCCTTTATCTTGGGATGTCATTTCGAAATCACATGTCGCTGATGGCAGTACAAATGATAAAATCGTCACACCAATAGCAGTATTTAAATAAATAAGACCACATATTGTCAGCAAAAGCAAATGAAACTTTCCAAATCCAGTTAATACTAAAGCATTTTCATAATCACTAGATAAGTTTTCCAGGAAATCCAAACCTTAAAAGAATCAAATTAATTAGGGAAATTACAAATTGCCATTAAATAACAAGCATCATGTTATAAAAAATACAAAAACCTAAAATATGTTTAAACAGTGTCGAACAAAATAAAGCTCATAGCAAAAAAAATTATGAAATCCAACCAATTATTTTCATAAATTTTACATAATAAAGTAAGACTTTAAAAATAAATAAAAATATAAAAAAATCTCCAATATAATATGAAAATAACACTACATAACATTAGCTTCATTCCTCTTATGGGAGGAATAAATGGATAACGTAGTTTAACGTTTTCTTTAATTGTCAAGAAAAATCGCTGCTAGTTTCAATAGGGTTCCCAGATTTTTTTTGAGTCACATCCCCAATTAAAATTTTCATCCCCGAAATTCCCCAAAAAATATTTAAACTATCCCCAAAACTTCCCGCTAAAAAGGATTCTGTTTTCATTGAAATTAACATATGAATATTCTACTTGTTCTATTTAACTATATATATATTAAAAATATAATGTTCACTTTTTTGTATATTAGACTGATTGGTAGCGCGATAGTTTACCAGTCTAGGAGTTGCGGGTTCTATTCCCGCCAAAGACTGGGTGTTTTTGCAGACAAGCAAAAAGCTTAGCAGGTACTGTGGTCTTTTTATTAACAAAAAAACTAAGTTGATTGAGGTTTTACCTCACTGTTTCTCGGGATGGATCAAAAGATTTAAAACAAATTTCAGTATTTTTTAAATGTATATTAATTCTCAAGAAAGATTTGAGTAACTAGTTCTGCAGTTTATTTCTTATGTAAGATTTTGTTTGTGCCGAAAAAATATTTATAAGTATAAGAAAATCTAGTTGATATGTAAAATAACTTTGCCAGGTCTAGAAACAAGGTTATTTCAGCTGCATCTTGATATTTATAAACTTTTCCCCAAAATACGGTTAAGTTGCTCCACTTTTTTAATGCCATTTTTCTTAATTGTTATTTATAAATGTATTTTAAAACATTGTTATTTACTGCTGCCGCCTTACTTATTTTCTTTATTTTAGTTCTCTAGAACCCTCGATACAATTTTTTTAGTAGCACCACCGCTAAAAAAGATTTAAGCCTGCAGTTCTTTCTTAAAATCGTAACGAAGATAAAAAGAGTAAGTGCATTATAAAAAAAGAGTAAGTGAATTATTTTCGGTACGTTTTATATCTTCTTTTACCTGTTTAAATTTTAAATAACCACTCAATTTTTTGAGTTATTCCTATTCGATTTATTATTTCTATTCAAATTTTCTGGACGATTTGGAAAATATCATATTAAAAAGGTAATTATTTAATAATAAAATTACCAAATTCCAAAAAGTAATCCCCAAAAAATCCCTAAATCATTGAAACTATCCTCAACGAAATCCCCAAACCGAATTTTTTATCCCCATAAGTAAATAAAAATCCCCTAATCTGACAACACTGAGTTTCAAATCGCTAATAGTTTAATATTTATTTGATCGCCAAATAAGTTTAAAAATCGCCCCGTTTGGCGAGAAATCGCCATATCTGACAACCCTGATGTTATGTAAATAAAAATTTGTGTTCGTTGATTTCGAACAGTACATGTTGTGTGTGTTCTTTCTGAACCTTGATACAATGGCCTGCTGCCCAACAGTACCATTTCTTTCACATAAATGGATACCTACGGTAATAGGGATATTAATAAAAATAATATAAATAAAATATTTATAACATAGTTTTTTAGTCAACTGCCGCGCAAACAATGATATTTTTAATGTGCTACTCTTCAAATACACGTAACCTTCCTGACATTTCTTAGAACCGGTGGGAATCAATTTTCAATAGACAATATATAGGCCTCATTAATGTGTAAGTCCTAAGTTTCAAAAATAATCGAGGAATGTAAATCGGTTTAGATGTTTAATTGGTTCTGGAGGACATTATGCTCCAGCAAGGGTAACACAAATGATTAATGTCTGTTGTGTTTTACACAATATATATGTACATTTATTACAAATTCAGATGAAAAGAAATTGAGTCTACAACCAAATAAAGAGGGAGTGACAGAAGATTTTAATGATAATTTGGCGGCGGCAAACATTATAAGAGACCAAATAGCAAGAAACCTATAAGAATAACACACTCATATATGTATGTATATGTACGTACTTATGTACACTTCACATGAATAGGTGCAGTGGTTTAGCAATTAATTTAAGCTTGCTGCTCTCAAGATGATTCATCGAGAGGATTATGTTGTACTTTTTATTAAAGGTTTAACAATTGGAGTCTAAACAAAAGAGTCGAAAAAGTTCCGTTAAATTTAATCTGTGCTTCTTTTTATAATAAGAATTATTTTTGCGTCACTTTTGAATAGGTGCATATTAAAAAAGAAACATAAAACAGTAAAAAAAGGTAAATAAAGTTTTGTTTATTAGCTTTATTTTGTTATAAATTTTTAATAATGTGTACTTCCGCCTTTCGAAAAATTTGCCTCATAGATTCTATTTAGAAGAGAGTTATACAGTTGCGATAAATATTGTAAAGAAATTTGCAACCATGCCGTTTTTGTTGTAGCAATTAAATATTGTGGGTCACCAAATTGTCCAGACTCGTACACTTTCCGAGATAATCATCCCCACACGTTTTCCATTATGTTTAAGTCTGGGGAGTATGGTGGCCATGGCAGCAATTGAACATTTTGCTCGCTTTAATAATCCTTGCCGTGTTGATAGGAGCATTATCCTGTTGGAAAGTCCATGGGATGGGTCCAAACATCTCTTGAAATTTTGGAAACGCCATTTGTAGAATAGATTTATATGAATTTTCTGGCATTTTCGTGGTTTGAAATTACAAGTCTATGGCTCTATAGTACGATATCGCACCCCAGACCTTAACACCACCTACTCGACTATGGCGACGGGCTAAAAAACGTTCTTCCTTCCTCAAATCATGGAAATAGTAGTTAAAACCATCGGGTCCATTAAAATCCCATCTGAGAAAACTACTTTATTCCACTCACTCTTCTAAGTCAGGTGTTTTTTGCAAAAATCCAACCGTAATTCTTTACGTTGCTGGTTTAATAGTGGTGTTTTCTGCAATTTAATTCGTTTTAAGTGTTCTGCTGCATTTATTACCCTTCTAACGGTAGAAACACTAGCACTGGAACCACTTTTTGCTTTGGGTTTTGCAGCACAGTCACTAGAATTGGAGGCTATTCTTAGAATGTTTGGACTTTCCGTAGCTGTTGTGGTCATTGTTTGCCTTCCCTTCATGTTTTTGCAATATTTTTCTTTATTTCTTAAGTAATTCTACTTTTATTAATTTTATAGAAATTTTACGGCCCGACAGACCTTGATCATCATAGGCATCAATTTTTGCCTTCGCCCATTTTCAATTAAATACGATAGAAAATTATTTGGTTTTTTGTTTTTAAAAAATGTTGAACTATTTTTGTAGTTAAAATTGACACAAATGACCATACAATCAATTTGTAAACACCTATTCAAGTGACGTGCAGTGTTTTACGTTTTTCTTGGAGAACAAAAAGGTAAGCTTTATCTACCTTTGTGTCCTGGTTGCAATCAAATGAAAGGTGGAAGTGTATTCTTTCGATTTAATAAATAAAATTCCCATAATATTCCATACTGTTGAACAAAGTTATAAATTTTATAAAAAACTCACATGAAATTTCACTATTTTAAAGAAACTTCATACATAAAAAATAGTGCATACTTTTAAGCTTAATGATTTTCATGATATGAATAATAGCAACAATTTGTTAAATATTATTTAACAGGCATTTAAAAGAAGTGATGAAGAAGAAAAACAAAATTTACAAATCGGATTGATATATTCGGCTACGCCGAATCTTAAATGTCCTTCACCTTCACCATACATTATTAAAAATTTCTTAACGATTATTTGCCAGGTATTTAAGAGAAACGACCAAGGAAAGAAAATTACAAGTCGAAGTTGAACATTCGGCTATGCCGAATCCTATGTACCCTTCACCATATGTCAGTAACTATTTCATCACTATCAATGTACTTTTTTTTGTTATGAATGGCATGATAAACATCAAAATAAGAAGTTTTAAATATTTTTAAGTGTAAAAGGAGTCGTAAAGCTTTGTATTGAGGAACACGTGCGCGCGTCATTATCGTTTAAGGTCAATCAGGCCGTCCTTGTTGCGCGGTCTTCAAGTGGTTTGCGTCGCCCTCTCGCACTGGCTGATTGGCTTCCACGGTTAGTTTGTGTTTGCATTAATCAAACACGTGTAATCGCTTTGGTTATCGTGTATAATCTAAATTGTTTGCATAAATTGAAAATCGAAATCAAGAAACAACATGAAAAATTAACAAATAAATTAGAGAAAAAGATTTACATACATTTGACGAAAGGGATAAAAGAAGAATTTGCAACAAACAAATGAAACAAATAAATAATAATTCTTGCAAAAAAAACCGACTACAAAACAAATATATGTGCATCAATTCTTAACTAAAAATTTAAAAGGAAGTAATCTGTAAGAAATAGTACTCAATTCAAATACTTCTATACTTGTTGCTCTAACTGACAAGTAATATACGTTCTGTACATTCAAATGTCTATCCATAACGACAAATTACGTCAGATATTAGGACACCCTTTATTTTTTTACAGTTATTATTACTGGCACAGTAATAAAAAGTAACGGTTCCAAAGATATGGCCATATAGCTTAAACAATATCACCTAGGGGACACCCTTTAATGTACAATTTTAAATTAAACACTTATTTTAAAGGACAGATTCTTTGTTAATTTCAAATGTCTGTCTAAAACGGTTCAAAAGTTTGGCCATGTGCATCAATTTACATCAACTATTGAGACACCCTTTAAATTTTTAAATATTTATAAATGTTATTATACGGGACATAGAAGTGGAGATTGTGTCTAATTTTCAAGAGTTTGTCTATAACGGTTCAAAAGATAGGGCTAGATAGGTTAAATTATATCAATTACGGGGACACCCTTTAGTTTCCAAATTTAAATTATATATTTGATGTTATAAAGGACTTAGATATACAGGTTCTTTGTAAATTTCAACCGTCTCTCTGTTACGGTTCAAAAGTTTGGCAATATACATCAAATTACATCAACTATTGGGACACCCTTTAACTTGTAATTATAAATATTTAATTTCTGATTATAAATATTGGACATTCTGTCCAATTTTTAAGTGATTGTCTACATTGGTTTAAATGGTTCATGTATTTAAATTGACGTCACATATGGGGACACCCTTTAATTTTTAAGTTTATTTTTTTATTAATTTCTGTTATTGGCACCTATAGTGATATGCAGTTTTTTAAAATTTTAAATGGGTGCCCTTTACGGTTCATAATACACGTAAAAAACACGTATGTTGTATGGGGACACCCTTTAATTTTCAAAATTCTGAACTTCTTTTAAAATGGGACCAATCTGTAAGCATTTCCTTTTGAATAAAGAAAAAATTTTTAAAATCGGTTCAGAAATGACTGAGTTCTGCGGGCACAAACATAAAAAAAGCAACATTCAGACGAATTGACAACCTCCTTGTTTTTTTGAAGTCGGTTAAAAACGACATATGACCAGAAAAATTCTACAACAGGAAAAACTAATATAAACAAAACATTGTTTTCAACCAAACCGTCGTTTCTGGGCAAGAGCAAAAGATGCAAATAAGAACCTAGTGTTTACGGCAGCTTTTTACGTGCAGCAGGATGGCAACAAACACAGATATTTTCCATCGCGTTCTTATATCGTCAGATACTTACAGTGAATCAATAAAATCTAGGCACAACATGATTTTTAAAAGTGTTTCGCCTGTAACTTTGCATCTGCATAACTTGATAAAATTATTTTCATGCTATTTTCAAGATTGATAGGTTTATTGACCATTTAACACGAAAAATAATTCATATCTTATTATTTCTAATATACAATGGCTTTTAAACTAAAAAATAAGGTAAGTCTATGTAAAAAAAGTTTAGGCACACATGTGAAAATTTTCGGTATATTCGGGGTTTTTGCATGTCTAGTATTTGGTTGAACCTCCTTTAGCTTGGATAATTGCTTCTAAACGTCTACTCATACTTCTTACTAGGTTAGATGTTTCATCAGGAGTAATTTTTTCCCATTCTAAGCGAAGTGCCGCTTTAAGTGATTCTTAGGATGTAATGTGATGTTTCCGTATTTTTTTCTCTATTAAGTGCCAAATATGCTCTATAGGATTCGTGTCTGGCGATTGCGGAGGGGTTTTTAACTATTTGCAGTGGTATATAAGCCATTCATAAGACGTCAACCCCATAAACATGTTTTGGAAGTTGATGATGTCATTAAAGAAATAATAGAAGATAAATAGAAGTCTATATTTTGGTATTAATTTTTATAGTTATCATTTTGATGTTCTGGAGAACATTAGGGGACGATGGGCGTGGCAGATTTTCTTGAAACTTTGTATATATTTCAGCTTTATAACACTGATAATTCGTGGTAAGTTTCATGGTGAAGAAATAAAAATTTTGGGAGAAAATATATTTTATAATTACATGAGCGGTAGGCGTTGGGCGTTGCAGATTTTCATTAAACTTTCTAGATATTTCAATTCCATAATACTGATAACTTTTGCAGTGTTTCGCTATGATCGGTTAAGAAACAAAACTTTGGGGCGTAAAAATATTTTCAGGTTATATGGACGGGGGCGATGGGCGTGGTCAATCTTGATAAAACTTTAAAATTTTCTTAACTAAGTTGGTAGAAGCATATGTACCAAATTTTAATGTTCTATAAGCTCTCCTTATATTTTTTTGCCAAGAAATGTGAGAAGAAATTCCACTGTGCGTTGGTATAGGGCAAAATATAATTGTTTGTATTATGTGAGAAGTTAATCTACAAAGTTTTATTGTGATAAAACCACATATTGAGGTGCCGCAGAAGCCTTGAACATTATTTTTTGTCTTTAAAACTTATAGAGTTACAATTTTTTATTTTATTGATAGTTTTTTATGTTTATTATTTAAATTTTTAAAACTACGCCTTAAATAATGCAGAATTTAATTTACTTTTTTTTCTTTGTTGTAGTAAGATTGTTGGAAATGGAACTAACCCATGACATGTCACGCGCTAGTTCTGAAGTGATAGGGACCGGTTCGAGTTCTAACACTTTATATGAAAGGGACCTGTCCTAGGAGGGGGTCAATTACCACTTTTTATTCACCCTGTGACATGTCAATGAACTAAATTAAAAGCACCGTTACCAACTTTTGCTAATGATTTCCCACCAAATTCGTACTGAAAAACGCCAGAAACCACTTAGCGGGAATTAACGTAAAAAAATAGCTAAAAATATAAAAATTCAATTTAAATTCCAGTATATTTAAATTTTAAAGCCATTTCTGTTCAGTAGTCTATGCCATTTAATTATGGATATTATACGACTGGATGATGACTAAGGAAAATTTAAAAATAATTAAAAGAAAGGATCATTCCGTTAATCGACAGTTTGTCATATTCGTTTGTCATTTTTTTAAAGGTATATTATCCGATGTAGGGACGATTTATTCGTTCCTGACTATTAAACCTTTATCAAACAACAACCTGTAAAATTTTTAGAAAATTTAGTTTCAATAAATAAATCCAATCGACAACAGCCTGCTTAGTTAATTTTTAATACAGTTCTATTTTCAACGTTTATTGATAAAGCCCATTCTAAATGGTTATCTGAGCAAAACGGAACTTGGAATGTCGTTTTTGAGTACCTATTGCCCTCAGGCTTTTTAAATTCAAAATTGTAACTTAATTTTACACGCGTAGTGACCATAGCCGGTTCAAAAGATAGGGCTAGATAGGTTAAATTATATCAATTATCGGGACACCCTTTAGTTTCCAAATTTGAATTATATACTTGATGTTATAAAAGACTTAGATATACAGGTTCTTTGTAAATTTCAAGCGTCTCTCTGTTACGGTTCAAAAGTTTTTCAATATACTTCAAATTACATCAACTATTGGGACACCCTTTAACTTCTAATTATAAATATTTAATTTCTGATTATAAATATTGGACATTCTGTCCAATTTTCAAGTGATTGCCTACAATGGTTCAAATGGTTCATATATTTAAATTGACGTCACATATGGGGCACCCTTTAATTTTTAAGTTTATTTTTTTATTAATTTCTGTTATTGGCACCTATAGTGATATGCAGTTTTTTCAAATTTTAAATGGGTGCCCTTTACGGTTCATAATACACGTAAAAAACACGTATGTTGTATGGGGACACCCTTTAATTTTCAAAATTCTGAACTTCTTTTAAAATGGGACCAATCTGTAAGCATTTCCTTTTGAATAAAGAAAAAATTTTTAAAATCGGTTCAGAAATGACTGAGTTCTGCGGGCACAAACATAAAAAAAGCAACATTCAGACGAATTGACAACCTCCTTGTTTTTTTGAAGTCGGTTAAAAACGACATATGACCAGAAAAATTCTACAACAGGAAAAACTAATATAAACAAAACATTGTTTTCAACCAAACCGTCGTTTCTGGGCAAGAGCAAAAGATGCAAATAAGAACCTAGTGTTTACGGCAGCTTTTTACGTGCAGCAGGATGGCAACAAACACAGATATTTTCCATCGCGTTCTTATATCGTCAGATACTTACAGTGAATCAATAAAATCTAGGCACAACATGATTTTTAAAAGTGTTTCGCCTGTAACTTTGCATCTGCATAACTTGATAAAATTATTTTCATGCTATTTTCAAGATTGATAGGTTTATTGACCATTTAACACGAAAAATAATTCATATCTTATTATTTCTAATATACAATGGCTTTTAAACTAAAAAATAAGGTAAGTCTATGTAAAAAAAGTTTAGGCACACATGTGAAAATTTTCGGTATATTCGGGGTTTTTGCATGTCTAGTATTTGGTTGAACCTCCTTTAGCTTGGATAATTGCTTCTAAACGTCTACTCATACTTCTTACTAGGTTAGATGTTTCATCAGGAGTAATTTTTTCCCATTCTAAGCGAAGTGCCGCTTTAAGTGATTCTTAGGATGTAATGTGATGTTTCCGTATTTTTTTCTCTATTAAGTGCCAAATATGCTCTATAGGATTCGTGTCTGGCGATTGCGGAGGGGTTTTTAACTATTTGCAGTGGTATATAAGCCATTCATAAGACGTCAACCCCATAAACATGTTTTGGAAGTTGATGATGTCATTAAAGAAATAATAGAAGATAAATAGAAGTCTATATTTTGGTATTAATTTTTATAGTTATCATTTTGATGTTCTGGAGAACATTAGGGGACGATGGGCGTGGCAGATTTTCTTGAAACTTTGTATATATTTCAGCTTTATAACACTGATAATTCGTGGTAAGTTTCATGGTGAAGAAATAAAAATTTTGGGAGAAAATATATTTTATAATTACATGAGCGGTAGGCGTTGGGCGTTGCAGATTTTCATTAAACTTTCTAGATATTTCAATTCCATAATACTGATAACTTTTGCAGTGTTTCGCTATGATCGGTTAAGAAACAAAACTTTGGGGCGTAAAAATATTTTCAGGTTATATGGACGGGGGCGATGGGCGTGGTCAATCTTGATAAAACTTTAAAATTTTCTTAACTAAGTTGGTAGAAGCATATGTACCAAATTTTAATGTTCTATAAGCTCTCCTTATATTTTTTTGCCAAGAAATGTGAGAAGAAATTCCACTGTGCGTTGGTATAGGGCAAAATATAATTGTTTGTATTATGTGAGAAGTTAATCTACAAAGTTTTATTGTGATAAAACCACATATTGAGGTGCCGCAGAAGCCTTGAACATTATTTTTTGTCTTTAAAACTTATAGAGTTACAATTTTTTATTTTATTGATAGTTTTTTATGTTTATTATTTAAATTTTTAAAACTACGCCTTAAATAATGCAGAATTTAATTTACTTTTTTTTCTTTGTTGTAGTAAGATTGTTGGAAATGGAACTAACCCATGACATGTCACGCGCTAGTTCTGAAGTGATAGGGACCGGTTCGAGTTCTAACACTTTATATGAAAGGGACCTGTCCTAGGAGGGGGTCAATTACCACTTTTTATTCACCCTGTGACATGTCAATGAACTAAATTAAAAGCACCGTTACCAACTTTTGCTAATGATTTCCCACCAAATTCGTACTGAAAAACGCCAGAAACCACTTAGCGGGAATTAACGTAAAAAAATAGCTAAAAATATAAAAATTCAATTTAAATTCCAGTATATTTAAATTTTAAAGCCATTTCTGTTCAGTAGTCTATGCCATTTAATTATGGATATTATACGACTGGATGATGACTAAGGAAAATTTAAAAATAATTAAAAGAAAGGATCATTCCGTTAATCGACAGTTTGTCATATTCGTTTGTCATTTTTTTAAAGGTATATTATCCGATGTAGGGACGATTTATTCGTTCCTGACTATTAAACCTTTATCAAACAACAACCTGTAAAATTTTTAGAAAATTTAGTTTCAATAAATAAATCCAATCGACAACAGCCTGCTTAGTTAATTTTTAATACAGTTCTATTTTCAACGTTTATTGATAAAGCCCATTCTAAATGGTTATCTGAGCAAAACGGAACTTGGAATGTCGTTTTTGAGTACCTATTGCCCTCAGGCTTTTTAAATTCAAAATTGTAACTTAATTTTACACGCGTAGTGACCATAGCTGCCAGATTTGAGGATTTATCGTCATTTTAAAGAGTTTGGGTCCTAAAAATGGTGACGATGGGACGAATTATACCCTAATTTTGACAATTTTAAATAATTCAAAATTTGCAAAATTTATACTGTTACCGCAACTTTAAACTCAGCACAGCTCTGGAAAAATGACAACAATAACTAGTTAATAATAAAATGTTTCTGTCATCATCGGTAAAAACTTTCAAGAGGAGGTGCAAACAATATGATAATATTTTAAGTCTAAAGACAGTAAAGACTTTTTTTCATTTGAGTCAAATATTGAAACTGCTAAGATGATTTTGAGTTACATAATTAAATGTACCTAAGTTTTTAAAACTATATTTTAGAAATTATTAACAACTTAAATAAAATGTTTCAAAGCGAGAGTACACAAATTCAATATTTATATAATGAAATGCAAAAATTGTTGAAAATTGTAATGAGCATCTTTTTAAAAACTAGTTTGCTTAAAACTGAAAGCTTTTATTTAATCTATACATATAATAAAATAGTTACTTATTTCCGTCTGTGTCTGTCTGCTCTTGATTTCTGTTCGCATCATTGGATGGATTTTAACAAGATTTTGTGAGGAGGTAGCTTAATATAGGATACTTTTTTCCGCAAAAATATCTCATTTTTAAGAGAAAGTGGAGAAAAAGCAATGAAAAAACGCAAATTCCAGTTTTCGGTTTAAAACTGGGATATTTTGAACACTATTGTGTGACCTTAGGCGCCAATTGAATAAAATTTGTATTTTTACTTTTGTAGAATTTACCTTTTACTTTTAACTTTTAGAATTTTTTATAAATTTTAGAATTTTATCCAGGGATGGTTACCTTTATATAAAGTAAATACATAAAACATAACTGAAGCACTATAAAAGTAAGAGGCTTACAATTGGTGTGGAATACGTTTAAAGCAAAATCGAGCAAAATATTGTCAGATCGCACGATTTGGCGGGCACTGCTAGTTGATTATAAAAAGAAACGCAATTTTTTAGGAATAATTATATGCCAGAGACGTATTGGCATTAGCACAAATAGATGCAAAAGAAAAATATGATATCTATACATACAATAAAACTGTAACAAAACTTTTCAAAAAATATTTCATGTAGAGAAATTTACATGAAATATTTTTTGTAAATTTTGTTGCTGCAATTAGTAATCGAAATTGAATTGAAAACAGCAATTCTGAGAAGTTTTGTCTATTCGTATGTATGTCTATCTGTGTTCGTGAGGAGGAGGTACCTTAGTATCTCTGTTCAAATATAGAGAAAAAGTAGTAGAAGTACGCAAATAGGCTTTTATTTTTGAAATTGTGTTAATTTTTAAATATAGCTATGTGATCAGATATTAGCAAGACTTGATTTTGAAAATAAACCCAAAGTTCCAGGCCAAATTAATCTATATAATATTATTAATAAAAAATTGTTGGTTTTCTGAAATTATAAAACAAATTTCCTATTTTGTTGAAGACAGTGAAAGACAAGAGCTAGAAAATTAAAATTATAATACCTAAGAAATATATCCTGATAAAAACATAAACTTATTGCATTATTGAAAAAATATGAGAGTTGCAAAAGAGAGATTCTAGTCTTTAGTTTCCTATTTTGACTAAATTTATTACAAAAATCATTGTTTTTCCAAATTCTTCAGCAAATCTTGAAATGGTATTTAGGTAAATATAAAAAAGTAAGAAAGATCTTTGTATTCATAACCATTCTGTTTTGTTGCTAAGATTTGTTTATTTCAGAGTTTTTTGATTTGTTTTCCTTTTATAAAAAATGTTTTATTGGTAAAAAAAACTTTTAACGTTTTTATGACGATTTCAATAAGCTATTTTGACGATTATTCCCAAAAATGTGACGATATTACCTCTAAAAATACTGGCAGCTATGGTAGTAACTAATACCTTTTGCTGAAGTGACACAAATGCAACAAGTAAACAAAAAGACAAGAACACTTACTTGCCTACCGGAACACATCCAGATAAAGTTTTTGTTTTGTTTACATTTCATCCTGGTGGAGTAATTCGTCCCATATATTTTTGAAATATAAGATTATTTTTGTGCTGTTATTTACGGTATTCGATACAATTTGTAAAAGTTTTAAGACATGCCATGTCATCTACCACATAGTCACCGTAACAATCGATTTATTGTGAATAAAATTGTAACCCAGAGCTAGTTATTTAGCACTTGTATCAAATTTTAACTTAAAAAACGGCACTAAACGTGCTATTGCTGAGAAGTCGTGGTTCTCGCAAGAAACATGTGGGAACCACAAAGTAATGAAAATCATTTTTAACTGTTACTCTGTACAAAATAAAAAGGTTTTTGCTAGCCCAGCAAGTTTACTTTGTTCGAATGCATTGGATATTTGACAAAATTTGTATCTCTTAAAATCAATTTAAAAATCGCTAGATTTCCCGCTAACCGGTAAGAGACCATTTTCCTAGCGATTGGCATTTCAAAAACGCTAGCTTAAGCTGCAAAAACTCCAAATTGGCAACAGTGATAAAAAGCGAAACAGTAAAAACTATTTATTTTTTTATATATGTATATATAAATTTTTATTATAAAATATAAACTATTATACAAGTCTCGCCTCAGCGCCATATTGGCATTATAGAGGCTAGTTGGCAAAATGATTTACAAAATAAAAATTTATGTTACAACTGTTGTAATAAATTTACTATAATTCATTAATGATTTTGAAGAAAATTTAAATGTAAGAAATGAAATAAGGAACAAATTATAATTAATAACTTATATTAGAAGCTCATCAACATTCTGAAATATAAAATCTTTTAAAGAAGATTTAAACTGTGAAAGTCTTGATATGCGTTTGATACTGGAAGGCAAGTTATTGTATTCTGTACAACCAGAGTGTTCAACACGTTGCTTTGTTGTTTCAGATCGGCAGAAGGCTACTCTTAAGTTGCTACTATTTCTTGTATTGAAAGTGTTTTGATTTTGCAAAAATTTTATAGTATGATGCCCAATAGTTTTAAGACATTTAAAAACATATATTAACAGTTGGAATTTGTAAAGTCCATGAATTGATAAAACAGTGGGAAATACATCTCTGTACAAAGTAACGGTTGGAAACCGGATGGGTAAATTACCTACGAGCTTTAGTGCCTTATTTTGTAGTCTCTGGAGTGATTTTAACTCTGCAGTTTTCTTGAATCCATATACTAAGGAGAGATAATTACAATGGATTTGAATTAAAGCTTGAAAAACTAAAAATTTTGTATTTTTATCAAACTTATTTTTGAACTTGTATAGCAAGCCAAAACAGGAGAAATTTTAGATTTAAGATTTTTAATATGCTGGTCCCACATTAGGTTACTCTGAAAAGTGATGCCCAAATGTTCAACGGCTGAAATTTCTTGAACATCCTTGCCGTCAACAAAAATACTAAAACTTTGTTAAAACCACAGCGTGGTTTGAATCTTATAAGTCTTGTTTTATCATGATTTAAAAATAGCTTATTTATTCGAATATATTCAGCAATTAATGCGACATCCCTTTCCATATATGGTTTAACTGCAGTTTCATGCTTATAACGATAAAATATACTAATGTCATCTGCATATAAAAACATTTTTCCGGTCAACTCCAGATTTTTCAAATCATTGACATAAATTAAAAATAAACAAAGGACCTAAACAAAGGACCTAAAACACTATTGTACTAGACTTTCCCTTAACTTGGAAAAATGTCTTCTATCAGCTAAATAACTCTGCATTAATGAAAGCTCGCGCCCATGAAACCCATAGTATTTTAGCTTATGCAATAATATGCTATAATCTATGAGGTCAAAAGCTTTGCTCAGATCATAAAATACTCCTGCAACAGCGCTATAACCTTCATCTAATGCATTACATATATAATTCTGTACATTTACAGAAGCCTCTTCAGTACCACAACCCTTCCGAAACCCAAATTGAAACTCATTTAATAAATCGTTTTGTATAAAAAAAGTAATAATTTGATTATAGATTATGCGTTCAAAAATCTGATTAATAATTGGAAGTATTGATATAGGGCGGTATTGATCTACAGTCGATGCTTTATTGACTTTAGGAATTGGGATTACTTTATGTATTTTCAAAATTTCAGGATAAACGGCGCTGTCAATCATAATATTGAAAATATGTACAAGAATAGGCGAGATAATATTTGAACAATGT
The DNA here is from genome assembly GCA_949628195.1 of Phasia obesa. Taxonomy (NCBI): domain Eukaryota; kingdom Metazoa; phylum Arthropoda; class Insecta; order Diptera; family Tachinidae; genus Phasia; species Phasia obesa. The sequence continues at coordinate 144,420,600 of OX451215.1, read as the reverse complement.
TAAAATACATTAGGGTAAATATTATCATGGCCACAACTTTTCCAAGAAGAAAGGTTTGAAATAATTGCTTCAACTTCATCACAAGATGTATGATTAAAACAAAAACGATTATAAAATGGCCTTAAAGTTCTCAAACCTTTACAGGATTCTGAAGATGATTGTGTTATTTTTTGCTTTCTCTGCTTTACGAAAGTTGTCTTTTATATATTCTATATTTATATCTTCTTTATTCCTCCCAAGAATTTCATTTATAAATTTCCATGTTTTTTAGGATCGCTCTTTAAATTTTCTAAATTACCGATATAAAAGTTATTCATAGAAATTCTAAGGGCTGTCTTAATAACAGTACTAATCCTTTTAAGTTTTATTTCGAGTGCAATCTCACGTTTCTTTCTTCTTTGCTTCAACAAATGTTTTTAATAGCAATTAGCTTTTTTAAGTTATCATTTATCCAAGGCGTTATATTATCTTTTTTATTTGTATTAACACGGGTTATTACAGTAGAGGTGTCAACAGCACTTCTAATTGATGAAATGAGATTAGAAGTGTCAGCTGACGAATTACCAGTACAGATGAAATTTGATAATTCATTTTCTAAAATTTGTTTTAGGTTCTGGTAATTACACTTGAAAATCTCTTTTACTAAAAAATCATTAATATTAACTTTAATGTCTAGTCTGCACGATATTATATTATGATTTGAAATTTGGCAATTAACAGAATCAACTGTTAGTGGTTTATACATATTGGTATAAACGTGATCAATTGATGTGCCACTAGTATGACGAGTGATAAGCTCATGGAAGTTTTTAAAATCAAAACTTTGTAAGAGATTTATAAGTTCTTGAGACATATTAGGGTTTAATAAATCAATATTCGCATCCCTAACCAGAACACAGTGATTTCTGCCGTAAAAAGATAAAAGGTTTTCAATAAAAATAAAATCTTTCCCATCAAATTTTAAATCTGAAAACTTTAGAACCACATAATCTATAAAATTATGACTTGAGATTTTTTCCACTGTAAAATCTAAACTTTCATGAACATAGACTGACGTGCCACCATAATGATCTTCCCTGCAACTATGAACGGCTTTATACCCTGGTATGTTAATATTTGAACAATATCTTGTTTAAACCACGTTTCTTGAATGGCAATAATTGCCGGAAGTTTTGAAAAATTTGTAATAAGCGTTTTAAATTTATTCAATTTTGAAATTGAAGATATGCTTCTGATATTGATAGATATGATATTAAAATGATTATTATTTGAACTATTTAAATGCATATTGTATGCTTCAAAGCTCTGAAAAAATTGGTTTGAGATCATCATCGAAATAATAAATTGAAAATATAATCATAAAATAAAAATATTTAAATAAAATTATAATTATGATGGTGACATGAAAGAATTATCCGAGTCATCAGGAACGTTCTGTTGAGAGGGTTGCCGCTTAGCACGGTAAGTTGTTGCCTCAAGTAACAATTTATCAACTTCCTCAGCACATCTTATTAATTTGGGTCTTGATAGTTCACTTCTTTTTGCAAATACTCTCCCATCATAAACATAGACAGATCGGTATCCAATCTTTTTTAATGATTTGGCATAACTAAAAAGATTCATAGTTTCTCGGCCTAAGTAATCATTAACATAGATTTTTTTCCTTTCTTCATTTTCTCTTAGCTTTGGTTTTACTGCCATTATTTTATCTTTTGATGTTGTAGTATTTAATTTAATAACGACGGTTTTTTTAGATTTTAAAAAGTAGGCATCACTAATGTTTTCTTCTGTTATTTCTACACCCACTTCATTTGTAAACTTTAAAACTGCATCAACAGCTGACACACCATCCTCTGCATTAATACCAGATAATAAACAATCGTTTTTCACTCTGATCATTTAAAAACTTTACAGAGTCTTTTAACATTTTATCTTCGGCTTTTAATTCTTTATTTTCTTTTTGCAAATTCTCCACTTTTTTCTTATTTTCTGCTACTCCTTTAATCAAATCGTCAAACTGCTTCGACATAAAAGTCATTGTTTCTGTTAAAACAGACAACTGATCAAGTTTTTTAGCTCTGTTTTGATTCCAATTAGTTCAGCTTTAACAGACAAATTATCATTGTTGTTGTTGTTATTTTTACATACATGACATTCAAACTCTTCATCCATGTGTTTAACCAAATCCTCAAACTGGAGTTTATCTAAAGTTATACAAACAACATGAAAGTTTTTTTTTGCAATCTATGCTTTCTTCATTTTCGTCGATACTTGATTTGCATTGAAAACAATAACTTATTTTTTTACCATTAATTCTGCAAGATTTCGATATACTTGATAAGTTTCAGATACTTTGTACTTTTTAGATTAATAATCTTTATTTTTTTTTAAATATTAGTCTTTTATACTTTTTAAAGCGGGTAAGAAAACTGATTTTCTACAGCAAGGGTTGTCAACCTTTTTTGTATCCACCACTGGAGGTGAGATATTTATTTTTAGGACAGTGTTGCTTGCAGCTTGCTCTTGTGTTATGCAGTAGGCATGGCGAATTCATACCAGGTGTGAGCAGTAGGACAACAACTACAACAAAACATCAACTTTGACATTAGATTAGCAGATATAAAACCATGTATTTTTTGACAAGACATAAGCAAAAAAACGAGAGCAAAAACTATCAGCTGGGCTATCGACTCCACCTGGTATGAATTCGCCTTGGTAGTAGGTATATTTGTTGAATGAATGCTAAGATAACGTTGCCAATATATTTTATTAATACATATCAGGAAAATTAATTTTAATTTATATAAGTGTGTATGAAATGGAAAAAAGGCATAGATAATAGACTTTGAATTCATCGCAGCATGGATCGTATCTCAAAAATTGATTAATGCTTTGTTTATTAAAAATTGTTAAAACTTTTATTATATTACTCTAAATGAATAAAACATAGTGTACATATATATTCCGTATGAACATTCATACAGCTGATTTGGAAGAGACAAAACAAATTTCATTAAAATATATTAAAGATGATTTTTTTAAATAATAAAGTATTTGTAAGGAAAACAACAAAACCTAAATTTTCGTTTTTAAACAAGAAAATAATGAGTTATATAATTTATTATACGGAAGTAATTATTAAATAGCTTCTATGTAGTGCAGCGAGTGGAGAATAGAACTACTAAGTAATGCATTTAAGCAGTTGTTCTGACTGAAGTTGTGAGTACAAATTTTGCTTACAATTTAACTGACAGAACTACTTATTTTTGTTCGAGATGTCATTAAAAGAATCCAATACAAATTAAATAATCATAACCAAAAAAATAAGTACTTCAAATAGGTCAATTTACGTGATAAATATTAAATGCTGCATCTAAATATGATCAGTGTATATAACAACACGTCTGTAGATTTTTACAGAGTTGTACCTAATTTGCAATTTTTATATTTATTAATTTTACCTAATTTTTCTTAATAAATGAATTTTTTATATAATTTAACTGAATAAATAAATAAATGCGTTTTTATGTTATCGAAGTAAAACTAATGAGTTTATGTTAAAAAGTGTTGTTTTTATACCCTTCAACACACATGAAAAGGGTATACATATATGAATTTGTCATTCCGTGTGTAATTTCTACAATATTCATTTTCGACCCCATAAAGTATGTAAGTATGTATATTCTGAATCCTTATGCATAGAGAAGTTGATTAAGCAAATTAAGAAAATGATTTTTTTTAAATGTTTACAAAACATTTTCAAAAAGAAATTATTACAGAAAATTTTTCGCAAAAAAATTAAAAAAAAATATTTTTACAAAAAATGTTTAGAAACAATTTTCGAAATATTTAAAAAAAAAAAATTAATATTTTTATGAAAATTAAAATCATGAGTGTAACATAACATATTTTTAATAGTAAGAATATATGTATGTATACAGAGTAACATATTTTTTTAAATGCGTTTGAATCTTAAATAGATGAGATCTCTGTTTTAAAACCTAGATGCATTAAATATAGATAGATAACACCAGGATAGCGACTACAAACTGTCAAAAATAAAGAAACACGTTTACAGGTAAACGATTATTTTGAAGCCCGCAAAGCTACAAAGCTAGTCAACTTGGGCTAATTTCTATTTTTTTTGCGGCAATTTTAGTTTATTCAAAAAAACAAATTCATATACAAACAAAAAGTTTTGGAGGAAATGTTTATTATTTTTTGAAAAAGTTATTTAATTTTATAAACGCAAAATATGTAGGTATTTCTACAACAATGTCAGAGTTTACGATGTAGCTGTCGTCTTCAAGATCATTAAGTAGCTGACAACACGGCGACAATTGTAGCCAACGGAATTTGTTTTCATTTAGCGGCGTAGCCGCTGTCTTTTATTAAATCCCAAAAAGTCTCCAGGATATGATAATATTGATGCTACGGTTGTTAAAAGTCTTCCATTAAAAGGAATTTTATTTTTGAAATTGATTTTTAATTCCATACTACGGTATAGTCACTTTCCATCTCAGTGGAAATGTGCTGAAATTATAATAATTAGGAAGCCAAGTAAATCAGAAAATGAAATAACATCCTATAGACCGATAAGCCTGTTAAGTATTTTTTCTAAAATGTTGGAAAAAATATTTCTGAGCCGTTTATCACCTTTAATTGAGAATTTAAATATTATTCCAAACCACCAATTTGGGCTTAGAAAGAAACATGGTGCTCCTGAACAGTGTCATAGAGTAATTAATGTCATTCGTGAATCATTCGAGGAAAACAAATATTGCTCGGTAGTTTTCTTGGACATTCAACAAGCGTTCGACTGAGTCTGGCATGTGGGTCTACTATTCAAATTAAAAATGCTTCTCCCAGCTACATTTTATTCCATTCTTAAATCTTATATACAAAATATATCATGTTACGTTAAAATTGCAGATGAAATATCAAATATTTTTAACATTAGAGCAGGAGTATCATAAGGCAGCGTTTTAAGTCCGGTATTATATACTATTTTTACAGCTGATATGCCAATATTAGAAAATGTTAACGTCTCAACATATGCCGATGATACAGCAATTTTAGCTTCAAACAATTCCCCTTTAATTGCATCTGAAAATGTACAGAGTGAATTGAATTTAATAGAGTTATGGCTAAAAAAAATGGAAAATAGGAGTAAACGCAGATAAATCTGTTCAAGTTACATTTACACTTGGAAAGGGATATTGTCCTAACGTAACTATAAATAACATTCAAATCCCTAAAAGTGATTGTGTGAAATATCTTGGATTGCACATGGATCGTCGTCTTACTTGGAAACAGCACATAAAAACTAAGCGTAATCATCTCAATTTAACGAATAGAAAACTTTACTGGTTAATTGGCCAAAAATCTCAACTAAATATTGAAAACAAGGTAAAACTTTATAAAGCTATTTTAAATCCTGTGTGGACTTATGGTATTCAACTGTAGGGAACTGCAAATCATTCAAATATTGAGATAATTCAGATTCAGACTCATAGTACAATCACCATGGTATATAACTAACGAAGCAATTCATACTGACCTTAAAATTCAAACAGTGAAAGAAAAAATTAATTCCTACAGTGAACGATATTTGAATAGAATAAGTAATCATGCAACCCCCTTAGCTATTTCTTTATAAGATGACACTGATGAAATAAAGAGACTAAAAAGATTTCATATTTTAGATCTTCCATTCAGGAAATAGAAAAATGAAAATTATTACATATTATTTATTTATTTTTTACTTTATTATTACTATTTTTGTTGTTATTATTATTTTTATTTTATGTATTTCTTTTTTTTATTATATTACTTTTATTTCAATCAAAAGTCAACACTTAAGTAAAATTTTTGCTATTAATTATTTTTTTTTTTTTTTAATTGTTTCTTGTTCAAATAATATAATTTTTCAAATAATATAAATTAAGTAGCAGCGGCTACGTAGCTAAATTTCAATTGAAAATTCAATTGAACTCGTGACCACTGCTTAGTAGTCAACGTTCTAACCACTTAAGCTACAGCACCCCCAAAAGAAAGAGTCCAAAATGGATAATGCTGTACATTTGTCTGTATAAATAAAATCACCGTGGTGAAGGGTATTTATATTGAGTTTTTAATTGTCGGCTATTGCAAATTTTCGACAGGTGTGTTAAGCTTTTTTTCAAAAAATAGTCAATATTACTAAAAAAATCATTAAAATCGTCAAAGGAATTTAAAAAACGTCGTAGATTAAATTCTATAAACTATGAATGTATTATTAACTTTTTATATAAAATACAGATTTATCTATATCTGTTCATATAATAAAATAGTAACTCATTTCCGTCTGTCTATCCTTCATTGTTTGTGTTCGCATCACGTAAAAACTACTGGATGGATTTAAACAAAATTTTGTGAAGAGGTACCTTAGTATCCTGATCCCAATATATATCTTATTTCCAAGAGAAAGTGGAGAAAAAGTAGTGAAAACGCAATTTCCGGATTAAAGGTGCTAAAATTTTCGGTTTAAAACTGGAATATTTTCAACACACTTACATTTTCACCACATAAATTTTTTTTTTTGAAAGTAGCATATTTGAGAAACTATTACGTAACAGATGGCGCCAGTTGATTAAAATTTGTTATTTTACTTTGTGGAATTACATTGTTATTCAAATATTTTAAACACCACTTACAGAGGTTTACAATAATTTTTAGAATTTTTCATAAATTTTAGAATTTTATCGAGGGGTAGGTACCTTTATATAAATTAAATACATAAACCATAACTGAAGCATTATAAAAGTAAGAGTATTTCAATAGGTGTGGAATACTTTCAAAGCAAAACCGAGCAAAATATTGTCAGGACACCCACGACGTGGCGGGCACAGCTTCTGGTAAACTGTACGACGGGGTTGCGGTGTTCACAGATGGTTCGAAGATGGAAGCGGTCACCGGTGCTGGTGTTCACATTCTGGGAACTAGTACACTCATGTCGTACAGACTTCCAGATAAATGTAGTCTATTCCAGGCAGAGGTGTTGGCGGTTTTGAAAGCCACAGAGCTGGTGTCTTGAAACGATACAGTGTCAAGTCAAAGCTTGTAGGTGAGTGAAAGAAGGCTATCGATATGCTAGAGGAAAAATATAGGGTGGATTGTGTTGGGTCCCGGGTCATTGTAATGTTGAGGGCAACGAAATCGCTGACGAACTTGCAATATTGGGCTCAGAGGGTAATAATTTATTTAGGGTAGAATCGGTTAAACTACCGATAGGATTATATCGGACTGGGTAGTTAGAAGAACCAACCTGTCATGGGAAGTAAGGGGTGATTGCAGAGTGTCACGGACAGTTTGGCCAATACAATACATATTACTTCTGGGTTTGGACAGGAAAGTTCTGAGAGTCGTGATAGTTGTGATCACTGGTGACTGCGCCACTACAGCAATAATCAGTAAATGGGTCGCCGGTACATCGGACTTTTGTAGGATGTACGAGGACGAGGAGGAGTTGGAAATTTTGGAGCACATCATGTGTCACTGCCCGGTATTACAAGGCCGCATACTTAGATGGCTAGGTGAGCGGTTTCTCGATAGGTTCTTCGACATCGCGCTGTGTAAAATCGAAGATGTCGGCTTTATTAAGGAAATCGGGTGGCTGAGTGATAGGTAGCAGCACGCATATGGGTCTTTCTTTTTAATTATGTTTTCTTAGTTTTAGTTAGCTGAAGGGAATGACAATGGACCCTCCGGGTGTTCGAGTGGATGTACAATTTTTGGCAAAACCCTTTTTAACCTAACCTATACATATAATAATACAGTAACTAATTTCCTATTTGTCTTCTATCGCATCATGTAAAAACTACTGGCTGGATTTTGACAAAATTTTGTGTAACGAGGTACCTTAAAAAGGGGAAGTAGAGAAAAATCAGTGAATTTTATTTTACCGATTTAAAGGTACTGCACATTTGAAGGCATAATTTATTTTTAAAAGCGGGATATTTTAAACACGGTTGCGCAACAGATTGGGCTGTTTTAAAATATTGACAAAATATGAATTGAAAGCGGAATATTTTAAACACGTTTGCGCAACAGATGGTATAAATTATTTACCGATTTGTATTTTTATTTTGTGGAATGACATTGTTATTAAAATATTTTAAACACCTATAACAGAGCAGTAAAATAATTTTTAGAGTTTAATATAGTTTTTAGAATTTTATTCAGGGATGGGTACCTTTATATAAAGTAAATATGTCTTAAAACTTGGTGTGCATTACTTTCAAAGCAAATTCGAACAACATATTGTCAGGCCGCACACAACGTGTGGTGGTACAGCTAGTTTAACAATAAAACAGATACATAAATTTGTACAGTAGCCGCTCGGTTATATGAACTAATTCAAATAAAGCTTGTTCACTAAATGGAGAAGTTCACTAAATCGAGAGAATGTAAAATAAGTAATTCATATGATTTTTATTAAATTAAGTAATTTTAAATAAGGTTTTTGATAATTAATGAACATGAAAGTAGTCGGTTTTATTTTTTGTACTTTTTTTGCTTCAAGAGATTTCTGTAGTGCCTTGTCCCTGCATTTTCGCAATACCAAAATATCATTAACATCAGATATTTTTTTTCACTCCAAGCAATAACTTTATTGAATGCTTCGATTTCCTTTGTTGTACCAATTTCAGCAGTTGTTGCTACGCACTGATCTTCTTCATCATCTTCAACTTCGCTATCTATATCTTCGGTACCAATGTCTTGATTCCATGTCTGAATCTCTTCTCGTGAAAGCTGTACTCCATTCGACAATTCTTCGACTCGATCGATGACTTCATTCAAATGTGCTTCAATGTCATCATCTTCAACTTCGCTATCTATATCTTCGGTACCAATGTCTTGATTCCATGTCTGAATCTCTTCTCGTGAAAGCTGTACTCCATTCGACAATTCTTCGACTCGATCGATGACTTCATTCAAATGTGCTTCAATGTCGTTTTGATATTTTTCTTTTAAAATACTGAGTGGAATGTCTTCTTCCGGATTATGTTTCTCCTCAAAACTTAAAATGTTCTTCCAACACTTTTATATTGTGCATGCATCAACCTTATTCCATGCCAAACTAAGGTTTATAACCGCATCTTTTATGCTCAAATTCTTCAAAATGTTTGAAGCATTTTCAAAATTTGCTGACACTATTGATGCTAGCAAAGTGGATCTATAGTACAGTTTCGTAATTCGGATAACATTCTGATCCATTGGCTGGATTAATGGCGTAACATTTGGTGGCATGTAAACAACGAATATGTTTCCATCATCTGAACGCAACAACTCCGCAGGTGGATGACTTGGTGCATTGTCCAATAAAAGAATGGCTTTAATAGGTAGGCCCTTATGATTTAAATATTTAGTCACCTAAAATGAAATAGGAGAAAAATGATATAAAACACATATACAAAAAGCTTTTCAAAATTACCTGTACAACAAATGAATCTTTAAACTACTTTTGGAAAATTACTGCCGTGATCCATGCGTTTTTAGAATGGCTATAGTCAACGGGTGGAGTAAAAATGTTGAAACATCTTGGATTTTTTGCCTTCCCTATCACAAGTGGTTTTACTTTGTGGTCTCCATTTGTTCCGGCCAAGAATGTAAGACATGCTTTTTCGGCTTTTGGTCCAGGTGCACTTTTTTCACTTCTTAAAACGTATGTCTTGTCTGGAAGCAGTTTCCAAAATAGGCCACTTTCATCCGCATTGTATATTTGATCATGTATTAAATTGTGTTCTGCTATTACCGAATGAAATTCTTTTTAAAAGGTTCTACAAACTCCGGATTGGACGATAATTTTTCACCGGATATTTTTAAAAACCGTACTCCAAATCGTCGCTTAAATTTCTGCAGTCACCCATTACTTGCAGTAAAAGAACTTTTTTCTTTCAATTGGTCGTTAAAATATTTTGCTTTTGCTTTAATTAATTCTTGCAATAGGTATTAGAAACCCCCATACGAAGATACATTATGTAAAGAAACACAGACTGAATTCAAATGGTGGGCGTCGTTCCTCCTATACATAGAGAGATATTATTATCGTGTACCTAGAAAACTGCAATCGATAGAGCCTTGTGTTTTGCACGCGTAACCCATATGATAATTCACATAGTCTACCAGTACATAAACTGGATTGGGCCAGTCGGCGTGGTACCTCCTATACAAAGTGAAAAATTATTATCGTGTACCTGGAGAACTACAATAGATGGCGCCTTGAAAAAAAAACCCAAGTAATCCTCAGAATAATGTGCATGGTCTAGCAAAATACAATTAGGATTAGAATAGTGGGAGTTGTACCTCCCATAAGAAGTAAAAAATCGTTATCGTGTTAATATGTGTAGTCAAGCAAAACACAAATTGGTTGGGAACAGTAGGCGTGTACATTGCATATAAACTAAAACATTTTTGATGTGAGAATAACGTGCGTTTTCGAGTTAAAGTTTGGCCATACTTTTCTTCAAAGTGTTTATTGTATTTTTTGTGGATGGGCGTAACAAAGCGCACCGGGGATAGCTAGTACGAATAATTATTTAGTTATTTTGAAACCCATTGTCTAAAACTAAAAAACTTGAATATTATTTTAATATATACATATGTATATAAATTATGTGCTTGATGTTTCGTAATTAAGTGTTTAATAATGTTTACATTGAAGCATTATTTGTCAAACAGTCCTTAGCAAACAAAATTCTTTCGACTGTTTTCGTCTCCAAGGATTTTCGATAAAGTTCCACGTTAGCTGAAGAGTTCGGAAAACCATTACGTTCTTAACAAAATTACATAAATTTGGAAAATCCGGTTGGTTATTCGATAAATTAACTGTTTTCACCTTTTTCTAAAACACCTCGAAATCACAAACAAATTCGTCAAAACTTAAAAATCTAAGTTCTCATATTTCGTTTCCTATTGGTTGATACATTTTCTTTGAAACTAAATTAGGAAAATTTGTTAACAAAGCAGTAGCTAGTAATCTTGTTTAAAATAATAGATGGCTCTATTAGATTTGTGTATATTATTTATAACAGAGTTCTGAAAATCGAATCTTTTTTTATTTGAGGGCATAACTTTTTTCCTGTCTGTCTGGTGGAGGTACCTTAGTATCTTGATTCCAACATAGGATACTTTTTTCCGCAAAAATATCTTATTTGCAACAGAAAGTCGAAAAAAGCAGTGAAAGTACGCAAGTTTTTAACCGACTTTTTTAAGTTTGTATCTGCAGAATTCAGTCATTTCTGAACTGTTTTTGAACATTTTTTCTTTATTTGAAAGGTTCTGCTTACAGATTAGTCCCAGTTTAAAAACAGTTTACCTGTATTGATAAATCCACTATAGCAATTAATTTAGAAATTAAAGGGTGCCCCATAGTTAATGAAATTTTACCTATATGGCCCTATCTTTTGAACCGTTATAAACAAATACTTTGTTTGGTATAATAACAAGTATAAATATTTAGAATTATAAATAAAAAGATTATTTGTGAAAGTGGGATATTTGAGTACTAATGAGACCCTTTATAGTATAAGTAAATGCATAAACCATAACTGAAGCACTAGGGTCTTTTGTGTGGATTGCTTTGAAAGCAAAATCGAACAAAATATTGTAAGGACGCTGACGAAGTGGCACAGCTAGTTCAATATTATCAATTAATAACAATTTTTAATAAATTGGCTTTAGGTTTAATTTTAACCTGAGAAAGTTTTTTTTACATGACCTCCAAGATGAACTTCTTCCTCAATTAAAAATTTAAGTTAATGTCATTAAGGGATTTAGTTTTTATATACAAAATTATCTTTTAAAAAATCCGCAAAGACGGTTTTATAAACCTTTGCCATATTGTGATACAAATTATAAACTTGTATGTCTTGACTTTGAAAGGTTTATTAATATTGTTGATAGAGTTAAGAATTTATTTAAAAAACAAAATTATAGTTCATTGCACGCATAGAAAAAACATGGTTATGGTATGGTCACAGGAATCACATTATGTTCTCTGTAACAATGTATGGTTGCGATGAACAAATTTTAGTTGTTTGTAACATTACTTTGGTCACGATAAACAAGTTTTGGTTATGATTTTATTATTAAATAGTTATTACATCCAAAACATTCAATATGGTTGGTTTTTATTCTAAAAATTTCGATAAACTTTAAACCACAACCAATTTATAAAAATATTCTAAAATAATATGTATATTTAAATGTAACCAAAACTTGTTTGTTTTTAATCATCAGGTTTGACAACAGAAAAAAATGTTTTCTTAAAAAAAATATAAATCGTAAAAAAATGTAAAAATTAATTTTTGGAAAATAAAAATATAAAATAAATATTTAATTAATCTTTATAATATAATGTAAGTATTAAATTTTGCTAATTTATGTATCAATGAAATTGACATAAAGATTTCATTGATACAAAAAATAGCAAAATTGAAATCATTGTGATAATAATAACTATTTTTTTTGGAAATGTCAACATGATCAACGTTGGGCTGACAAAGACTACAAGAAGGCTCATTTGGATACAAGACGCAATGCTAATCCTTTTGTTGGTGCTTCCCATACCAAAGTAATTGCACTTGAAAAAGTTGGTTTTGAATACAAACAAAATTCTGCTATTCGTAAGTTTATGCGAGTCCAATTGCCTAAAAATGGAAAAATATTGAGGTTTTGTACCTCTTGACTCTGGCTTGTCCTATGTACATTGAATAAAACGGGGAAAGTTTAGTTCCGGGTTTGGTCGTAAAGGTCATGCTGTCGGTGATATTGCTTTTGTTATTGGTATGGGAAAAAAAGGCCCGTTCAAGTTCTTAAAAAGTTTGTGTTTTATTTCAAAATTATACTTATGTATGTATGTACTTGTACATACATATCTATGTATGTATAATAGTACATACATATCTATCAAAATAAATTAAAGAAAAAAATAAAAAAAATTCTAAATGACATTTCATATTTTTAACCATACTGTAATATTTATTTTAACCATAATATTGTAATATTCAACAATAATATGGATTAACTACAACCATATAATTTAACCATAATATATATGTTGCTCTAAGTTTATGGTTACCTCAACCATGTTTTTTCTTTGCGTGTGCTATCATTTAAATTTTCTAATATCTTTAGCGGTATCGATATCATCGATGTTAGCAGCAAACCATAATAAATTTTTAGGATCTCATATAAATCTTGAATTCTAACAACTTCTGCTTCTAATGAAAGCCATCTGCTTTGGGATGGGTGAAGCAGTTTCCTTGGTACATATTTAGTAATTGCATTATATAATAAATTTGTATCACAGTCTGTAACTTTAATATGTAAGTCCAAAATATAAATCTTTAATTTCGTTATCAATGCACACTCTTGCTACTATACAAGGATGTTTAAGGTGGCTTACAAATTGAAAATTTATTTTTACGGAAATATTTACATACTGCAAATAAAATTGTTCTGTTCCAATCACATTAACTAGTAGCCTCGTGGAATTTTGTGTTCCCAAATTTATATTTTGTCCCTCAGATGATTTGGTAAAACAATTTTTTAATAACTTTGTAAGGTGGTCTACAGACAAAAATGTTATGTTCTGCCAAAAAAAAAAAATTGATTTCAGCCTCTGGACTTCAGTTTGAGATCAGTAAAAGCACAAATATATTTGTCATTACATTTAGAAATAATAATGCACCCATTTTGAACTAGTTTTCTCATCCGTTTTACTTGCGTTTTTATCTTTCAGTTCACGATCACTTTCATTCAAATTTTTTTCTATAGAAGCACGTACTTTTAAATCGCAAATTTGAGCATGTTCATCGTACTTTGAGGAATAATATCTGAAGTAGTAAATTGGACAAAATGTATCACCTATGCTATTTTAAAAAATGTTATAAATATATTGTTTTTTCTTTCTGTAGTGTAATCATATCACAATTTTTGATTTACTACTTAATACCTTGTTCAGACATCAGCCTTTATTTCGCAATTAGAGAAATAAGGGCTTCAATGAGCTCAATTTACTATATGAAACTTAATTACTAAATTGATAATTTACAATTTTGTGATATCTTCTTTTGTTAAATAAAATAGAAATTAGTCTAAGTTGACTACAGCCGGTGGTCGTGTAGCCATCTAGTTTTGCTGGCTTTAAAATAGTCGTTTACCTTTAAACGTGTGCATTTTGTTTTTGACAGCTTGTAGTCGGTATCTTGATGTTGACTATGTTTTAAAACAGAGATCTCATCTATTTAAAAATCAAACGCATTTAAAAAATATGTTTCTCTATATACATACATACATACATATATTCTTAATATTAAAATACATTATGTTATAGTCATGATTTTTATTTCCACAGAAATATTGAAATTTTGTTTTTAATTTTTCGAAAATTGTTTGTAAAAATTTTTTGTAATATTTTTTTGAAAATTTTTTGGAAAGATTTTTTGTTTTGAAAACGGTTTGTATAGTTTTGTGTAAATGTAGAAAAAAAAATTTTATTTTTTTTTAATTTTAAATTTAAATTTTTTTTTTTACTTTTAATAATTTTATTTACCAGTGGATACCCTGTGGTTCAATTGGCTACCTATATGTGTATTGCTGTCTATAAAGGTCTTTAATACAAATCAAAGCAGAAAACCCCTACCAACCTCAAAACAAACAAAAGTAGCCCCTCGCAGGGGGTTATAGACCCCCCGAGATTTGTATGCACTCCTTGCGATCTACCTGTTGCGGTCAAATATTTATTTGACAAAAAAACAAAAAAGAATCATTAAGCCGAAAAAAAATTTAAAAAAACGTGAAAAAAATAAAGGTGGGCGTGGCCCGCAGCCTCCAAAGGAATGATCCGATGTTGCTGAATTGCAATACCAAAATTTTCGAAACTAGGCCTGACAGATTGGTGTGCTTAAATTTTTTGTATCTATTCTAGTGCCTTGGCAAATGACTTTTAAGCCCGAACACGGACAGACGGATAGACGGACATCGCTTAATCAACTTCTCTATGTATAAGGATCCAGAATATATATACTTTATGGGGTCGGAAATGAATATTGTAGAAATTACACAGGGAATGACAAACTTGTATATACCTTTTCCACCTGTGATGAAAAATATAAAAATAGTCACTCTATATAAATTCATACATACATATGTACATATATTCTTAATATTAAATATATGTTATGTTACAGTCACGATTTTCATTTTCAAAGAATTTTCATTGAAATTTTTGTTTTAATTTTTCGAAAATTGATTGTAAAAATTTTTTATAAAAATATTTTTTTAAAAATTTTTCTGTAAAATATCTTTTTGAAAATGTTTTAAAATTGTTTTGTAAAATTTAAAAAAAAAATTAATTTTTTTTGTTTAAATTTTAATTTTTTTTTTAATTTTATTGAAATTTTTTTTTGTTAAATTTAGGACCTTTCTGCAATCTATATTTAGTTAAAATGGTCAGACTAAAGCAAAAAGAAATCCTTACAAAAAAAAATTCCTCATATATCATACTATGGGGGGTCATAGTTACATATATGTATTATGATTATTATTACTATTACTGTTGTATATTACTAATACTATTGTAACTCTTTACTTTGACTTTATGTTATATTATATATTCAAATCATATTATCATATTTTGTATTGTAACTAATTTTCATATTTTTTCTGTTTGAATGATAACAATTTAAAACTTTCAAGACAGACTTATTTTGTAAAACATTTAAAAGAATAAAATAATTAATAAATATAAAAATTTCCATCATTGGATTATTGTACTGGCGCAGTCGAGTTTCGCGAACCAACCCTAATCAGAATATTTAAAAAGAAGTTAGTGTAAAATCAGAAACTTTAAACCGACTTGATCGATTTTATTAATAAATGAAAAGATCTGACTAAAACAAAAGCAGAATTTTGTATTTGCCAATTGGAAGTGGATTGTGAATATTTGATCAATAATAACTAAGAAAAACACGACGACAGCAGCTGAATTTTATTTAAGCATTCCCAAAATTTTACAAAAAGAAGAAAAACTCAGAATAAACCAAAAAAAGAACATCAGCAGTAATAGCAACATTTAAATATATTTTAATAAAGAAGGAAAACATATTCATTCAATCAACAAATTTTAAAACAAAATTTAAAATCTTCTGATGTTTGTTTCACATGTTGATGAAGTTCGAAAACATGTGGCAGCAGCAAACTTGCTACCCTTATTTGATTTGAGGGTAAGAAATAAACTTATTGGAAAGGCTACCATAACACTACTTAACAACAACAACCCTACAAATTGGGAAGAGGTAAAAATAATTTTAAGAATTAATTTTGACATACATACTGATAGCATAGAAAATATAATAAATATGATCAAAACAGCAGAGTTCAGGTATTCTAACGAGTGATTTTTTAAGAGCTTGAGAAATTTTTTTTAAAAAAAAACGCATAAAATTTGCAAAATCTCATCGGTTCTTTATTTGAAACGTTAGATTGGTCCATGACATTTACTTTTTGAAGATAATTTCATTTAAATGTTGACCGCGGCTGCGTCTTAGGTGGTCCATTCGGAAAGTCCAATTTTGGGCAACTTTTTCGAGCATTTCGGCCGGAATAGCCCGAATTTCTTCGGAAATGTTGTCTTCCAAAGCTGGAATAGTTGCTGGCTTATTTCTGTAGACTTTAGACTTGACGTAGCCCCACAAAAAATAGTCTAAAGGCGTCAAATCGCATGATCTTGGTGGCCAACTTACCGGTCCATTTCTTGAGATGAATTGTTCTCCGAAGTTTTCCCTCAAAATGGCCATAGAATCGCGAGCTGTGTGGCATGTAGCGCCATCTTGTTGAAACCACATGTCAACCAAGTTCAGTTGTTCCATTTTTGGCAACAAAAAGTTTGTTAGCCTCGAACGATAGCGATCGCCATTCACCGTAACGTTGCGTCCAACAGCATCTTTGAAAAAATACGGTCCAATGATTCCACCAGCGTACAAACCACACCAAACAGTGCATTTTTCGGGATGCATGGGCAGTTCTTGAACGGCTTCTGGTTGCTCTTCACTCCAAATGCGGCAATTTTGCTTATTTACGTAGCCATTCAACCAGAAATGAGCCTCATCGCTGAACAAAATTTGTCACATTTGAACATTTCGAACCGAACACTGATTTTGGTAATAAAATTCAATGATTTGCAAGCGTTGCTCGTTAGTAAGTCTATTCATGATGAAATGTCAAAGCATACTGAGCATCTTTCTCTTTGGCACCATGTCTGAAATCTCACGTGATCTGTCAAATACTAATGCATGAAAATCCTAACCTCAAAAAAATCACCCATTATAAGTGATTTTTACGAGTATATTTTAAAATTGTTAACAAAGTTAAACTTAAAAACTAGCCTTGATAGGGATAATCAATGGTTTAGATGTAAAAATAACGAGCTAATGGTCTTAAAAATCTTTATTAGCAAACTCCCTAGAGAACCAAAATTAGTTCTTAATTCAAGAAATCCTCATTCTTTATTGAGGGCAAAAGAAGTTTTGATTGAAACGGAATATTTTTATCTAAACTTGCAATCTTTTTCATCGAATGGTTATAATAAAAGCAATATGCAAAGTAGAAAATTTTAAAATTTTACTAATTCTTTTTCTCTACCTTATTATGATGTAAACAAATCTATTTCTAAATATAATAACCAAAATGATAACCTGCACTATCAGAGTAATAGAGACAACCCAAACCTTAATACTAATAAATATTACAACCAAAAAAGTTTACAGAACACTTATTCAAATGCAAATAGAAATCGAAATTTATCTAATGAACCTAATATTAGTTTTAGTCGAATTAGACAAAACAACTCGGCACATTTTAGTGGAAGTAACGCCACTAATCGGACTCAACGAAGTAATGCAAATAACACATTGCAAATGGTGGTAGATAATATTGAAACTTCAAATTTTCAGTTACAGGCCGAAGAGCTCTTCCCTTCATAATTGTGAGAACAAAAACTAAACCAATAAAACTATTAATAGATACAGGTTCTGGGACAACTTTGATTAGAAAAGGTTTGTTTCATAATTCTTTTAGAAGTGAACTCAAACATCCAATTGTTTTAAAAACAATTTGTTCAAAAACTGTTACAACTTCAAAAATAACTATACCCCTTTTTAAAGAAACAGAAACAGTTAGAAACAGAAATCTTAAGTGAATTTGATGGAATTATAGATTGTAATTTTGTACGAGAATTTCAGAAATGAAACGATTTGAATTTCTTTATTTAATTAAAAACATTTATTTAATAACTAACATTGAAACAAATATAATTGTACCGCGGAGTAGCACTCTATTTCTCTCGAAAGCTCTTTCTCTTTATAACAGCATTAAAGAGTCTATTAAACTGCAATGCAAAAGGAGTGCATAGAAGAATTCAATAAAACAAGTAAAAGAACAATACATAATTTTTGTTACGTTAAGACAGGGGTCGTGGTTAATCAAATTAAATATAATTGACATTAGAATAGAATATATTGAATAAATCCCAAACATTTCTCCCCCACTAAGAACAATAGTTCTTAAGTCGGTTTAGAATTTTCAGTAAGAGTTAGCCGGATTAATTGCAATATCATCATTACTAGGAAGAAAACAGATTTTGGTTATTGGGCGCTTTATATATTTTCCATTACAGTATAGAGTGACAACTCGAACATGTCCATCTGGGCCGGGGTGTACTTTTTCTACTCTAGCCAGTGGCCACGAACCAGGAGAAGCACGCTCATGTAGAAGCAATACCATATCGCCAATCTGCGCTTCTCGTTTTACAGCATTCCATTTAGGCCTTGATTGCAACCGACAAAGATACTCTTTTAACCAACGCTGCCAAAAGTGTTGTTTTAATTTTTCAACTTGCTTCCATCTTGTCAGTCGGTCGATGTTTACATCAAGCAAGTCTTCTTCCGGTAGGCAGGTAGTAGGTTCACCAACCAAAAAGTGGGCAGGTGTCAACGCGTTCAGATCAGATGGATCATTTGAAAGTGGACATAGTGGTCTCGAGTTTAAGCAGCTCTCAATTTGACAAAGGAGTGTCGATAATTCCTCAAAGGAGAGCACACGATTGCGCATTATGCGATGAAGATGATGTTTGGTTGCCTTTACACCGGCTTCCCATAAACCCCCAAAATGTGGTGAAGCGGGCGGTATAAAATGCCAATTTGTTCCATCATTATGGAGCGCTTCTGATAGGTCATCTGGCAAAGAGGTACTGGAGTGGTGATGAAGAGCATGTAGTTCTTTAGAAGCTCCTATGAATGTAGTTCCACAGTCGGAGTATAAGTCGGTACAGGGTCCTCTTCTTGAAGTGAAACGCTTGAAAGCTGCCATGAAGGCATTGGTGGTGAGATTTGAAACGACTTCAAGATGCACTGCTTTGGTACACATGCACACAAAAAGACATATATAACCTTTACTTGTTGAACTTTTTCGCAAATTTGATTGTTTTAAAGTAATAGGCCCTGCATAGTCTAGCCCGCTATGCTTAAAGGATCTTGCTGGCTGTACGCGTACAGGTGGCAAATTACCCATAATTTGCTGAGAAGCCTTTGCTGTATACTTTAAGCAGGTTACACATTTTCTTTTTACAGCTCTTGCAATAGTTCTGGCCGATATTATCCAGTAATGGGACATGACATAAGTCTGCATTAACTGCACACCTCCATGTAAAGTTTTGAAATGTGCGTCTGTAAAAATAAGAATAGAAATAGGATCTTTTTTTGATAATAAAATAGGATGTTTTTTGCAGAAAGGTACATCTGCATGTTTAATTCTACCCCCAACACGTAGTAGACTATCGTCGTCAAGAAAGGGCTGAAGATTAGCAATTCTGCTACCATGAGGCAGAGGTTTTTTCTTCAAAAGGCAATTAATTTCAGTATGAAATGTAATTTGTTGACACTGCTTCACAAGTATTAATGAAGCTCTTTTTAAATCTGATGTTGTAAGATACAGGCCTTGATTTTCGTTGAATGCTTGTTTAGACGTTGTAAGCTGACTATTCCTTTTCTTTAAGATGTATTCTTTTAAGTTTTCATACCATCGAAAAATATATGCTGTAACTCGCTTTAGCTTTGTAAATGTTGAAAACTTCGAGAAAAACTCAGGATAATTTAGTTCACAAGCTGTTGTTGATTTTAAAGCTAGTATTGTAGATTCAGGTGTTACTGTTGTACTTGTTGATAATGTATTTGCGGTGATATCAGTAGAAGATGATTTATTGGTATTTCTGAACTTGTTTACTGGCCATTTTTCAGGATCATCTGCCAGCCAATGAGGGCCTTTCCACCAGAGAGTATAATTTTTTAATTCATGTGGCAATAATCCTCTTGTTGCACAATCAGCAGGATTTTCGGTTGTAGATATATATTTCCAATCAATAACATTTGTCAACCGCTGTATTTGGGCCACACGATTCGCTTCGTAAACCGGGAGATTTGACGAATGACATTTTATCCAGCTAAGAACTGTAGTGCTGTCTGTCCAAAAACAGATTCTATCAATTTTAATGCCAATATTTTGTTGGACTTTGTTTGCTAATTTTGCAGCTAAAACAGCAGCACATAATTCTAATTTTGGAATCGTTCGCACTTTTAGCGGCGCCACTTTAGTTTTTGATTGTACCAGATAAATATGAACATTGCCATCTTCCGATACAGTTCTGATATATAAAACAGCGGCAAAAGCTAATTTTGATGCATCGCAGAATGTCTGTAATTCAGCTGAACCCGTTGAAATACAATTGAACCATCTTGGCAGACGTATTTCTTCAATGCCCTTTAAAGCTATGCGAAATTTAGACCACTCATCACTTAAATCTTTTGGTAAGGGATCTGTCCAATCTAGTCCTTCTCTCCAAAGCCTTTGAAATGTGATCTTTGCTATGATTGTAGTGGGTGCAAGCCAACCAAGTGGGTCAAAAAGTCTGGCGGAATCTGAAAGTACTGTACTTTTAGTTATTTTATCGGAAAAAGTGTAATTTATTTTAAAACAAAAACAGTCATTTTGTGGATCCCATGATAAACCTAAAGCCTTTACCATATCTCTATTGTGTAGTTGAAAATTATTTGCTGTTTCCAAATATTCATGGGGAATGTGTTTCAAAAGTTCATCCGAATTTGAGTTCCATTTACGTAGATTGAAGCCACCACCATTTAAAAGTAACCGAAGTTGATGTTGTAGTTCAATCGCTTCATCGAGAGTATCTGCGCCAGATATTACGTCGTCAACATACGTGTCACACTCAAGAATCTTACTAGACTGCGGATATTTTTTAGATCCATCTGCTGCGATTTGTTTAAGTACTCTTATCGCAAGAAAAGGGGCACATGTAGTCCCATATGTGACTGTTTTTAATTTATAAATATTTATTTCATTTGTGTTATCATCACGCCACAAAATGCACTGGTAGTTCTGGTGAGATTCACAAATTTTTATCTGCCTAAACATTTTTTCTAGATCTGCAGTAAATCCAATCTTGAATCGTCGCCAACGTGTAATTACTTCCGGCAAATCGTTTTGTAATGCTGGACCTGGGCAGAGCTCTTCATTTAATGACAGTTGTGAGGCTGATTTATTACTTCCATCGAAAACTACTCTAAGTTTTGTAGTGGCACTGTTTTCACGTAGAACACCGTGATGTGGAAAGATGTAACAATTAGAGGGTAGATCTTGCGGATATTTACCAATTTTTTCCATATGATCTAGCTCGATGTATTCTGCCATAAATTGTTTATATGCTGTTGCATACTGTGTTCGAAACTTAAATAAGGATTCCAGATGTTTCAATCTTTTTAAAGCACTGTAATCTGTACTGTTAAAAACTGGTAAATTGTTTTCAAAAAGCAATTTTTTAAAAGGCAACTGCACAATAAAACAACCATTAGCATCCCTTTTATACGTGTTTGCAAAAAATTGTTCACACATTTCTTCTTCTTGCGACCACTTTCGTTGTTCTACCAGCTCTTCTTGCTCCCAAAAGAGTCGTAACTGATTTTCAAGATTGCAGTTGTTTACGTTCACTTTTTGTTCAGTAGAACGTTTTCCAGTGGGTCCAGAAACCAGCCATCCAAATCTACTTTCTTGTAAATATACACTATTAGGAAATTTAAAAGAATTAGACAGCAAAATCTCACCGTACACATCACTACCAAGTAAAATGTCAATTTTTGATGGCAAATAAAATGTTTGATCCGAAAGCATAAACTCTTGTAAGTTGGGCAAATCATTTTTATTTATATTTGATGGTTGATATGATGTTAATTTATTTATTACTAATGCATCAACTTCTAAACAGAATGTTTTAATATATGTTGACAGTAATTGCAATGATACACAATAATTTATTAAAGTTTTGTTCTTTTCTCCAATTCCAGTAACAGCTGTTTCTTTTATTTTTTGTGTTTTTAATTCTAGTAACTGAGAAATTTCTGTTGTTACAAAAGATGCTTGAGAGCCTGGATCAATAAGAGCTTTAACAGAATGATAAGCTTTTTTGTATTTAATCAATACATTAGCTGTAGCTAACAGAACTTGATTATTTTTATTAACAGTAAGAGAAGAAACGTTTGAACTGTAATGTTCGTTTGGTTGAAAGCTGCGTAATGCACTTTGATTAACATTTCCTACTGTTGTAGGCAGAAAATTTCGCTTTTGATGTGCGTTTTGATCGCCTGTTAAATATGAACTATGTAAAATAGTATGATGGTTTTGTTTGCATTCTTGACAGCGAGCAGATGATTTACATTGATTTGCGCTGTGGCCAGTATGCAAACAATTTGGACAAATGTTATGTTGATTAATAACAGTTTTTTTGTCTGCAGGTGGCAGCGAAGAAAATTTAAAGCATTTGTACATGGGATGTCGACGTTGGCAGCAAGGGCAGCAGTTGTTGTCGACTGATGCATAGTTTACATGCAGAGATCTTGAGTATAATTTTTGTTGAGGTATTTTTTTTACAGCATAGGATGTCTTTTCGCGTATTGATGGCAAGGGTGTTTCCTCAATTGATTCAAGGGTTCTGAAAGACATTTCTAAGAAATTTAACATACTTGCCATTGGTGGAATTGTAGTGGAAGAATTTATGGATTGCTCCCATTCCTTTTTTGTTTGTTTATCCAATTTTTGGGTGATCAGAAAAATCAACATGGCGTCACCAACTTCCACTTCAAGTGCTTTTAATTGTGACAGTGAAGAACGGGTAGTATCCAGTAACTCTTTTACACTTTTAAAGGAACCGTTTAACGATGGAATACTTACAAACCTTTTGAATATTTGGTCCGTTATTTTTCTGGTGTTGTGATATCTATCTTCCAGTGCTTTCCATGCCGCTGCATAATTATTTTCTGACGCCGGGTACTGATTAACGATTTCTAGAGGAGATCCTTTGCATGAACCTTTAAGATAAAAATATTTTTGAATACCAGTAAGAGACGGATTTTGATGTACCAAAGACAGAAACATATCACGGTAGGGGATCCATTCAATGTATTCGCCGTTGAATGTTGGGAGTTCAATTTTTGGCAGTCTTGCACTTGAGGTGAACGATGTATTTTGCATATTGGACGTGACAAATGTACTAGTCATTTGACTTTGTGTTGTAGCTGAATCAGTTGATACATCTAAAAGCTTGGATTTAAATGTTAAATAAGCGTCAAAAAACTCATAATAAAAATCCTCATTTAAATAAGGCACATCTGTTTCGTGAATGGAATTTTCCAGAACCATCTCACATATTTGGTCATGATCTTGTTTGAAGTTTTTGTAGGTTAATTCAACTTCTTCTAGAACACTTAGTACATAACCTTTAGTTTTTTCTTGAGTTGTCTTTTTTTCAAAGGTAGCCGTCAATCTCTGCAAATGGCGGAAGGCCTTACGCTGCACTTCGATTATAGCTGCAATGTTCTCCATTTTGTTGAGAAGCGAACAAGTGATATATTTGTTATATTTTGTGAAATGAAAAGTTGGAACCAGTAAGTTCAGAAATTACCATAAATAAAACAAACTTCTTGTTGTGGCTTGCAGATTGCAGGTACAATCCAGTAATAAAGATGATTAAATTATGTACATAAGTATATCCACGTACATGAGAGTATAAAACTTTACATAACCAAAAACGTGGTGGAATTCGATATAGACTTTTTATTTATTTTAATTATCTATCGAGTAATGGATAGGTTCCCGGGTTTCGGCACCATAAAAATGTACGAGAATTTCAGAAATGAAACGATTTGAATTTCTTTATTTAATTAAAAACATTTATTTAATAACTAACATTGAAACAAATATAATTGTACCGCGGAGTAGCACTCTATTTCTCTCGAAAGCTCTTTCTCTTTATAACAGCATTAAAGAGTCTATTAAACTGCAATGCAAAAGGAGTGCATAGAAGAATTCAATAAAACAAGTAAAAGAACAATACATAATTTTTGTTACGTTAAGACAGGGGTCGTGGTTAATCAAATTAAATATAATTGACATTAGAATAGAATATATTGAATAAATCCCAAACAAATTTATTAAAACCTCTAGAAGCTAAACTCGATTTTAAGAAAAACACATTAATAACTAATGATGCAAAAATTCCCATTTTATTTGAAAACTCTTCAGAAGAAAATGTTAATTATGATCCATTCCAAAATTCAGTAATTGAAATAAATATGAATGAACCCAGAATAGACTATCTAATACAAAAACTGAATAACCAAAATTCTAACGAAGAAGAGATTAACGTTTTAATTAAAATAATCAAGGAATTCAAACATGTTTTTCATATTGAAGGATATAATTTGACTTCTGTATGTAAATATAATCACAAAATTGCAACGATTAATGAAGTCCCGGTTTATATATTTGAGTCTATGGATTCAAGATCCTTACATACATTAAAAACTGTAACATAAAGTACATAAATACATAACTTTAATTATTTAAATACGAAATAAGATAACATTTAATAACATTAACATTTAAAGAAAAATCAATATACATATGTATTTATAAAATTTATTAAATTCAGGACAAATTCTTAAAAACGGGTCAGAGTTAGCGTAATTTTCTCTGAATACTTTAACAGCTAGTGGATAAAAATGGCGAGTTGGACAACATGAAACATTGAAAGAAATATTATTTATCAAAAAAACCGAACACACATTTCCTTTTATTAATAAATTTAAAACAAAGGTGATATTTAACATTATTCTGCGGCTTTTTAGGCTTGGCAGCTTTATTAGAGCTAGTCTGCTAGAGTACGATGATAGATTAAGGGATCCCGTTGTAACCTCGAAGACAAAATAACAAGAGCTCTTTTTTTGTACCGATTCAATGCTATCACAATAAACTTTATACATTGGATCCCAAATTATTGAGCCATATTCCAGAATAGGCCTGACCAGAGAGGTGTAAAGATGTTTTTTTTTGATATACGGATCACTAAACTCCTTCGCCCAGCGTTTTATAAATCCAAGAACAGCTCGTGACTTGTTAGTGGTTGACGAAATATGCTCTATAAAATTTAATTTAGCATCCAGTAAAATACCAAGATCAGAAATTACATTCACTTTGTCTAGTGCATGACCATTTAAAATATATTGCACGTTAGTATGACATCTTCGGAAGAAACACATGTGTTTGCACTTTTTAAGGTTCAACTCCATAAGGTTAATATTACACCAGGAACTAAATGCATCTAAGTCTTTTTGCAAAAGAATATAATCAGCGTGACGATCGTATGTGCGAAAAATCTTTACGTCGTCTGCATACAATAGAACGTTTGAGTGTTTAATGATTTTCGGTAGATCATTAATAAACAGGGAAAATAACAAAGAACCCAGATGGCTCCCTTGCGGCACGCCGGATGTAACCGAAATTCCTTTGGAAGTATGCGTTTTAAAACGAACGTTTTGAGTTCTGTTTGACAGGTATGAATTAATCCACATAAGGCAATTGTCCGTAAATCCCATAAGATCAAGTTTTTTTATTAAAAGTTTATGATTGACTTTATCGAACGCTTTACTAAAGTCGGTGTAAATAGCATCCGTTTGTTTACGTTGAACAAATCCTCGATTGACTAATGTTGTTAACTCCAAAAGATTAGTAACCGTTGAACATCCCTTTCGGAAACCATGGTGAGCAGGATCCAGTACAGATGATACTTGATGGGAAAGGTGATCAGTAACAATTTTTTCAAAAAGTTTAGGTATAGCGCTAAGTTTAGCAATACCTCTGTAGTTTGCAACATTATTTCTGTAACCAGATTTAAATAATGGAATAATAAAAGAATCCTTCCATATTTTAGGAAAATAACCATACTTCAATGATATGTTGAAAATTATTGTGAGAGGTTTTACCAGTGCCATGGCACATTTGTTAAGAACCAACTCGGAATGCCATTCGGACCATATTTATATGAAAATTTAAGCTTTTTTAAACTGTTAAAAGCTGTTGATCCATCAAGAAATGGAATTGATATACTCGCAGCTGGATACGGCACCTCTGATAGTTGATAAGAGTTGGATTCAGGTAAATTTTCATTAGAATATGTGGTGGAAAAGAAATCTGCAAAGAAATTACTTATCGTCAGCTCATCATCAGAATTAAGATTTTGATACTTCATAACGGATGGAAATGCCATTGATCGTTTTTTGGAGTTAACAAACAAACAAAGATCTTGGATTCGACTTAAAATTGTTACGAATTTTGTTTAAGTATGCAGATTAACATGATTGATTAATTGCATTGTATTGAGCACGACTAAAAGAATAATTGGCATAGTGAACAGACAAACCAGACTTTTGATACCTTTTGTACAACTTGTTTTTCTTATTTTTAGCTTGGGTCAAATACTTAGTGCGGACCCGGAGGTTTAAAATCGAAGCTTTTAGGAATGCATTGATTCATATACAAATATAATTTGTTATAAAAACTATTAATAATATTATCAATATCTTTGGTAGTGTTAATTTGGATAGATAGCAGGTTCATCCAGTTTGTATTATTTAAAAGCCCGGTTAACAATTGGTAGTTCTTTTTTTTTAAAACAAAACAATTTCTCCCTTAAACAAAGGTTTGGTGAGACCACAGGACACGGTGGCATTAATATGTTGATTTCGATTGTAGGATGGTAACTATCCTCCGGAACAGAAATTGGATCAGATCGATAAATGGTAATATTAGCACACTCATTAACAAAAACTAAATCCAGCAATTTTAAATCATTATTAAAAATTTCATTTATTTGGTTAAGATTTAGATCAAGTAGGGTTTTTACGAAATCTATGACATATGTATTTGTCCTCGACATTGGGATAAAATATCCGTCATCAGCTGAAAAGTTCCACGATATTGAGGGCATATTAAAGTCCCCGACGAAAATTAAAAAATAATTCAGAATCACCATTAACAACATTTTTGATAGCATCAGCATGTTTTTGATAAATTATTTCAGATGAATTCGGAGGAATATAAGAAGAAGTAACAACAATTTTCTTATGTTTCAATTTAATAACGACACCAACGAATTCAATATCCAAATCAGGTTCAATTGTTAGAGCTTCGGATGAAAAAAGACTGGAAACTGCAATTAGAACACCACCTCCTCTGATATTACCACCACGAATCCGTCTATAAATATGGTAATTATCACAGAATATTTCAGAACTTAAAACATTATCAACCAGCCATGTTTCAGTAAAAATAATGATACTAAAGGTGAAGGCAAAACTTTGATTAAACAATGAAGACAATTTTGTATTTATTCCACGAACGTTTTGATAAACTATTATCATATCTGTAGAATTATTTAGTTTTTTGAAATTCTTGAAGTAGATGCTGGTAGACGTACAGACGATCTTCGATTTTCATTATGAACAAATTCTCTAAAAAATATACTCATGGGCCAAAAAGTGGGATCAACTGTATATTTAAAAAGTTCATCAGGTACAATGTTTTTAAAAGAAGCAATTGCTCTTGGCTGAGAGTATATATATTTATGCACAAAAACATCGCAAGTAGTACGAAGTTTAGATTTGATGTAAAATATAAATATAATTTGATATAAAATATATAAAATATAACATCCTCGGCAGTCGTATCAGAAGCTAAACGAGAGACAAAAATTTTCTTACTAGGTGGAATAGCTCTCAACGGCTTCGGATCAACATAATTAATGTTTGAAACAGGAACAGTATGTCAAGTGTGCGCATAATTACTATTATTGTCATTTTCGGGAACAATTGGTAATGAGTTGTTTTGTATCGGCGAAATATGAGAGTCTAGAATAATATTGGGTAAGGCTCCGATATATTTACCGAGTTAACTAACATCATAGGTGCGACTTCAGATGCACTACTTGAAATATTTACTGGAACAGTCATTAACTTCTCTAAGTGAATTGGAGAAGTTGAGGAATTGGAATTATCGGGCACAGAAACGATATCAGATTCAACAGCACTAGTGGCATTTGACGTCATAGTAACAGAGTTTTGAGTTGTTGCTGATCTTGTATTTGGTTTTTTCCGTTTAGGTGAGACAGCTTGTTGCGAACTGACATATTTATCCAAATTAGGGTAATTATTAAACAGCTTTCCAAATTGAGCAAGTTTGTCAGGAAGGATTAAAAATTCGTTATTAATTTTTTCAAATTCATCTTTAGAATTCTTAAAAAGATTATAAAATTCAGTATTTATATTTTTGCAACGCGTTTTTTGCGTTGCAAAGTTTCTTCCACTGAAGAAACTTTGAAGAATCAGCCAACGAATCGGCGTCACGAGGTTTAAGACCGCTGCACTTTACATGGTAAGGATCAATACATAACCAGCAAGATACCATACGATCACATCCAGTAATTACACAATTTTAGTTCGAGCACGCCATTAGGTATAAGGTTGTACAAACAGGAAACCAGGGTTATATTTAACAAAGTTCTATTTGGCTTTTAGTAAATACACAAACCAATTAATTTCACGGTATTGCCAGCTTCAACAGTAAGAAAACATATGATCATAACACAAAAACAATGTAATTTAATGTAATTGCCTGTATTCGTAATTGTTGCAAACCAAACCCCTACTTCATTACTTAAATATCACTTCAAAAGCACAAAACAGGAAAACAGTCTTCAAGTTTACTGACAATAATTTAAGTCAATCACAGTATTTATTCAAACAACCAGATAAATCATTTAAAATATTTATTAAAAAATGCAAAAGATAGAGCGGCTATAAAAACACGTATACCTTATCGTTTTCCAGAAATTCATAAGCAGGAAGTAGACAGACAAATTAATGAAATGTTAAAATCAGGAATAATAGCGAAATCGAATAGTCCTTATAATGCCCCAATTTGGGTCATCCCTAAAAAATTGATAATTCTGGTCAACAGAAATGGAGAGTAGTTATTGATTACAGAAAACTAAACAATGTAACAATTGAAGACAAATTTCCAATACCAAATATGGAAGATTTATTTTCAAAATTAGGAAATTCTCAATATTTTAGTACAATAGATTTTGCAAAAGGATTTCACCAAATTTTAGTTTCACCAGAAATAGACATAAAACTGCGTTTTCTACTTCCACCGGTCACTATGAATTCACTAGAATGCCATTCGGCCTAAAAAATTCTCCATCCTCATTTGAACGAATCATAAATGAAGTGCTTCAAGACTATATTAATAACACATGCGTAATATATTTAGATGATATTTTAGTATTTTCCACTTCTCTTGAAGAACACGTTTTATCATTAAAGCAAATTTTTAAAAGATTATCCGATTATAATCTTAAAGTTCAGGTTGATAAGTGTAATTTTTTTCGTCGTGAATCAGAGTATCTAGGAGACGTTATAACTCCTCAAGGAATAAAACCAAACCCAGACAAAATTCAAAAAAGTTCACTTCCCAAAGCCATTAAAGAAATAAGTTCGTTTTTAGGATTAACTGGATTTTATAGAAAATTCATCATTTACCTATGATTTCCTACCTTAAGAAAGGTTCAAAAATCAACTAGAATGATTAAAAATATATTGATTCTTTTCATAAATTGAAAACCATTTTATGTAGTGCCCCAGTTTTAGCATATCCCCAATTTTACAAATAATTTGTATTGACAACCGATGGCAGTAATGAAGCATTAGGTGCCGTGTTATCCCAAAACGGACATCCAATTGCTTTTTCATCGCGTACATTGAACAAGCATGAGTTGAATTATAGTGCTATAGAGAAAGAGTTATTAGCAATAATTTGGTCAGTGAAATATTTTAGACCCTATTTGTTCGGAAGAAAATTTAAAATACAGACAGATCACAGACCACTTATATGGCTTAATTCAATGAAAGAGCCTAATATGAAACTACAGAGATGGAAGATACAGTTGAATGAATATGATTTTGAAGTTGAATACTTTAAAGGAAAAACAAACAAAGTTGCTGATTACCTAAGTCGGCTTAATGTCAATGCAATATCGAAAGAAACAGAATATATACAATCCGATTTAGCCACAATACACAGTGAAGAAGAAAATTTGAATGATTATATTTCTATATCGGATTCTCCAGTAAACATTTATAATAATCAAATTATAATTACTTTAGGAAAAAATTATAAATATAAAAAACAAACATTGTATGAGAGGAAAACAAGACATACTATAACAACAAAAGAATATTTTGAAGAACAAATAAACAAATTCTTAAATCCAATTTTACCTATTAAAGGTACGGTAGCAATTTTTTGCGATAATTTTATTATTTTTAAAAATGTTCAAGAAACTTTAGTACACTACTTTTCTAATTACAGTGAAATGAAATTTATATATTGTTCGAAGTTTGTAAAATATATTTTTAATAAAGAAAATCTTTTGGAAATCATAGAAAAATATCACAATGACAAAAATCATAGAGAAATTGAAGAACTTTCTTAGAATTAAAAAATATAATTTATTACCCAAATTAAAAAAAAACGAGATTTATAAATTTATAAACAATTGTGTAATATGTGTAAATATGACAGGTGACCAATTAAAACGAAGTTTTGTGTTACTGAAACCCCTTTTAATTCAAACGAAATACTTCATATTTGGTTCCTAAATAGAACAGCAACATTTTTAACATGCATTAACTTAAAAATATGTATCAATTCATTATTTAACCGACAAAAATTTAATAACTATAGTGGAAATGCTTAGAGAAAGATTTGCAATTTTAGGTAAACCAAAGAAAATTATTGCTGAAAATGTATCTAAAACAACATATATAAAAGACTTTTTAAATTCAGAAAATGTAGATTTTCAATTTTCGCCCCTAATACTCACACAGGAAATTCAGATATAGAACGATTTCATCTGACCTTAATTAAATGAGCACATACGATTATTTAAACTAGAAAAAGAATATAAAGATATAAACGAT
Source organism: Phasia obesa (assembly GCA_949628195.1). Taxonomy (NCBI): domain Eukaryota; kingdom Metazoa; phylum Arthropoda; class Insecta; order Diptera; family Tachinidae; genus Phasia; species Phasia obesa. The sequence goes on along the minus strand of OX451215.1, from coordinate 144,389,116 downwards.
AAAAGTTTGGTTTTCAAATCTGTTCAGATTTATAATGACCCTATACATAGTACTACAGGTTACAAACCAAACGATCTGCTGCATAATAAGGTAGATAAATCCGTCTGGAAAAATTATCCGTCGTTCATAATAAAAAAATGGAACGTATTAATAAAATTAATCAACATAGAGAAGAATCCCATGAAAATAAGGAAAGGGAAATAGTAAAGAATCTCGGTTTTCAGAATCTAAAACAGAAACCAGAATATGTTATTAAAGAATTAAAAGAAAAAAATAAAACTAATTTTCTTGATGAAAAGGTTGTAAACATGATAGACAACTAATAAACAGAGTATTTAAACATCAAATGGAATTGCCCGATATAACCCTCTAACGGTCGAAAGCTAAATTTTGATCCTATTAACTGGGTAATATTTTTCCACACAATAATCGGCTTTATGATAACTTATTTGAAGATCTTATTTCAAAATTATTTTTTGTGTAGTTGTTAGATTAAGGAAACGGAAGACGGCCTTAGGGCATCCTTGACCGTTTATGGCAATAAAAACAAAATTTTTTTTTATATTTGTGTTGTGAATTTTATTATAAAAAAGAAAGATCTTCACGTGAAAAATAAAAGAAAATAATATTTTTTAATTATGGTAATGAAAAAAACAATGTTTAGCGTAAGAGCAACATAAATGTATATTACACTTTTGGTAAATGCATTGCGTTTGGGATGTTTTGCAGAGTTTGCATTTTTTCTTGCCACACTCTTTATTAAGCCAGATTGAAAAATTAGCTACCCGTCGTACCGCATATCTTCGGTCGGATGCTTGGCTTTTTTTTCCAACTCCCGAACTTGGTCCCTGTGAATCGTTAAGCTTCAGCGATGGACGGCCAACCGGTCGCCTTTCAGAATAGGCTTTCAGCTTTTCAAAGCTGTCTTGTTAATTTTTTATAAGAGTTTGTAACTGCCATATCAACAAAGTGATAAAAAAGTCGAGTCATTACATTTCAAGTTTTTGCTCTAATATGATATCGACCCATGAGGCCATCCATTAAGTCCACCCCACCCATATGGCGGTTATATTCACGTATGATCTGGGGACAGTCTACTTCTACATTTTGCTTTGACTTACGATCATATCTTCTTATTTTAGATAGACCTTCACCTGGTACTAGCGTTTTAAATGGTTGAATACCAACGTATGTTGAGGCTAGCCGAACTGTTTTTGTATCTTTCCACAATATCGTGGTAATGTCTATTCCATAAGCAGAGCCAACATATTCAACAGCCCCTTTGCATTTTCATAGCTTAATTGTTCGATGGCAGTTTACAATTCGTAATTCGGATAGCTCGAACAGTCCCTAGGCCGTAAATTCCCCTAGCACGTAAATAAACTAACAGGGGCAAAGAGGTATAAAAATTGTCAAAATAGATTATATCTATCGCATTATGCCTATCGCATTTTCAGTACGTATGCCATCAATGGCAAAATTATCTTCAAACTCATCATCGCTATCGAAATCTGATATTTCTTCATCAGTATCCACTGACTCCATGAATTTTACTAGTTGCTCTTCTGATAAATTGGCTAAGTTTTTTCGTCTGTTACTGAAAAAACCGCTGATCCCTTCCATTTTATTGATCTAATGTGAGAATATATATAGTAATATAATTTTCGAAATGTTTGCAGAAAAGGTCAAGCATGCCCTGAGGCCTCCTTAGGGTTTTTGTCGATAAATCATATAAGATTGCCTTTTTCAAGATCACTTCAAATTCAATTGAAAATATTATAAATGAACTACTTACCAAAAAATTTTCAAGAAAATACTGTAATAGTAAATATTTTTTTTCTCCCGATATAAAAAAACTTTTTTTTCATATAATTTTTCTCTACACTTGCACTGGATAGCTGTAAAAAAATTTTATGAAATGTATAAAACTCATCAGAATGTATTCAAGCAAATATATAACGGTAAACAGAATATAAGGTCACAACACAAAATAAAATTACACTAAAAAAATTTCCATACGTGAATTATGAAGAAATAATTGATAGCTGCCCTGAGGCATCCAAAACCGTTACAGGGATAATGTTTGAAAGAAAAGTAACTGGAAGAGATTACTCTAAAAAAAGAAGCACATAATTATAAAGATTTTTATGAACTATTAACTACATAAACATATTTTTATTCTTTGTTATTGTTACATGTTTTCTTTACAACATTGTTGTTAAATATTATTAAATAACTGAACATGTTATGGAAAAATGTAGTATATATTTAATTTTTGTATGTGTATATATATACACACAGTTAATAACATACATTCCAGGAGTAATGTATAAACAAAGGATGGGGAGTTACATACATGTTACATATATGAATTATGATTATTATTACTATTACTGTTGTATATTACTAATACTATTGTAACTCTTTACTTTCACTTTATGTTATATTATATATTCAAATCTCATTATCATATTTTGTATTGAAACTAATTTTCATATTTTTTCTGTTTGATAATAATTTAAAACTTTGAAGAAAGACTTATTTTGTAAAACATTTAAAAGAATAAAATAATTAATAAATATAAAAATTTAAAAAATAATCATTGAATTATTTTACTCCATGTTCCTTTTAACTGCTCCTATTTACCAGTGGGTACCCTGTGGGTCCATTGGCCACCTCTATGAGTATTGCTTTCTATAAAGGTCTCTAATACAAATCAAAGCAGAAAAACCCTACCAATCTAAAACAAACAAAAATCGACCCTCGCAGAGGGTTTTTGATCCCCCGAGATCTGTATGCACTCCTTGCGATCCTTTAGCAGTCTAATATTTATTTGACAAAAAAAGGCAAAAGAGAATCATTAAAGCTGAAAAATTTAAAAAAACGTGAAAAAATGTAGGTGGGTGTGGTTTTTGGACCGCAGCTTCCAAAGTAATGATCCGATGTTGCTGAATTGCAATACAAAAATTTTCGAAACTATGTCTGACAGATTGGTGTGCTTAAATTTTTTGTATCTCTTCTGGTGCCTTGGCAAATGACATTTCAACCCGAACACGGACAGACGGACATCGCTTAATCAACTTCTCTATGTATAAGGATACAGAATATATATACTTTATGGGGTCGGAAATGAATATTGTAGAAATTACACACGGAATTACACAGATGGCGCTAAAAAATATGAATTACTTACTGTCAAATAGCCAATTGAATAAAATTTGTGTTTGATTTAAGTTGCCTACGTGTTGTATAATTTGATTATTTTGTGAAATACATACTTAGGTAATTATGTGATTACATTATTTTTGTTATTTAGCGTTAATTTTTAAAATTTGGTAAGAATACTACGACTTGAGTGTGGCTATAAATTTTGTTGTTGTTGTTAGTTTCTTCTTAGTATTTTCATATCCATAAGTAAGTCTTTCAATAGCTGCGGAATACATTTAAAGCAAAATATTATCAGAACGCCCACGACGTGGCGGGAGCAGCTAGTAATGTTCTAAATAAGCTACTTATATGAGTTGAAGTATATGTATGTATAATTATTGTTAAAATTTGTTTAATGTAAAATTTCAGAATTAGGTGCCGCAGGCAAAAAAATTTTATAAAATATAAAAAATCGCGCGATTTTTTATTTTTTATAAAATTCTAAATTTTACAATAAAAATAATTAATTTAAATAATTAATTTCAACTCATATTAGCAAACTATTTGTACCTTTATTATTTTTTTATTTACATATATTTCCTTTCATATTTATTTTAATGAACGCATACAATAATTTATTTGGGTACATTGGCAACAATATGTTTAACTTGGTAGCAAAATGCTTTCTAAGTCCCATTCCCCACTTGCAATTTTTGTTTCTGCAACATATGTATTTGTTGTTGGGAGAGGAAATAAAAATGGCTGCGGTAAAATGTTTCATGTAGTTGAAACTCTGCTGCGACTCTCTATTGTTGTTGTTGTTTGCTCTTTTCGACGTGAGAATGACTGTATAAAAGTATACAGTCGTCAGAAACACAATTTGTAAAGTATGGACACGAATGCAACTTCAAAAGAGAATTAAAAAAATGTTTCAAAAACAAAAATTGCAAGTGTGGAACGGGACTAACAGACTGTGATCACAGATTACATACAACTTCTTCCATAAGCTTGGTCGATGAATTAAATCAACTGTTTAATTAAACTTTATCAGCGGTTTAATTTAGTAACGGTTGTAGCGACCGTGACTACGAGCAGCATTTTGGATTTTGATTAAAGATTACACACAGAAGCTGCAAGCTCAAAGCGTGTTAGATGAATTAAACCAATATCGATGCCCTCACTAAACATATTGACATTTTTATATTTATTTATATAATAAGAAAAGTATAAATAAATTTGGGCGATAATTCATTTATATTTGGATATTTTTTCACAATTCTTGGCCCAAATTTCCATTATTCTTTTTTGGGCAATTTTTAATTTTTTAGGGTGATTCAATCGGCAATTTTTCATTTTTGTTTTTGGCCGATTTTTCATAGGGTCATTTTGCATGCAGCCAAAATCGTCACATCTAACACTTGGTACAATCAACATCTCCGATTTCCCATCTGTTGCGCAAACTGAGCTTTACTCAGGATCAATAAAACAAATTAAATTTATGCCACTTTTATTGGGGTGAACTTCCGAGATCTCAGTTTTTTTTTTCTCGCAATTTTTTATTTATTGTATCTTCAATATAATTGAACTATCAATAATTACTCATATCTTAAGTCTAAAAATAAAAATATACATGTTAAGTCCAACCAGTGCTGGACAAAAAAAATTTATGTTTCACGGTTACTGTAATTTGCGGGTTATCCCTCTGATGTACGGATGAGAGAAGCAGTGTCCCTCCTTCTTAGTCGAATGTAACCAGGTTCATTTAGTATGTTACGGGCCAGTGGATTAGGATGAGTTTCAAGCTTCTTTAAATAACTTATGGCTAGTTACGCTATTTCCGCTTTAACTGTTGGCACGTTTAGATCTTTATGGATGTTCGAGTTTTTTATATACCAAGGAGCAGATGTAATTATACGAAGCATCTTGTTTTGGCGCCTTTGAATTTTTTCTACGTTGGTAGCTGAGGCAGTGCCCCATAATTGAATGCCATAACACCATATTGGTTTTAGAATTGACTTGTATAATAAAAGTTTGCAGTCTAAAGCTAGAGTAGAATTTCTGCCAATTAGCCAGTTTAGTTGGACTGCTTTCAACTTCATTTGTGTTAACTTTGTTTCTATGTGCCGTTTCCATGTAAGGCGCCGGTCAAGATGTATGCCGAGATATTTGACGTCTGAAAGCTGGGGTATCGTTTGGTTATTTATCCGAATAGGGGGGCAAGATTCTCTACGCAGTGTGAAAGTTATGTGAGTACATTTTTGTTCATTCACTTTTATTCTCCATTTCTTCAACCATTTTTCTAAATTGGATATGTGGTCTTGTAAATATCGTGATGCTACTTCGGGTCTTTCGTGAATGCTCAAAAAAGCTGTGTCGTCAGCAAATGTCGATGTGTGAACTCGGTTACTAGTTGGCATGTCTGAAGTATACAATAAGTATAAAAAGGGCCCCAATATACTACCTTGGGGAACTCCGGCTTCGATTGGCTGGGGTGAGCTCAAAAAATCTACTTCTTTCACAATAAATTTTCGTTCGGTTAAATAACTATCTAGCAGCTTATATAGGTTTACGGGCAAATTCAGTTTTAGCTTGTATATTAGGCCTTCATGCCATACCTTATCGAATGCTTGAGAAACGTCGATAAAAAGCGCAGAGCAGTAGTTTCTCTCTTCAAATGTCTTCTTAACAACATTGACTAACCTGTGAGTTTGATCGATCGTACTATGTTTTTTCCTGAAGCCGAATTGATGGTTTGGAATACATCCTTTGTCGCTTAGAATAGGGTTAAGCTTAGTTATTAACATCCTCTCAAACGGCTTTGACATATTTGACAAAAGGCTTATAGGTCTGTATGATTCAATATTTGTGTCGTCTTTTCCTGATTTAGGAATCATGGTAACCAAGGATACCTTCCACTCTGTGGGGAAGTACTCAAGACGTAAAATGGCATTAAAAATAAAAAGAACGATTCTGCGAGCTATACGGGGCAATTCAAATAATATCTTGTTACTGGTTTTGTCAACGCCAGGAGCTTTTTTGACGTTTAAATCCGTTATTGCCTTTTCAATATCACCAAATTCAAATCTTATCGGTATTACAGCACTAGCCTCGATAATTGGCAACTCAACTATATCAGTCGATATATTCGGGGTAAAAACCCTTTTCAAATGTCCAACAAATAAATTGCCCTTTTCGGAATCACTCCTTGCCCAACCTCCAGATGTAGTTCGCAGGGGAGGCTTACGTAAGACTGGCCTTTTAAGAGTTCTACAAGCACGCCAAAAGTTTTTTTAGATGACCGCACAAATGTTATTGGGTTAATCTGGTTATTGAGATGGGGTTTTTATAATTTTTGGGCAATTATAAGAAGCCAAAGCTTTTAATTTGCAGCTGAATGTTTATGGTTGTTATCCTAATTTTTTAGCGCTAGCATGTAAATACGTTTTAAAATTTCGATATAATGTCGATGATCCATGCTTCCATCTAAACGGCCTACACCAGACCCTGCACTCAGAATATTTTTACAGTAACTGATTGTAGTTTATTTAAAAAGTATTCCGTACAGTTAATTTTAAATGAATAAACATTTAAAATTCAAAGCATTTTATTTTTCTACTGATCCAACATTCATTTCTAAAAAAAACTGAATATAAATACTGATTTTCCGTTACAGTTTATATTTTCATTTATTTTAAGTTGAAAATTCGGTTATATTGAAAATAATAAAACTAAGTATGTATGTTAAAACTATTTGACAGTTTTAGAAAAAAAAAAAAACAAAATATCAATATTTGTTTAAAAAAATCATATACATACATACATACATACATACATACATACATACATACATACATACATACATACATACATACATACATACATACATACATACATACATACATACATACATACATACATACATACATACATATGTATATAAATTAGATAAAAATATCTAAAATAATTATTTAGTGCACCCGACCGCTGTACCATATTATCTGGTAAGTAAGTCAATACCATAGGATACTAGCTACATGTGTATGTCAAAAATAATAGAAACAAAATCAAGCTGATCTTCCAGTCCAATTGTGATTTTAAGAGTAGGGTTGTCAATTTTATTGAGGCTTATGGTGGGAAAACTACGTATAATTTTGTTTTTATCATTCTTGGCAACTGTTTGAACTCATGTTTTTGCATCATTGCTTGGGTCCATATACTTAAAGTTACTTTATGACAAATAAATAGTAACATATACATACACAGTAGGGTGGACCGAAAAAATGATTTTTTCAGTTTCAATATGTAATAGCAGTACAAAGTTGCCATTTGATATTGTTAAGTCAATTGCAAAGTCTGAAACCCAAAGTATGGTACATTTCCTGTAGCAGTTTTTTGTCTGTTCTTAAATGACTTTTGTCGTTTAGAAACTTTAAATATATTACCGATATCCCTAGTTTTTCTCTTAGAATACCTTTAACAGGAAATTGTTTTCTTCTGCCATTATCGTAAACATTTTCCTTTATAATTCGGTCACAGAATTTGGAACGTTTTGAATCTGACGTTCTTCTGATTACATTCAACAAGATTCATCAAAAACTTTCGCTTTAATATCAGTGACAAGTGAAGTGCAACAATTTTCGACTAGATTTTATTTTATGCCTTTTGGTCCTGTATTAGAGGTTATAGTATTAAAAGATATACTTAAAATAACGTCATGTAATTTTTTCGTACCTGGAGGTAGAACTTCGGACTCTTCTTTACTATTTTGAAAACATTGTCAAGATGGTTCTTTATGCATAACTGTTTTTCAGTGATAGCTAGGATATTTTGAAACTGCATTGTGTTTTTAATTATACCTTCTTAATTATTCCCTTTAGGTATATGTATTTTAAAAACCTCTTAAAAATCCTTACAATTCGGTTCGGTACTTCCAGAGAAAGGTAAGTGGTTTACAATTCATAAATTTTTTGATTATTTGAAATATATTTTTTTTATAATTTCTTCTTTTTAGTTAACCTCTTCATTGTGGGTTTTGGTTCTTTAGTTGATGATGAATGCTGGTAAAAATATATTTTACTTAAAATATATGTACATATATAATTCCATTATATTTATGTACTTATGTATTATAGTCTTAAGATTAAGAAATTTGTATTAATTTATTTTTATGTAAAATAAAAAGTAGTAAAAATAAAGGATATATCGTTTATTTTTACGAAATTTGTAGTTTATTTTTTTGCAGTTAAAAAAACAGAAACAAAAGAAGAATCGTTTATTTTAACGCAATTTTAAGTTTAATTTTATTACAGTTAAAAAAACAAAATCAACGGAAATATTATTTACTTTTACTGAATATTCAGTTAATTTTTATGTTGTTAAAATAAAAGAAAAAAAATTTGTTTTTACGGATTTTATCAGTTAATTTTTCAGCATTTAAAATTAACAAAACATTTTATTTGATTTAAATGAATAATGAGTAGACCGGTTTTTAACTGAGTTTTCATTTATTTAAAATTGCATTTTCAGTTATTTTAACTTACATAATATTTTGAGTGTGCCATATACACCCCCGAATTATAACACCTCCACGAGTGTGATTTACAGTAGCTACCATGTTTCTCTCTTATAGCTCTGTATTTGGCTTTCCATATAGAGGAACCTTTTCGCAACAACCAGAGAGATTGTATTTAGCCTCATGTTCAAAAATGGTATGTATCCAGAATTCCTCGGTCTTATTAACTTACTTTATTGCAAATTATAACCTCAACTTTCGATTTTTTGAGATACGAGTCTGCTTCCTACACTCAAAATATTATGTCAGTTAAAATAACTGAAAATGCAATTTAAAACAAATGAAAACTCAGTTAAAAACCGGTCTACTCAATATTCATTTAAATCAAATATAATGTTTTGTTAATTTTAAATATGTATTCAAAAATTAACTGATAAAATCCGTAGAAACAAATGTTTTTTTTTCTTTTATTTTAACAACATAAAAATTAACTAAATATTCAGTAAAAGTCAATGATATTTCCGTTGATTTTGTTTTTTAACTGTAATAAAATTTAACTTAAAATTCAGTAAAAATAAACGATTATTCCGTTGTTTCTGTTTTTTAAACTTCAAAAAAATAAACTACAAATTTCGTAAAAATAAACCATATGTCATTTACTTGTTTGTTTATTGCCTAGTTAGTGTTCATTATCTTCGTTGTTTCTTTATAAGCTAGTCCAGCCTAACTTATTTAATGTAAATAAAACAATAGTTTAATTACATTTTTCCCGACGTTTCGTCAATTTATTGTTGACTTTATCAAGGGGAATAGTAAAAACAATATTATTAATTACATTAAAACGTAATCTAACATATTACATTTAACATTAAATTAAATTTGAACATATAAAAACACAACTTAAATTTATATCACAGTTTATTTAATGGCGACTATGTAACACTTGTTACATAGTATTGTTTTTACTATTCCCCTTGATAAAGTCAACAATAAATTGACGAAACGTCGGGAAAAATGTAATTAAACTATTGTTTTATTTACATTAAAAAAGTTAGGCTGGACTAGCTTATAAAGAAACAACGAAGATATATCATTTATTTTTACTATTTTTTATTTTACAAAAAAATAAATTAATACAAATTTCTTAATCTTAAGACTACAGTAAATATAATGTAATTATATATGTACATATATTTTAAGTAAAATATATTTTTACCAGCATTCATCATCAACTAAAGAACCGAAAACCACAATCAAGAGGTTAACTAAAAAGAAAAAATTATAAAAAATATATACATAACAAATAATCAAAAAATTGATGAATTGTAAATCACTTACCTTTCTCTTGCAGTACCGAACCGAATTGTAAGGATTTTTAAGAGGTTTTTAAAATACATATACCTAAAGGGAATAATTAAGAAGGTATAATTTAAAATGCAATGCAGTTTCAAAATATCCTAGCTATCACTGAAAAACAGTTACGCATAAAGAACCATCTTAATAATATTTTGCAACTAGTAAAGAAGAGTCCGAAGTTCTGCCTCCAGGAATGAAAAAATTACATGACGTTATTTTAAGTATATCTTTTAATACTATAGCCTCTAATACACAACTATTCCAAAAGGCATAAGAATTGAATCTAATCGAAAATGTTGTTGGGTAATTTTTTATAAGTCTTATAAGCGACAAAAGTCATTAAGGAAGACACAGGGAATGCAGAGTCCCTGGTACCAACCACACTTTGGTTTTCAGACTTTGCAATTGACTTAACAATAGCAAATGGCAACTTTGTACCGCTATCACATATTTAAAATGGTAAAAAATTTTTGTTTCACCCTAATGTGTATATGTTACTATTTATTTATCATTAAGCAACTTTAAGTAGATGGCCCCAAGTAATGATGCAAAAACAAGAGTCCAAACAGTTGCCAAGAATGATAAAACAAAATTATGCCATGTTACTTGACGTAGTTTTCCCCCCATAAGGGTTACCAAGCCTCAATAAAATTGGCAACCCTACACTTAAAACCACAATTAGATTGGAAGGTTGGCTTAATTTTGTTTTTATTATTTTTGACATACAATTATATATAGCTAGTATCCCATGGTATTTGAATTACTTACCAGATAATATGGTACAGCGGCGCACTAAATAATCATTTGACGCATTTTTATCTAATTTATATACATATATGATTTTTGCAAACAAATATTGTTATTTTGATTTTTTTTCTAAAACTGTCAAATAGCTTTAACATGTACATACTTAGTTTTATTATTTTCGGTATAACCGAATTTTCAACTTAAAATAAATGAAAATATTAACTGTAACGGAAAATCAGTATTTATATTCAGTTTTTTTAGAATCGAATTTTGGAATCAGTAGAACTATAAAATGCTTTGAATTTTAAATGTTTATTCAGTTAAAAATAGCTGTACGGAATACTTTTTAAATAAACTACAATCAGTTACTGTAAAAATATTCTGAGTTAAGCAGGTCTGACTCTAAAAAAATATTTCCAAAATGTTCCTTAATGGTTCTAGTGTTACGCTTATTACCAAGTATTGTTCAATACCTTGGGTAAGGTTTGAAGCATTTTATCTTGGATTTTGTGTCACTTTACGTAAAGCTAGCAACAACAAATCATATACAACGAATATAGTGCTGGAAAGTGAAAACTAGTCTACATGTAGAATATTTTTTTTGTTTTTAATTTTTATATTATTGTGTAAATACTGTTTTATATTAATTTTTGCATATACGAATATTTATATTCATATTGAATTGAAATCTGCTAATAAATCTGTTAATATTTGTCTAATTAAATTTATTTTTAATTCACAATTTTTAACAAAAATGATAAAATATTGCACATGTCGAATATATATTTTGACCACTGTATACATTTTATTTATATCTAATCTGTCACACATTTATTTTTAAATATAATCTATTCATTAAATAAAATAGTAACTCATTTCCGTCTGTCTTGATTCCAAAATAGGATACTTTTTTTCCACAAAAATATCTCATTTCCAAGAGAAAGTGGAAAACAAACAGTGAGAGTACGCAATTTACGGTTTAAAAGTACTAAAACGTTCGGTTTAAAACTGGGATATTTTAAACAGGATGGCGCACCTTTTATTTTTGAAAGTAGAATAATTTAAACACTATTGCGCAATAGATGGCGCCAGTTGAAAATGTGTATTTGATTTGTATTTTTACTTTGTGGAATTGCAATATTATTAAAATATTTTAAACACCTTTTACAGAGCTTTATAATAATTTTTAGAATTTTATTCACGGATGGCTACCTTTATATAAAGTAAATATATAAACCATATCAAGCAAGGTAAGAGTCTTACAATTGGTGTGGAATACTTTCAAAGCAAAATCGAGGAAAATATTGGCAGGACGCCCACGACGTGGCGGGCACAGCTTAAGTTAAGTTATAAAATAAGAAAATACAAGACAGAGATCTTCTTCAGTGCAAAAGCAATAATACATACTTATTTTAAGAAATTCTTTGGTTGGGGCACTTGATGATAAGCTAAATATCCAGTTTAGTTACATATCGCTTATGAAACTGTTTGCTGCGTAGGTTTAGAATATCTTAAAAAAATTTAGTTTAAATAATGATTTTTTAGGATAAAGAAGTTGAATAAAATACGAGCTACGTTGTTGTTGCATGTTGAGCAGCTAACTTGACATATTTCTCAAATTAAGAAAGACATTTTTAGCGATACATTCTCCGAACAATAAGAATTGAGAAATTGTCCATAATTTAACCAATTTGTGCGAATGCTTGTCTTAGGTGAAATTATTTCATGTGGATTCCATATTGAAACAATGAATGAATGTGAATGATCAAAAGAATGAATGATAGAAAACATAATTTAAGCCAATCTTTAAATTGAGTCAATCAAAACACGAGTAATCACGACTAAAATAAAAACAGCAATTAAAAAAATTAAAAACAAGAAGTTAGTCAATTCATTTCTTAAACATATTCGGCTGGACCGATCGGTAGAAAAAGAAAACGGTAAATTCACTGTTCTATAATTTTAGTAATTCGCAACGAAAATGTTATTTAATCTACATACATTTTGGGGATCACGCCTAATAACTCCAAAAGGTCGGTTTTGTTTGATACAATTTCAAAAATGCGCCTGAATGTGATATCGAGTGGACAACCCACCTATTGGCCTACTGATCGGCAAAAAATACCGGATGTTATTGATATGATATATGATATTTTGGCGTGGGTAAGGGTATTCCGAGAGAAATGCTTCAAGTTTCAGCCTCATTTGAATTATCCTCAGATCATTCACCCACTATTGTCTATATATTGAACCAGCAAAATATTGTGTCACCAACAACTAGCACAAGCATTAATTGGTTAAAATATAGAAAGTATATCAGTACTCACTGTTCGTAAAATATACCGCTAAGAACACCAGAAGACGTGAATCAAACTTATATTAATTTTGATCAAATCCTTAAATCAGCTGCCCAACATGCAACAGTAACCCGACTATCAGCTAGATATAATCAAATTAATTCTGTAGATGTCGAGCGGCTCTTGGCTGAAAAAAGAAAAATTCGAAGAGAGTGGCAATTACACAGATCTCCTCAACTCAAATTTAGACGAAACGCCTAAGACAGCTACTAGAATCTCGAAGAGTAGCATCTCTGAAAAATTATTGGGAAGACCTCGACGCAACTGCATAATCAGATTATTCATTATGGCGTGCATGTAGAAACCTTAAAATACCGATCATACGTAAGTCTCCCTTGCGAACTTCTTGCGGAGACTGGGCAAGAAATGATACTGAAAAAGGCAATTTATTTGTTGGACATTTAAAGAAGGTTTTCATTCCAAATATATGTATGTACTGATATAGCTGAGTTCCCACCAGTAGATACTAGTGCCTAAGTACCCCTAAGATTTGAATTTAGCGATATTGAAAGGGCAATAGCGGATGTAAACACCAAAAAAGCCCCTGGCGTTGATAAAACAAGAAACAAGATGTTATTTGAGTTCCCCGTATAGGTCGCAGAATTATTCTTTTTGTTTTGAATGCCTTCTTAAATCTTGAGTACTTTCCCATATAATGGAAGGTCTCTTTGCTTACTAAGATTCCTAAGCCAGGAAAAGATCACACAAAAGTAGAATCATACAGACCTATAAGGCTTTTTTACTGTACACATCAGATATGCCAATTAGCACCCTAGTCCACACATCAACATTTGCAGATGATACCGCTTTTTTGAGTATTCATTAAAGTGCCCAAGTAGCATCACAACTTTTACAAGACCACATACTCAATTTGCAAATATGGTTAGAAAAATGGAGAATAAAAGTGAATGAACAAAATTGTACTTACATAACTTTCACACTGCGTACCACAGCTTTCAGACGTTAAATACCTGGGTATACATCTTGACCGTCGCTTTACTTGGAAAAGCCACATAGATTTTAATTTAACACAAATGAAATTAAAACCAGTACAACTAAATTGGCTTATTGGCAGAAACTCCACCCTGAGCTTATATTGTCAACTTATACTGTACAAGTCGACCCTGAAACCAATTTGGTGTTATGGGATTCAGTTATGGGGCACTGTCTCAGCTAGTGTTAGTCGTGTTTAGGATTGTAGTCACCATCTGCCAATAAACAACGACTTAGTGATGTACTGACACTCTGATATTGTAAATCTAAGAGATGAATAAATCTAATGAAATTCTATAAGGCAGATATTTGTTGCTTGAAGGTAGTCCTCACAAAAATCACACTGTAAATAGTGTTTGATTCGTATCTTTATCAGTATTGCAGATCCACCCCATGTTTTAAAAAGGCTATTTGTTGTTAATTGAATCTCCGTCATCATTTTTTTTTTATTCGCAATTTTTATTTATTGTATCTTTAATATAATTGAACTATCATTAATTACTCATCTTAAGTCTAAAATATAAATATATGTCCAACCAGTGCTGGACAAAAAAAATGTATGTTTCACGGTTACTGTAATTTGCGGGTTATCCCTCTGATGTACAGACGACGGACTGGGCTGAACTCAAAAAATATCCTTCTTTCACAATAAATTTTCGTTCCGTTAAATAACTATCTAGCAGCTTATATAGGTTTACGGGCAAATGCAGTTTTATCTTATATATTAGGCCTTCATGCCATACCTTATCGAATGCTTGAGAAACGTCGACAAAAAGCGCAGAGCAGTATTTTCTCTTTCCAAACGTCTTCTTAACAGCATTGACTAACCTGTGAGTTTGCTCGATCGTACTATGTTTTTTCCTGAAGCCGAATTGATGATGAACTGAAATAACATCTTGTTACTGATTTTATCAATGCCAGGGGCTTTTTAGGTGTTTAAATCCGTTATTGCTTTTTCAATATCACCAAATTCAAATTTTATCGGTACTGCAGCACTAGCCTCGACAATTGGCAACTCAATAATATCAGTCGATATATTTGGAGTAAAAACCCTTTTCAAATGTCCAGCAAATAAATTGCCTTTTTCGGTGTCACTCCTTGCCCAGCCTTTAGATGTAGTTCGCAAGCGAGGCTTACGTAAAACTGGCCTTTTAAGGTTTCTACAAGCACGCCATAATGAATAATCTGATTCAGGGGTTGCGTCTATGTCTCCCAAATAGTTTTTCAGGGATGCTACTCTTCTAGATTCCAGCATGTCTCTTAGCCGGTTCGTACATTCTTTAAGTCTGATTTTGAGTTGAGGAGATCTGTGTGATTGCCATTCTCTACGAATTTTTCTTTTTTCAGCCAAGAGCCGTTCGATATCTGCAGAATAAATTCGATTGCATCTAGCTAATTGTCGGGTTATTGTGGAATAATGGGCAGCTGATTTGAGGTTTTGTTCAAAATCAATAAGACTCCGATCTACGTCTTCAGCTGTTCTTAGCGGTATATTTTACGAACAGTGAGTACTAAGATACTTTCTATATTTCAACCAATTAATGCTTGTGCTAATTGTTGGTGACACAATATTTTGCTGGTTCAATATATAGACAATAGTGGGTGAATTTTCTGAGGATAATTCAAATAACGCTTAAACTTTAATCATTTCTCTCGGAATACCCTTAATCACGCCAAAATATCATATATCATATCAATAACATCCGGTATTTTTTGCCGATCAGTAGGCCAATAGGTAGGTTGTCCACTCGATATCACATTCAGACGCATTTTTGAAATTGTATCAAACAAAACACGACCTTTTGTAGTTATTAGGCGTGATCACCAAAACGTATGTTTAGCGTTGTAGTCGCCTGATACTATGAAACAGGGACCTAGTGATTTGTAGAAATCGCTATACTGACTTTCCGATATTTGAAATCTAGGAGGTGAATAAATCGAAGAAATAACAAAGTTTTGATGATATTCTTTAAGGCAGATATTTGTTGCTTGAAGATAATCCCCACAAAAATCACGCAGTAAATAATGTTTGATTCCGGCCTTAATAAGTATTGCCGAGCCTCCACATGCTCTTCCACGAGAGTCCTTAGTATCATATAAAATAAAGCCATTGATTTAAAAAAGGCAATTTGTTGTTAAGTGTGTCTCGGAAATCAGCATGACATCAATTTGTTGGTTCTTGAGGAAGTATTCGAGTTCATTTTTATGTTGGCGTAAGCCGTTTGCGTTCCAGAAACATATTTTTAAACAGTTCATGGTTTGTTTAGTACCGCCTGCGACATCATAGACTGCATGCGTACCATTTCTTGCATCATGCTGCTCATAGAGCTCATAAAACTGTTTAACGAATGCACTAATGTCTCGATGCTTGCTTCGAGACGATTATAATTATCAGATTGTGTTTGTTCCTTAGGTTCTGAATCCAAATTTGGAGTAGAATTAGTTGTTGGTGTCGCTTTATGTACTGAGGTATGATTGGTTTTTACCATAGTAGTAGTATTTAATTTTTGAGTGGTTTTCCTTACCATGGAAAAACTGGACAGCCTCTGTAGTTAGCAGTGTGGTTTCCACCACAATTGCTACATTTCTTAACTTTGGAGTCATCCCTTGCTTTGTCGCATTGGCCGGAACAATGTAGCTCTCCACACACAACGCAAACCGGAGGCAACTTGCAGTAAGCCCTAGTATGACCATATTCTTGGCAATTCAGACACTGTACGGGTCCTGATCGCTAATGCGGTTCCTCTACGGTTATTTTGCGGTGCAACAGATATCTCAAATTATAAATAGGGTGCGTTTCGTTCTTTTTCAATCTCATATCTCCAGGTTCCAGTTCAACGCGAAATAGAGGTTGAGGACACGTTCTAGATTTCTGAGATTGTGTACATTTTTTACCTTAAATCCCTTTTTGGAGGCGATCTCTAATTTCGAATGGATCAACATATGAGTCTACACCTTTTATAACTACCTGTAGACTATTAATACTCTTCAGCTGATAGGTATAAAAGTTCTTTTTGTAGCTTTACGATAACTGTTTTTACGATAACTGTTTTCATCAATAAATTGTATTTTTGTTTCATCAATGTTGCCACGCTTGATGGGAATTACATAAAAAGTCGCTGGACTTTTTCTCCCTTAAATAAATTGGAGGTGGTTTGAACGACCTGGGTGCCGTTTTTGTTTCACTTGTTTCGCTGTCTAAAATAGCAACATGATTATGGGAATTTATTCCGTTAGCATCCTTGTCTTTTTGTACTTTAGCCATTGGCGCAATCTGCGAAGATTTAGGGCTTCGACCTCTTTTCAATACAGTTAGGTATCTGTCCCTTCCTACTTGGGTCTTAGGTTTTTCTACACTATCCATATTAGTTTTGGTAATACTGAGTTTAGAAGGGGACTTGTTTGTAGTTATTTTATTGTCATCGCATAACAACAGCGAGCAACAAGATTCTGCACGTAAAACTGGCGTAGCATTTATACACAAATTGTCACTAGTTTTTTTGTTTTTATTTATTTCAACATTGTCAACATTTTTGTTGCTTAAAATAAAGAGACTCATTAGCCTTTATTGTTTTTATTTTTAAAGTAGCAATTCAATATGCCGTTGTAAAAAATAAGGAGAAAGAAAAAGAAAATATTTTACAAACAACTTTGTTGTTGTATTAAAAAACAGGTTTGTTTTTTTGTTTTTGTTTTAAATTATTCACACAGTGTATGTTTTG
Source organism: Phasia obesa (assembly GCA_949628195.1). NCBI lineage: Eukaryota > Metazoa > Arthropoda > Insecta > Diptera > Tachinidae > Phasia > Phasia obesa. Next base: position 144,371,282 of record OX451215.1, on the reverse strand, counting down.
TTTTTTGTTAATGCGAGCTTAAAAAAATCGCGACCGCACTTATCAATGCACAAACTAAAACTCTCCGTCAGCATGGCATCCAGTTGTTGATACTGGATGTAATCCAGTTCATTTTTATGCTGGCGTATGCCAGAAACATGTTTTTACATAGTTCATGGTTTGTAAAGTTTTGCCTGTAATATCATAGATTGAATTTTAACAAATTCTTGCATCATATTTACCATAAAATTGTTTAAAGACTGCGCTAATGGCGCAATTGTGGCTACAAGACCAGTGTTTGAAAATTTACTGAACATTATTTTGTGTATTGTACACAAACCCTGAAACGATATCTATTTTTTAGTGTTTGTGTATTTTTGCTCAACTCGAATACAATAAACAACAATCTTTTACGGCAAATTTCTTCAATTCTCTTTTGAACTCTCTTGTTTGTCCTTTTCTCTCTACACCTCTTGCCAGCACAAAATCGGTTTTATGTGATTGATTTCATGAAAAATTTTATCGTGTAATTAACGTTGTGTTCTATACAAGGCGAATTCATACTAGGTGTGAGCAGTAGGACAACAACTACAACAAAAGAGCAACTTTGACATTAGATTAGCAGATATGAAACAATGTATTTTTGACAAGACGTTAGCAAAAAAACGAGGGCAAAAAACAATCTGGCTATCAACTCCACCTGGTATGAATTCGCCTTGGTTCTATATTATGTTAAAGAGTTCTGTAGCAGGGATGGTAAATTTAAATAGTACTAACAGACTTTTAAAATTGTACCTTTTGGACTTAAATTAAACTAAATACAAATTGTATTTTAAGTAAATTTTCGAAATTACCCTCATCTGTACGAATGGGCACGGGGCCTAAGCCAATAAGCAGCAAATAGGGTGATTATCAGCCACTCGTGGATAAAATCAGTAGGCTGGACGAGCCTATTTATAAATAGGAGAGATCTGGCTTGGACTAGAGCAAACACTCTTGTGTTGTAATGATATGAAGAAAAGGCTAAAAACTAAAAATTTTCTCCTTGTTTTATTAAATAGCCGTTGTTTTTTTACAAAACATTTCGCATTATCTTAACACCTGTACTATAATAGCTATTTTAATTTACCTAACTAATTCAACTATGTATACAATAGTTCACATTTCTAATATTACATTACCCTTATAGTTGACAGAAGTGACCATTGTGCAGAAACACTTATACTTTCAGGCTACCTAATTAATTTTTTTTCGTTTCTAAATGAGTCATAAATAATGAAATGGGTCAAAGAAGTTGTTTAAGTTTTTTTTTATTATAGTAACAGTTGGCATTTAAAATAGTCCGCAATATATAACATGGAATCATGTTTAAATTGTACCAAATTAGTCATTGGTGTACGTTTGAACTTTTCAGGTTCAAATTGTACCAAAACCCTGTTCTGTAACGTTTTTTTGCGTGCATATTTTAAGCAGTTAAAAAACCAAACAAATATTAATAGTATTTGCACAAGCTTTACATTAAAAATAATGTGCTGAACTGAACACAATGAAGTTTGTTGTTTGTGCACGAAAAAAAACACAATTAAATGTTATGATCTTTATGTGGAGTTTGTCCAGTACAGTTTCTCGTAGTGTTTGTTCAGTACAGTTTCTCGTAGTGTAGCAACAAAAAGTACACAGAGATGTAAATAGTGATTGATGAAAATGGCTATAATCAGACTTTCCTAAGCTTGTCAAGAAAGAGACAAATATAGTAACAAATTTATACGAACATCGGAAAAATAAACAAAACAAAAACTAAAATTTGTTTAAATTTTCCTTTAAAGCGTGTTCCTTGTTTAAAACTTTGTACTTTAAAAGTTAATTTGTCCATTAAAATATTAATTAAACAACAATGTATAATTAAACTAAACAATCAAAACTCTTTGGCGGTCTGAAATAAGGTTGAGAAATATATTTAATGAAAGTTACACACATTTACAATAATAAGAAAATAATTGATAAGAAAATAGCACAAAAGAAAACCCATGTTTAGGAAATAACACAAAAGAAAACTAATAACGTGTGAAAGAGACGGGTTGAATTAGTATTTTTTGTCGTCCTGTTTATACGCCGTTTCACCTCTTGGGTTCTCTTTGGTAGCAAAGAAAAAATTCGATTTCAATTTCACTCGGTTTCGGATTACAGAACATACCCGAATATATTGACTTAAATAATGAAGCATACATAACACTTTTAAAATATATTTTCATAAAATGATATATACAAACTTTAACATTCAAGTTTCTTATGTTGTTTAATTTGAACTTAATTTGTATGTTCATTTAAATATTTTTTTTCTTATAAAAACATAAAATTGTTAACTAACGAATTAAGGGCTATATTCATAAAAAATATTTTTGGTTTATAAAAGGTTTATTAAACAAATTTCGTATTTTATAAAACAAAAATATTTTTTATGATTATGGCCCTTAATTCGTTATAGTTAACAGATTTATGTTTTTATAAGAAAACATAAACCTTAATTCGTTATAGTTAACAAATTTATGTTTTTATAAGAAAACATAAACTTGTTAACTATAACGAATTAAGGGCCATAAAAAATATTTTTGGTTTATAAAAGGTTTATTAAAAGAATTTCGTATGAAAATTTATTTTATAAAACAAATATTTTTTGTGAATTTGGCCTTAAATCCTTTATTCAAGTGAAAACTTCTTTATGCACGTTGAGCACTTTTTGGTTGAAGAAAAATGTGTATTACTATTATCCGTAATAGGTAGACTCTTCCAATTTGTATAGAAGATGTGTTGCAATGGTCGCTATGACAATTACTTATTTTTTGAACCGTAATAGGTAGACTCTTGAAATGTTTACAGTAGATGTTGTACCTCGGCCGCTGTAACAATTACTAATACCTAAAGGGTGACATGTTTTTAAGTATGTATGTATATTACCTTATTTTATTACTTCAATATTATTACTTTAATTTTAAAATTAAAGTGTGACTCATAAGACAATTACTAAAATTTAAAGGGTGTTCCAACAGTGATACAATTTTCGCTAATATTACTTTAATTTTAAAACTAAAGGGTGACTCATAAGACATGTATTACCATTACTAAAATTTATAGGGTGTTGCAAAATTAAATTTCTCTTTTATAAATTACAAAATGAAATTTTCTCCGTTTGTCAAATTTGGTATTCTACATTCCATTCAGTTTCGTTTCAATTTTTTTTACGATCGAATGTATTCTGCATTTCGAACGTAGCTACGTGTTTCCAAGTTGATAATTTGTTATCGGAAAGTTTTTCGATTTTTGTTTGTTCAGTTTAAAATTTAAAATTTTTATTAATTATTTGTTTATTTCATAATTAATATGTCCACAATATTTAATTTTTATTCATTTATTTGTCACAGGAAATTTTCTTTCGTTTCAGTTTTTTCTTTTAATACCTTTTTTCGATTCTTGCGTAACTGAATGCGGGAACGTAATCTAAATGCCGAATAGGGGTGATTAACATTTCTAGTCAAAAAGAAAAATCTTAGTTTACTTGCTTATAGGGTAGTTTACACTAAGGCATTTAAACATTATCTTGAATACTTTTTTTATCAGAAAAAATTTTATTTCTTAAAATTAAAAAAAGGACTTAGCGACAAATTGGATTTTTGTTTGTTTGTTTTAGACGCGAGCAATGGCTGAAATCATTAGGCGTCCACACGTCTTTGAAGTACATATTTCTCCAAAGAAAACCTTTTTGGGAATAGAACACACCGTTGTTCTTAGCCTAACAATGAATGTTTTGGTATTTAATTAAATTCAGTAAATCCTTAATGGACAATTTGACTCCTCCTCTAAACTAGACAAATGCCAAGGTCGGATGTAGTTCAGATGTTGCCTTGCAAAATGATTTAGATGAATTATTAGGGGACATAGTAGAAGATTTCGACATAGAAGACCACGACTGTAGAGCCTTATTAGAAGAAGCCTCTACAAACATTGACTGCGGGGACACCAGACTAATACTGCAGATTCTTATTAGCAGGAGATTCTGCAAGTACAAATACGCCAAACACTAAATCGGATAACAACCGTGGAGCGATATTAGCAGAACGCTCTGCAAACATAGACTCTCGGGATAATCAGGTTTTAGAAATGGATGAAGACGTAACAATTGTGGTATCTACGGAATCCACAAACATTAAGGGAAAGTTTAAAGCAGTGCAGGCTGCTTTAGACCGTTACCGCGCTTCGTATTTTGTAGAAAGACGGATAAAGAATAGATTAAAGACGGCAAATGCAAGGTTAACATCTGAATTATCCAAATGCCAGGCCAAAATCGCGAAATTAGAATCGGAGCAACACAAAAAAAATGATTTATCTTCAAAAATCTCGAGAAGCATGATAACATGTTTAGATAATGGGTTAAAAAACCACAACTGAGATGCGATATGATCAAGCGACTAAGTTAATTTCTTTAGGAGTGTTGTTTTTGTCGCCTGTTTTGTATCGCCAACTGACGCCAATGCTTGATTGGCCGACAATAAGAACACTACAAAGGTTTGTAGAGAACTGGCCAAAGACTCCTGGAAATTTAGATGGAAGTTTTGCGACGCTTAAAGTGCGCTCTCAAAGCTTCACTCAAGACCAGAAGTTCGTTAGTGTTTCCTGCGATGAAATGTCTTTAAAAACCTACCTTGATTACGATAGAAGCAAAGATATGATTATTGGCCTGCAGGATTTCTGCGATGGAAATCGCTCGAATAGTTTAGCTACTGCTATATTGGCAATAATGGCAAGTGGAATAGGCGGAGAAGTTGGACGCAAACAGTGTTATATTTCTTTATTCATGGTAGCTGTCAGGGTTTAATAGATATTACAAAAGTATATTTATGAGGCTATTTCAAAATTACAAGGAATAGGCTTAATTCCTTGCCAATTGGTTTGCGACCAGGGCTCCAATTCTCAAAATTTTGCAAAAGTAGCCGGCGTAAATGTGCAAACGCCATATTTTGTTGTTAATGAGAAAAGAATATTTTTTATGCATGATTAACCCCATCTTTTAAAAAGTGCTCGGAATTGTTTGCTTAGCGTTCAAAATACCATTAATTTTAATAATATAGTCGTGTCATGGAACGATGTTGTCCATTTTTTAATGTAGATTCTTCTAATAGATTAAGATGTGCTCCCAAGCTAAGTAAGGATCACATTAATCCTAATAATTTTCAGCGCATGCGCGTCCACTTAGCATCTCAAGTTTTCAGTAACACTGTTTCTACTGGAATGCGAGTTCTTTACCAATCAGGGAAAATAGATTTAATACAATTTCCAAATTTTCTTAATACTTCGGAATGTTTCAAATTTTTTAATGATTTATTTGACATTCGTTCAGGTAGTACTATTTTTTACTGTTCTGATGAACAGTTACAACTTCTGAGGGATGCCTCGAAAAAATTAAAAACTTTTAAAATTGTAGATGAGAAGGGTTCCGACATTACTAGTTTATTTAAGTTTATAAATAGGTGGCAGTTAAATATTTCGGCCTTTGGGAATATCTTAAAAAAGAAGGTTTTGAAGGCATTAATACGCGCAGGTTAACGCAAGATCACCTAGAACATTTCTTTGGCCAAATTCGCAAAGGATCTGGGAATTGTACTTCTGTTACTGCGCAAATGTTTGCAGCATCATTTCAAAAACGATGGGGACTCAACTAAGTTAACTCTGTTATTAATGGTAACTGTGTTAAGGCCGGGGCACATAGAATCCGTCATGCGTTATACTTTGACGTATTGAACTGCAATCAAAGTAAACCCCCATCTTCATTTGCTATCAACATGTCTTAACAAAAGTCAAACTTCATATAAAACAAACCAGTATTATAAATGATTTTTTTTATATTAAGTTTTACTTTTTTTAAAGCATGTTAATGTCTAACGGAGTCGGGGGGTAAGGACGAACGAGGTTGACAGAATGAGTGCTTTGTTGACGGATATTAAATCAGGAAATTAAACACTTAAAAACCTTTTTTTCCATTTTACTTTTTTTTAATTTCTTCATTTTATTGTATTTGTTTTATTTTTGCTGCAACTCAAAAATTAATTGATAGCTAACAAACTAATTAACGTACGTCAAAAGTTGCCCAACTTTCGTACTTTGCATTGACAGAGACTTAATGATTGTGACAACGCTCATAACAAAACTTGTATTTCAACTTGTCAGTTGAAAACGACGACGTATAACGTTTGACGGACTCTGTGTGCCCCGGCCTTTAAGGCTTTTTAAAAATTGAATTTTTGTGTTTTTAAATTTGTTGAAATAATCAAATATTTTGTATTTTTAATAAATGTTACTTTTATAAATTACAATTAATAGTTTAGACGTTAGCTGAAAACTAACTTTTTGTAGCTAGTTATTTAGTTAGTTTTTCAAAATTAAATTTATTCAAAATTTATTTTAAAGTTATTGAATAATTTTAACTTTGAAAAACAAAAATGACAACTAACTAAATAATAGTTAGGTTGCAGCTAGCTACAAAAATAGGATTTAAACTAACGTCTGAACTATTAACTTTTAGTTGACTTAAATCTAACTAACTTATAGTTAATCTAAAAACCCCCACTTATAGCCAACGGAAAAGTAGTTAGTTTACAGCTAGCTACAAAAAGTTAACTGAAAGCTAACTTTAAGAAAGTTAACTTTAAGTTAGTTGCAAAATAGTTAGCTTAAGTTGCGAAATAGTTAGCTTAAAGTTAATTTTTAGTTAACTGAGTTTCCGACAGGGGAATAATAGTTCTTTTTGTATTTGCTACACAAACACTATTTGCGTTTGTGTGTCAATATTCTACAAAATCAATACATTCACGTTATATAAGGTCATTTTTCGAACATTGTTCAAGACGACTAAGGTTAACGGATATAAAAAAATACTCAGCACTAGATAATACTAAGTACTATCAAAAGCATGGCACGATAATGATGTCCTCACATCGAAAACGCCCTCCAAGCGTACCAAACAAACAGCCAGTAACAACGGTCTTCACCGGAAGGTATGATAACAGTATTTTATTTACTGGCGGAACAAATCCAATGAACTTAATTGAAGATAATTAGAATTTGGTGTTTATTGTGGATGCTTGCGGAGGATATTGCTTTTGCTTAATCAATATTGCTTTTGCTTAACTCTTTAATGTTAAGTTGTGGCTGACTACGATTGCTGTTACTTTCTGTTACTCGCTGCTTCAGTCTAGTTTCAAAAGCAAGCAATTTAAACCCTGGTAGTAGTATAAATAAATAGTAGTAGTGCAGAGAAATTGTATTAGAGGGTGCTGTAGCTTAAGTGGTTAGCACGTTGACTACTAAGCAATGGTAACGAATTCAATACTCAGCCGTGGCAACATCAATTTTTCTGATATGTATTAATTTCTCTTTATAATAATGCAAATCACAGCGCCCTCCTTCGCAGGTATTAGCACATAGGACCAAATCGCCGGCGAAGTAAAATAATTTTAAATTGGCTATAGGTTAGGTTAGAGAGGATCACACATGATTGTTTGTGTATAGGTTCACAAGACCATTATTGATCCATAGTGACTCCTCTGATATTTTCTGGTGTCTATAGTTCTGTTCTAATCAGTCCCTCTAAATAGTCCAGTGAGCCTCGCAAATTTGACAATCAGCACAGCTTCCACACCCCTCAAGTCCTCAATATTCTGAAAGAAAAAAGAGCCAAAACATTTATTGCGTCTGTGTGATAGTGCAAGGCATTTGCAAAGATAGTGGAATGTATTTTCCTCTTCTTCTCCACACCATCTGCAAATATCATTATCTGAAATCGTTATGTCCTGTTATAATACCTACATACATTCTCAGTTCAGACTTACTCATACGTAACAGCTGATCCATTTCCCCATTACCCTTTTCCCCCAGCAAGGATTTCGTCTGTGTGCATCTCAATGAATTATTCCACATTGTGTCGGCATCACGTCCAAATTGTTCCCTTATCCTCCCATACATTAACTCGAGACCGGGATATACGTCCACACATTTGACATTTATATCAAAATCAGCTCCAGCTCGTGCCAACTCGTCTGCAGCTTCATTTCCTACGATAATGTAATGACCGGGTACCCAGCACAGTTTCAGTGTGTGTTGTTCGTTGAGAGCTTGAAGTTCTCTGCGACAACGGCTGACTACGTTCGACTTAATACACCTATTACTGAATGCTTTTAAAGCCGCCTGACTATCTATGTAAATAGTGATATTACTAGAGAATATCGGCCTCGTAGATAGTAACCTAGCAGCTTCAGACGCCATAAAAATTTCGGCTTGAAAAATGTTGCATAGGTTATCCAGTCTAGAATTGTGTCTGATTCCTAACTTCTCGCAGAATACTCCACTTCCTGCACCATTGTCTTTTTTTTTATCGATCTGTATATATCCCAATTTTAGTTATCCAGAGGTTGCCAATCATCTTTTATTGGGATGATTGTAGTAATCTCCTTGTCCCAATAGATTTCAGGTGTTAAATAATTGGTTTCTATGTTCTCTAATTGATATTTTCTTATCATCGGGGAGTGTCCATAATTCCTAACATTCAATTGTTTATTCTGTCTTAATCTTAGTTGTGTTCTCAATGCATATTCCTTTATATATAAGTTTAGTGGGTCGATTCCAAGTATTCTACACAGTGCTTCAGTTGTTGTAGATTTTCTTGCTCCTGTAATGCTAAGTGCTACTATTCTATTTACTCTCTTTATAAATGATGCATCAGTGTTCCCAAAATTGGCCACCATACAAGTGATCCATGACACAGTGTTGGTCTAACTATTGCAGTGTATATCCAGTAGATCATTTGTGGATTAAGTCCCTACGTTTTTCCAATTAAAGCTTGGCTTGGTGCCTTCCTAACTTTCTCATGAAGGTTACATTTCCATTTAAAACCTTGGTCGAAAATTACACCCATATTTCGCCTCTTTTGACCGCGACAGAGTTCTCCCCCAAGCTTAGGGGGTTAAAACTAAATACTCTCTTTCTTGTGAAGAGTACTGTCTTGGTTTTTTTGGGGTTAATACCAAGGCCACAATTTGTAGCCCACTGGCTTAAAGTTTCTAGATCACGTTCCATTATTTCAGCCAAGGTTTTCGGAAATTTCCCTCTCACCAATAACACTACAACGTCAGCGTATGCCACTACGCTCACACCATGTGCATCAAGATTCAGCAGGATTTCATTCAAAGCTAAAATTCACAAAGTAGGTGAAATAACTCCTCCTTGAGGAGTACCCCAAGTAGCAAAGGCGTCAGTATGTGCCTTTGCAAATTCTTTCACCAATTTGTTACTGCCCGAACATTCGATTGCCTTTTCCATTGCACTGGATTTGATGTTGTTAAAAGCACCTTCAATATCGAGAAAACAAGCAGGCGCAAATTCCCCATGATGTATAGATTGCTCTATTTTTGATGTTAGATCATGGAGGGCTATCTCTACTGATTTACCTTTAGTATAAGCATGTTGATCTTGTGAAAATACCATATTGCGCATCCTGTCTCTAATGTGATCATCCATCAGTCAAAGGATGTCAGACTTATAGGTCTGTATTCCTTTGCATCACTGTGCTGAATTTTACCAACTTTCGGTATAAAAACCACTCTGACTTTTCTCCAGCTTGTTGGCACATAAGAATAGCCGATGCAAGCTGCAAAGAATTTTCTATGCACAGGTTCAACAATGTGTAATGTCTTTTGTAGCATTATTGGATATATTCCATCTATTCTGGGAGACTAATATGGTTCAAACGTGCCTATCGCCCATTTAAGTTTCTCTGGGGTGATAAGATTAGCATTTGGTTTTGAATACCTTATTATATTATACGCAGAAGTCGAAGGGGTATCTATTGGTTGGAGCAAACAACCCGGAAAGTGAGTGGTGAAAATTACTTCCAAGGTTTCGTGCGAAGAATCGGTCCATGTATCGTCTAATCTTTTCAAATTACTCGAGACGTGTTTTTGTTTTGACATGATTTTCCTTAATCTTGAGATATCCTTAATGGATTCTATTTCCTTTAACATGTCAACAAAAGATTTACGTTTTTCTTTCCTGATTTGCTTTTTAAACTCTTTACGTTTGTTTTTATACACTTCCCATTTCTCATCGGTATTTATTTTTCTTGTAGCATTCAAGGCTTTCCTTGTGCTAAATTTTAATGTTTGCAGCTCATTTCACCACCATTTCTGATTCTGAGGAAGTTTTTCCCTACTCACAGGGAACGATGAATTAAAAGCACATTCAAGGCTGTCCGTTATATACTCAATATCTTTGGAGCTGTTAATCTCTATATTACATTGCGTTTGAGAATTAGCTACCTTTTTCTATTTCATATTATATATATTTATGATCCGAAAAAGTTATTTCCTTTTTCACTTCCTTTAAGCCGTTTATTTTTGTCAAAAGTGTCAAATCTAGAACTTCTTTTCATTTCCTTGTTTCAAATGTAGGTTCTGAGCTACTGTTTGCAATGAATATATTATTTATATTCATATCCGTAGAAAATTTTGTCAAAGATCTTGTTATCTCTGGAGGTGGATCAATTGCATCGAAGTATGAAGAAGCCACCAATATTTCTCTTTCAATACTTTTACATCTAATCACTGTTTGGTCCCTGTAAATTGATTTGGTCTGTAAATTGATTTAAAAGAAAACACTTAAGATTTTTCTTTGCTAAAATACATGTTCTATTTCTTTTATTTCTTTGGCATTTGAAAATTTCATATAAGTTATTCTCCAGCCCGGTTATTCCCTTGGACGTTATCAAAGGTTCTTGAACTAGCACTATGTCCACCTTGCTTTTAAATTGGCTATGCTCGCTTTAAACTAATTCGCCTAAATAACACCAGAGGCGCTTGCAACACTGTTCTAAAAATAATCATAACTTTCAATTGCAGTGTTGCAATCATCACAGTTACTAACCATCTGTCTTATCTGCCGAGAATTTTGAAAAAGTAGCACGAAAAGTCGTTTTATCAAAATAAAGTCGCAGAAAAAAGTCGTTTTTCCAAAAAAAAAGTCGCAGCCATCTTTTAACGTTTTTTTTTTTTTATTTAAACAAAACAAAAAGTAATTAACAATTCAAACACAACAATATGCTAAACATCAATTCATTGAAAAGTGTGATTAAATCAGCTTTTTATATAATACTAGCTATCCCCGATGCTCTTCGCTACACCCATCCACAAAATCCCAATAAACACTTGGAAGAAAAGTATGGCCAACCTCTAACTCGAAAACTCACGCAATTCTCGCATTAAACATGTTATAGTTTATATGCAAGGTACGATGCCTACTGTTCTCAACAAATCTGTTTTTTGATTGACTATACATATTAACACGATAATAATTATTAACTTTTTATGGGAAGTACCACTATCCTAATTCTGTCTGTATTTTACTAGACTATGCACATTAGTATGCTCTATATATTGAAGTTTTCTAGGTACACGATAATAATTTCTTACTATGTATATGAGGTAACACACCCTCCATTCCTATTCAGTGTGTGTTTCTCTAAACAATGTATCTTCGTATGATGCAAAATTGCAGTTCTATAGATACAGGATAATAATTTTTTACTTTGTATAGGGGGTACCGTGATCACTGTCCCAATCCAGCCTATGTTTTTCTAGAGTATTTGCATGGGCATGAGAGTTACTTTTACCTACTTTAAAGACTATACCTATTATATATACCAATGCAGTCCGTGTTTAGCTTGACTATGTACGCTAATATTGGGGTTACCGGTGCGAAATTGCAAGTTGCTAGCTATTGTAGTTCTCTAGATACACGATAATAATTTTTAGCTATGTATGAGAGGTACCACGCCCACTATTCTAATCCAGTCTATCTTTCTCTAAACTATGTATGTTGATATAGAGGTTCCTGTTGCAAAATTTCATGGCGCTACCTCTTACTCTTACCAAGATAAGCGATGATAAATATTTACTTTGTATGGGAGGTACCACGCCCACTATTTCAATCCAGTTTAGGTTTCACTAAACTATTAACATTAATATAGAGGTTACGGGTGCGAAAATTCAAGACGCTGCCTATTACTGTCACTAAGATATACGATGATAAATATTTACTTTGTATGGGAGGTGTCACGCCCACATCGAATATCAAAAAAATAAGTACCCTATTTTACCATCCGAATATCCATTAACAAACTGTTTAAATTTCAAAAAGATCGGTTCACTGGTGTAGACAGCTATAGCTTTCCAACAAACAAACAAACATACAAACAAACACATTTTGTGCTTTATATATATAGATTGTGTGTAAAGATATACACTTTTATATCGTTGGTACATATACGTCGCCAACAGACCAACTCCATTTTGATAATTTAGAGGTAAGTTAAATTAAACTTAAAATTTATCTAATAAATCAGAATTTGAATTTTTCTTAACTATTTGTTTTTAATTCACTAGAGACTACTTTATACAATGATATTGTTATTTATTTTTTTTTACGCAGTTTATATTAATTGACATTTTATTTTTTAAAAATGTGTTTACCCACCAAACCAAATGTTCCGATTTCGTAAAGAATTCGTAACGAATGTTCGACAAAATCTTCCGATTTCGGAACCGAATTACCGAAAACGTAACGATTTGTAGTAACGAAATCGTAACGATTTGTAGTAACGAAATCGTAACGATTTGTAGTAACGAAACCGTTACGATATATAGTTACAAAATCGTAACGATATGTCGTTACGAAATCGTAACGAAATGTAGATACGAAATCGCAACGAGATGTAGGTAAGAAATCGCAATGAAGTGTTTTCTGTGAGTATCCCCGTATAAGCTAGAACATCGTTCTCTGAAAGTGAGTATAATCATTAGTTGAAGATTTGGTATTCAAGGCAATACATTACCATAATTAATTCGATTTCAATTATCTTTGTATGTATTTATTTATTTTTTCGTATTTATTGTTCTTTTTTATTTAATACAATTTTGATTTTTATTTGCTTACATATAAAACAAAGTTTTATAATTTTTTTTGTAGAGACAAACAACCGAAATATCTTAACAAATTCGTTATTTTTTCAGTTTTCAAACAAACTACCGAAATGTCTTACCGAATTCGTTACGACAAATTTGATTTCCGAAAAACTACCGAAATATCTTAACGAATTCCTTACGACAAGTCTGACCTCAGAAAAAATCGAATGCCTTGGTTTAGTGGGTATATAAGTATGTATCAACTTAATATATTATTTTTTTTAAACTTCGTTTATATAGTCTCGTACAAGTTCATTACAGTCTTCTATTTCGGTATCTAATAAGTTTAGAGCTGATAGCATGGAACCAGAAGTTGCTACTTTTAACCTGTTACTTACTTTATTTTTCATTAAACCCAGTTTAGAAAAAATTATTTCCGCACATGCGCTGCGGTGAGGTAAAGTTAAAACTTGTGCGGCCAATTTGTATAAATTTAGATAGAAAGGTTTGTTTAAAGAAATTTTTAAACTACCTACTGTATGCCAAAAACTCTCAGCATCATTAATTTCAAAAATGCAAAAATGTGCTCGTATGATTTATCCTTAGCTTAACTTTCCAATAATTTGTATTCGCTAATAAAGGTCCCCTATGTTCCTTATAGGAATTACAGGATATTATATATAATAAAGGTTCACTTATGACATAATTAAATTCTGATATGAGATCAATTTAGTTAATATCTTCGTTAGAGGTAAAAAATTTTGGTTGTAAAAAGATTAAAATAACTGAGTATTCTTCTAATCATTAATGTTTATCCTCAAGAATATTTCATCACAAAGTAACGATAACGGTAACACTGACTACTAAACCTTTCCAAAGGAACCTTGTCGGAAATTAGTGACAAATTGTTCCAATCGTACTAATCCTATGACATGTCAATTTAGAAGTGGTGCACAAAGTTATAACTGGTGACTGGTGATAAAGGACCTATTAAGTACACAGTGTGACCATTTTGGCATTTTTGCAGCTAAATTTAGCATTATTTTTTTCAATTTAGCTGCAATTTTTTCATTTAGCAGTTAGCCTTACTTTCAATTTAGGGCATTTATTTCTTAAGATATAAAAAAATACTAGTGCAAGCCAAAAGCACTAAGTCATATTCAAAAGTTCTACACAACTACCAAAGAAAATACACCGAGTGTTTTAAACATAAGGCAAGGAAACACGGCGCTCTCTAGTATAGAAAATTCGTTTCACTCGGTCCGATAAATTTTTATAAAACGAACAGTGTAATAGTATGGTATGAGTAGGCACGTGTCTGTAAGCTAGTTTGTTGGCCACTTGCTCATTCTGTGATTTTTGTGTTTCCTAATTCAAATATAGGATACTTGTTTCCGTATAAATATCTTATTTCCAAGAGTAATTGGAGAAAAAGCATTGAAAGTTCGTAATTTTACCTTTTATTTTTGAAAGAGGCATATTTTAGAAGGGATGAGATGTTTTATATAAAGTAACTACTTAAACCATAACTGAAGCACTAAAAAAGTCAGGGACTTTGGTGTATATTGCTTTCAAAGCAAAATCGAACAATATATTGTAAGGACGCTGGGGAAAGGGTGGGCACAGCTAGTATAAATGATGAGTATATAGTTAAGTTTTAGGTAAACTTTGTATTGAACCTTTAAAAAAACTACAAACGCTTTATTGTGGGTTGAAAGTTTGTATGAGCAAAATATTTGTCCTTTTATAACAAAAAATTAATTATTTATTGTTATATCTTGAAAACCTTTTACTATAAGACTTATTCATAAATAAAGCGACAGCCTTTGTTCAGTTTCTTAAGGCTCTTTTTTACCCCTTATTGTATTTGTATCAGTTTTGTTTTATTTAAGATATATTATATAGCAATTTTATGAAAAATAAATAGTGTATAAGGGACAAATTCATTAAAATAATAAATTTTAAATTTCAGCATTATGTTTTAGCATTTTGTAATCTTTTTTAGCATTATTTTAAACCAGATCTAGCTGCAAAATATTTTTAGATCTGGTCACACTGTAAGTAAATGTATAATAAATAAAAATAAAATTAAAAAAATACAAATAACAGATGTAAGTACATACATACATACATACCCAGCAAAATGTTTACTACAACTTCAGTAAATCACTACTTCATTATAATAAATTATATAACTCATTATATAATTTATTATAATTATATTTTCTTGTATAAAATAATACATTTAATTTAAAATCCATTTTTTCAATTTTATGTAATTTAAAAATCATTTTTAATACATTTAAATGAAATATGTTTTGTCGTGAGGAAATCAGCTGTATGAATGTTCATACGCAATACATACACTATGTTTTATTCATTTAGAGTAATATAATAAAAATGTTAACAATTTTTAATAAACAAATCGTTAATCAATTTGATGGCATGAATTCCACGTCTTCTATTTTATATGCCTGTTATTGCATTTCATACACACTTATATAAATTAGCATATAGATATTATTATATCAAAGGGTGCCGTAGCCCAAATGGTTAGCACGTTGACTACTAAACAATGGTGATGAGTTCAATACTCAGCCGTTCCAAAATTAATTTTTCTGATACATATGTATTAATAAAATAAATTGGCAATGCTATCTTAGCATTCATTCAACAAATATACCTTCACATAACACTAGAGGGCGCTTGCTGCAACAATGTTCTTAATAGCCCGTTCAGGCTGCCAGGAAATTAAGTCATTTTGTGATTTCGGCCGAAATCAAGTAATTTCGCATACATTTTACAATTGCCCAAATTAACTCATTCTACTCATTCGTCGAAATTAACTTTTTGTAGAAAAAGTTACTTTTTTTGCAACCATGACCATATTTACAACCTAGAAAGTCCGTTTTGTTTGAAAAACATTTAAAAGCCAAATGAAATAATGGAACATAATTGTACATTCATTTTATTGTAGTGTTGTTTTTAATATTCGTGTATATTTTAAATCAATGCGAAAGTGTTGTGCGAAAGCTTTTTGCAAAAGAATTAAATTATACAAATGCAACTAAGCGTGATCAGCTGTTTGCGAAATTAACTCAAATGTCAAAAAGCCCAGTATGAACTCTTTAGATTTCGTTTGTAATTTCAGCTCGAAATTACTTAATTTCGTGGCAGCCTGAATGGGCTATAACAATAGTCATAAATAAATAACTGGGGTTTGATTTGGGGTATTGCCATAACTAAAAGCGTTAACTATTCTCACCTCCAGTGGTAGGTAACACACCACATTGGTGGGGTTATAATAAATAGTTTTTTAGTGTTCACTTTAAATTTAGTTCACTGAAATGTCACAAGATAAATGAAAAGTGACAATTGACCCCCTCCTAGGCCAACTCCATCTAAAAGTGACAGGTCCCTTTCATATAAAGTGTTAGAACTCGAACCGGTCCCTATTACTTCAGAACTAGCGCGTGAGAAGTCATGGGTTAGTTCCATTTCCGATAGGGAAGTAACACAGTTAATATAGGCAGGCATTAAATGCTTGAGTGTTTCTTCTCTTATAAAAAAAACAAACAAAACAAGCACATAATTATGTATGTACATATTTAACGTTTTGAACAAAGTTAATTTGTTTAACGTTAAAGACCAAAAAGCAGCTAATATTCGAAGATCAAAATATCAATCTGTCTTAAGCAATGGAATGAAAGAGCAAGCAAATATTTAACACCTTGGATAAAATTTCGTCACACTGTCCAGACACCATCAAAAACTACAAAAGAAGTAACTGCAAGGAGCATTCTTCGTTCTGAACTTGATACAGCTGTCGAATATAATAAGCATAGACTAAAACTTTAATAACAAGTTCAGGAATAACAAGTAAAAGTGCTATATTCGGCCGTGCCGAATCTTCTATACCCTTCACCAAGGTGAATTGATCTATACAGACATGTACAGCATTATCCATATTGTTGACTCTTCGCTTAAATAAATTCGTATGAGAAAAAATCATTATTCATGAGTTAAATAATTCTTGCAAAAAAAACCGATTTCAAAACAGATAGAATGGCATCAATTCTAAACTAAAAATGTAAGAAGTAATCTGTAAGAATTAGATTTAAGCCAAATAAAAGATGCGCCAAAATTAGAGGGAAAATACTAAAGACTATGTGAATGTCAAGCCTCTCTCTTACTGTTCAAAAGTTAAGCTATTTTCACCAGCATCCGTATTTTATGGGGACACTATTCAAGCCTCTGTCTATAACTTTTTCAAAGATAGGGTCACATAGATAAAATAACATCGCCTATTCGGACACCCTTTAATTTACAATTTTAAATTAAAGACCTGTTGTTATAGAGGACTTGGCCACAAAGATTCTTTGTAAATTTCAATTATCTGTTTATAACGGTTCAAAAGTTTGGCGATATATATCAAATTACATGAACTATTGGGACACCCTTTACATTATAATTCCAAATATTTATACTTTTTATTATACCAGAGAAAGTAGCGGACATTCTGGCTAATTTTCAAGTGTTTGTGTTTAACGGTTCAAAAGATAGGGCCATATATATCAAATTACATAATTTATGGGGACACCCTTTAATTTCTAAATTCAAATTGTATACTTGCTATAGTGGACTCTGCAATAAAGGTTCCTTATAAATTTCAGCTGTCTGTTTATAACAGTTCAAAAGTTTGGCCACATACATAGAATTACATGGGACACCCTTTTATTTTCAAATTCAAATTTTTTACCTTTTGTTATAGCTGACTTAGCAATACAGGTTCTTTGTAAATTTCAGCGGTCTGTGCACAACTGTTCAAAAGTATGACCATATACATCAAATTAATTGAACTATAGGAGCACCCTTTAATTTAAAATTTTGAATATTTATACATTTTATTACAACGGTCTTAGTAGTCGACATTCTGTCAAATTTTCAAGGTTTTGTCTATAACGGTTCAAAAGATAGGCCCAAATAGGTCAAATTACGTCACCTATGGGGACACCCTTTAAATTTTAAATTTATTTTTTTTATACTTTCTGCTGTTGGGAGCTATAGCGGTACGCAAGTTTTTAAGTCTTTGTACATTTCAGCGGTCTGTGTACAACTGCTCAAAAGTATGGCCATATACATCAAATTAAATGAACTATTGGAGCACCCTTTAAAATTTTGAATATTTATACATTTTTTTATAACGGTCATAGTAATAGACATTCTGTCAAATTTTCAAGGTTTTGTCTATAACGGTTCAAAAGATAGGCTCAAATAGGTCAAATTACGTCACATATGGGGCCACCCTTTAAATTTTAAATTTATTTTTTTATTAATTTCTACTGTTGGGAGCTATAGCAACACGCAATTTTTTAAAATTTTAATTTGGTGCCCTTTACGGTTCTTAATGCACGTAAAAAACATGTATGTTGTATGTATAATCAACTGATTTTGAAATGGGACCAACCTGAAAGCATAACCTTTCAAATAAAGAAAAAAATTTTAAAATCGGTTCAAAAATGGCTGAGTTCTGCGGTTACATACATAAAAAAAAGCAACATTCTGACGAATAGATAACCTCCTTCTTTTTTGAAGTCGGTTAAAAAATAGAAGACAAATGAAAACAAATTCCGTTTGCTACAATTGTCGCCGTGTTGTCAGCTACTTAATGATATTGAAGCCGACAGCTACATCGTAAACTCTGACATTGTTGTAGAAATATTTATTTTGCTTTTATAAAATTAAAAAACTTTTTCAAAAAATTTTAAATATTTCCTCCAAAACTTTTTTTTAATTAATTTTTTTTTTAATTTGCAATTTTGTGACATTTTCTTTTGCTGAATAAAATAGAAATTAGCCTAAGTTGACGACAGCCACAACGTTTCATTTTTGACAGTTTGTAGTCGGTATTCTGATGATGTCTATGTGTTTAATGCACCTAGGTTTTAAAACAAGGATATAATCTATTTAAAAATCAAACGCAATTAAAAAAATATGTTACTCTATATACACACATACATACATATGTATATTCTTTGTGTATGTATATTATTATATTAAATATATGTTATGTTACAGTCATGATTTTCATTTTCAAAGAAATGTTGAAATTTTTGTTTTAATTTTTCGAAAATTGTGTGTAAAAATTTTTTGTAAAAATATTTTTTTTTAATTTTTTGTAAAATTTTATTCGAAAATTTTTTGGAAAATTTTTTAAAAAAAATTTTTTATGAATATTTTTCTGTAAAATATCTTTTTGAAAATGCTTTGTAAATTTTTTTGTAAATATTATTGAAAAAAAATTTTAAAATTTTTTCTAAAATTTTTTTTTTTTAAAATTTGATTGAAATTTTTTTGTTAAATTTTGGACCTTTCTCCAATCTATATTGAGTTAGAATGGTCAGACTAAAGCAAAAGGAAATCCTTACAAAAAAAAAAAAAATTCATCATATTGACACATGGGGGGTCCTTTTAACTGCTTCTATTTGTCAGTGGGTACCCTGTGGGTCCATTGACTACCTCTATGCGTATTGCTTTCTATTAAGGTCTCTAATACAAATCAAAGCAGAAAAACCCTACCAATCTAAAAACAAACAAAAATCGCCCCTCGCAGGGGGTTATTGATCCCCCGAGATCTGTATGTACTCCTTGCGATCTACCTGTCGCAGTCTAACATTTATTTGACAAAAAAAAGGCAAAACAGAATCATTAAAGCCGAAAAAAATTAAAAAAAAAGTAAAAAAAATATAGGTGGGCGTGGTTTTTTGCCCGTAGCCTCCAAAGGAATGATCCGATGTTGCTGAATTGCAATACCAAAATTTTCGAAACTATGCCTGACAGATTGGTGTGCTTAAATTTTTTGTATCTCTTCTGGTGCCTTGGCAAATGACATTACCACACTAACACGGACAGACGGACATCGCTTAATCAACTTCTCTATGTATAAGGATCCGGAATATATATACTTTATAGGGTCGGAAATGAATATTGTAGAAATTACACACGGAATGACAAACTTATATATACCCTTTCCACCTGTGGTGAAGGGTATAAAAATATGTTACTCTATATCATACATACATATGTATGTATATTCTTAATATTAAAAATATGTTATGTTACACTCATAATTTTTATTTTCAGAGAAATATTGAAATTTTTGTTTTAATTTTTCGAAAATTGAATCTAAAACTTTTTTGTAAAAATATTTTTTTTTTATTTTTTTTCGAATATTTTTCTGTATAATATCTTTTTGAAAATACTTTGTAATTTTTTTTGTAAATATTTTTGAAAAAAATTTTTAAAATTCTTTTTAAGGTATCTAATACAAATGAAAGCAGAAAAACCCTACCAATCTAAAAACAAACAAAAATCGCCCCTCGCAGGGGGTTATTGATCCCCCGAGATCTGTATGCACCCCTTGCGATCTACCTGTCGCAGTCTAATATTTATTTGACAAAAAAAGGCAAAACAGAATCATTAAAGACGAAAAAAATTTAAAAAAACGTAAAAAATATAGATGGGCGTGGTTTTTGGCCCGTAGCCTTCAAAGGAATGATCCGATGTTGCTGTATTGCAATACTAAAATTTTCGAAACTATGCCTGACAGATTGGTGTGCTTAAATTTTTTGTATCTCTTCTGGTGCCTTGGCAAATGACATTACTACACTAACACGGACAGACAGACGGACGGACGGACAGACGGACATCGCTTAATCAACTTCTCTATGTATAAGGATCCAGAATATATATACTTTATGGGGTCGGAAATGAATATTGTAGATATTACACACGGAATGACAAACTTATGTCCGATGTTTTCCAAGAAATAACGTACAGCCTGGAAGCGCCGAGTACAAAAAGTTAGTGTTGTGTTAATACATGTTGGAATGTTAGATCACGCATTCATTTTAATATAAGTAAATAAATAAAAGTTTAAAAGTACTTACTCATCCTGTATTTGTAGATGGGTTTACAATTATCCCCTTCCAGTTTGATTGAATAGTTGAGTGGCCCCGTCGATAGAAAACAAAAGTTATCAGCATGTATTTTTTTGTTTGTTTTAATTATATCATCACATTTATTTTTAATTCCAATGTATATGAAAATGAGTGCTATTTACTACCTTTATTAATTTATTAACAATAAATTAAAATAAACCCTCGTTTATAGTTGTCAAAATAAAACGGATTTAGGCTGCTGCAGTTTTTTTATCTAGATATTTGAGTAACGTTTATATACACGAGCTTGTATGAGGTATTTCGGTCCTTTCATTCCACTAATATTTATTTATAAACAACGTACATACACAGTGTGCCAAGTGGTAGTAGATATCGCAATTGTTCCTCAAAAGCGTAACAACTCAAAATGTTAAAATTTTCACTTTTTGCAAAAAACCTAACCACAGAGGTCATATCTACCCATTGTAAAAATCTCCCTTTGATTTGTCTTCTCTTCCGTGAAAAAAAACCGTTATGACCCTCTTTGTGTTTTTAGAATAATTTCTTTAGTCTCAACGGAAACAGTTTTTGGCCTCTACTGAAAATTCATGAATTTCGAGTTGTTACGCTTTTGAAGAACAAGTGCGAAATGATGTTAATGACAACAAAATTATATATATATATATATATATATATATATATATATATATATATATATATATATATATATATATATATATATATATATATATATATATATATATATATATATATAAATACATACATATACATATATACTTATATATATGTATATGAATAACAAGATGTGTTTGTTTCTTTGTCGGATAGCTATATGTAGCTACCTATACCAGTGTACCGGTCTTTATGGAATTTTCACAGTTTGATACTAAATATGCAGTGGGTAAAATAGGGCATTTATTTTTTAGGCGTGGTACTTCCTATACAAAGTAAACATTTATCATCGTGATACTTGGTAATTGTAGTAGGTACAACCTTGATATTTGGTTCAAACAAATCTCTTGCTGGATTGGAATAGTAGGCGTTGTACCTCGCTTACAAAGTGAAAAATTATTGTTATGAAACTAAGAAACCATAAGTATCTTTTTAAATTTGGTACTCTAAGAATAACGTGTGTTTTCCATTTAAAGCTTGGTGATGAGAACGGGAGGACCATACATAGTAATTATCCTATAATTAGAGAACTGTAATAGCGACCCTCCCTAAATTTAACATAGGCTTTTCGGAGAAAAACGTACTTTTTCGAGTTAAAGCTTTGTCACACTTTTAATTCCAAATGTTTATTGTATTTTTTCAGAATGGGTGCAGCGAAGCGCACCCATACATACAATAAAAATGTAACATCTCATGAAATATTTTTTTAAATATTTTGTTACTGTTGCTGGATGAATATTAATAAACCTTGTTAGAAGGTACCTTAGTATCTTGGTTCAAATTTACTATCTTCTTCAAAATTTTTATGCAAAAATATTTCGTTTCCAAGGGAAAATGGAGAAAAAGTAGTAAAAGAGAAAAAGTAATAAAAGTTTTGCCGATTTAAAGGTACTGCAAACTTGACAGCACATTTAGTGTAGATTACTTTCAAAGCAAAAGCGAACACGCCTACGACGCGTCGTGGGCGTCCTGACAATATTTTGTTTGATTTTGTTTTAAAAATACTACACACCAAATTTTAATTCTTGAGTTTTGGTTTATATATTTTTTTATATGCGGGTACCTAACCCTGGATACAAATCTAAAATGTATATAAAGTTCTAAAATTACATATAATGAAATTTATAATCAAGCTTAAGTTCGTTTTTATTCTCTCTAAGAAAGAATTAATTAAATTACAAATTAGGTAATAATATTAAAGAAAAATTAGGAAAATTATATTTTAGACACCAGCAGGAGCTGGTTATATTATAGAGTTCTGTAAATGCTTTCAAAAACAAAAGGTTTTGTCAAGTGTACAGTACCTTTAAATTGTCAAAATTGCACACTTTCAATAATTTTTCTCTATTTTTTATTGGAAATGAGATGTTTTGCGGAAAAAAATTTTTATTAAAATTCATCCAGTGGTTTTTAGGTGATGAGAACACACGCAGAAAAACAACAACTCTAAACATTGCTGTTTTGTATTTCATTTCGATTATTATCTGCACCAGCAGCAAAACTTTCAAAAAATATTTCATGTACAAAAATGGTCCTTTTACTGTTTTATTATATATATAGACTAAATGTGCCCGCCACGTCGTGGGCATCCTGACAATATTTAGCTCGATTTTGCTTTGAAAGTATTCCACACCAATTGAAAGACTCTTACTCTTATAGTGCTTCAGTTATGGTTTATGTATTTACTTTATATAAAGGTAGCCATGCGTAGATAAAATTCTAAAAATTGTAATAAATTCTACAAATTATTGTAAAGCTCTGTAAAAGGTGTTTAAAATATTTTAATAACATTGCAATTACACAGAATAAAAATACAAATCAAATACAAATTTTATTCAATTGGCTATAAGAAAAGCAGACAGACAGACGGAAATGAGTTATTATTTTATTATAGATATGTATATCAGAGATTGTAATGATTATGAGTTTTATTTTAAAAATTGGGTTTTAATGATTATTTCTTGATTTTTATTTTCTACTCAAAGAATAAAAATTATTCTCTGAGCTTTATTTAATGCTTAGAACATAACGATTATGTATTAAGTTTTATTTTCTGCTTTGGGAATAAAAATTAATCTCTAAGTTTTATTTTCCGATTGAAGAATAAAAATTACACTCTGAGTTTTATATTTCACTTAGAAAATAAGGATTATTTTCCAAGTGTTATATTTCGCTTAGAAAATAAAAATTATTTCTTGAGTTTTATTTTTTACTTAAAAATAAAAATTATTTCTTTTGTTAATTTGGACATATGTAAGTATATAAATAGTACTTTTTGGAACTTTTTTTACTGAAACACATATCTCACTGAAACCCTATCTCAAATAACGATACTAATATTATTTCTATGTGTTTCAGTAAAAAAGTTCGAAAAAAGTACCAAAGTACACGTTTTATCCCCCAAATATTGAAATGAAGAAATAGTACCAAACACTAGTTTGATACTTTTACAATAACAAAAGAATGCCAACTAAACTATTTTCTATGTTTTTTAGTTAAAAAGTTTCAAAAAGTACTATTTATATACTTACATATGTCCAAATTAACAAAAGAAATAATTTTTATTTTTAAGTAAAAAATAAAACTCAAGAAATAATTTTTATTTTCTAAGCGAAATATAAAACTCAGAAAGTAATTTTTATTCTTCAATCAGAAAATAAAACTTAAACATCAATAATTAAATGGCGAGCAAAGAATAAAACTCAGACAATAATTTTTATTCTCTGAGCAGAAAATAAAACTCGGAGAATAATTTTTATTTTCCAAGCGAAAAATAAAACTCAACAAGTAATCATTGATGTCTGAGGAATAAATAGAACTCGAAAAATAATTTTTATTTTTGATTTTTTTCAATAAAACTTAAAAAATAAAAATCATTGGCGGAACGGACAGTCCCCTTAAAGACGATTGCAATGGTGTACTCCTTGTACATGTAGCATATCCCTAACATAATGATTTTTTTCTTTTAAAATGTGATGGATAATCATTATTTGCGATCCCTGATGTATATTAAGAAATTTTATATTTTTTTAGCAAAAATACCAATATGTTTAGTTAATTTATGATTAACTAAAGCTCATGTAGCTCATGTTTCTGGTTCAATAATTTTAGCTGGAATTATATTACAGCTAGGAGGTTATGGTTTATTACGTATTTTCTCTTTTATTACAATTAATAGGGTTGAAGTTTAATTTTATTTGAATTGGATTAGTTGGAGGTTTATTAGTAAGATTAATTTGTTTACATCTGTTGCTCATATAGAAATTGTTTTAGCTTGGTTAATGACTTTAAGATATATAGGAATTTGTGGTTCGTATACTTTAATAATTGCGTGGATGCATGCAAAATCACCCTTTGAAAAATCGCCCAAAAGCACAAATAAAAAATAGCCCAAAAAATCTTCGTACAAAATTGGGTAATATTTCATATGAAAAGTACCCCAAAAATTTTAGGTTTTTTTTTCTTCGTTTTTCAAGAACAATTCTTTTTTATTTTTTTGGGCGATTTTTCATAATGAAAAATTGCCCAAATGTTTTAATGAAAAATCATCCATTTTTTAAAGATTTTATATTATGAAAAGTGTAAAAATAATAAACAAATTATCACTAATAATAAGTAGTAATAAATATTACCTTAAACCGTAGAAGTGTTAACATTAAAAATTTATCACAA
This sequence comes from Phasia obesa, assembly GCA_949628195.1. Classification (NCBI taxonomy): domain Eukaryota; kingdom Metazoa; phylum Arthropoda; class Insecta; order Diptera; family Tachinidae; genus Phasia; species Phasia obesa. The sequence continues at coordinate 144,345,997 of OX451215.1, read as the reverse complement.
TTTAAATTGGAAAAATAAGCAATTTAGTTTCTGTATTTGCTTTTCTAAAAAATGCTTAATTTACAGAAAATATGTTGACATCACATTAAAAGTTGTACCAGTGGCAGACTTCAAAAAGCTTATGATTCTTTACGTAAATTGTTTTAACGAAAAAGAAGAAGCTGTTTTGATTGACATTTTTATATTTGTTTATTTAATAAGAAAACTATAAATAAATTTGGGCGATAATTCATTTATATTTGGTAATTTTTCACATTTTTTGGGCCAAATTTTTTCCATTATTCCTTTTTGGGAAATTTTTCATTTTTTATGGTGATTATTCATTCGGCAAATTTTTCAGTTTTCTTTTTGGGCGATTTTTCATAGGATCATTTTGCATACAGCCTAATTGCTTCTACCTTCGCTTGTAGCGCGCACTCTGACATCAGCCTAAATAAAAGCCTGCCACATATTGATGTAGAAATACATAGGTATGTATGTATGTACATATATGTATACCTAGTATATTTTTTATCACACCAGCTTTATTAGTTTGGTGGTTAAAAACACTCCCACACATAAGATAGATTTTTTTGTCAAATTAATTTATTTTCACTTTTCTTTTGCATTGAACTTTATTTTAAATTTACTAGGGTTAAAACCTCATCGAGATCTTCACGTTTTGTAAACTTGCATATTGACCATGAGCATAAATGTTCATTTTCACGAAAGGTATTGTAAGTTCGTTCGATTTGTTAATTCTTTAATAAAGTATAGCATATTTCACGGATACAAAAATTGTGTCTGACACAAAAAATGCCAAGAAAGCGTGTTTAGTCCAACCACAGCACAATAAAACTGAATAAAATAATTTTATGAAGGCTATCATAAGTCACAAATTCTCCAAGGAGAGATGTTCCTATAAATGGGTTGGGCCGCGTCAACCTATGTATTAACTTACACTACTGGTTATTAGAAAACGGTTATCACTTTAAAAAAGGGACATCACTTGAATATAAAATTTATTTTCTCTTTACAGCTTGATGAAATTTTAACTTTACGTTTACATTCAATTTAATATTTAGCGCAAATGGTCCTGCCATATATTACTTTTTATTATTTTTTCAACCAACAACAACATTTTTTATTATTATTCCTTTTAGCAAAAATAAACGATTTTCTGAGCGAGAATAAAAGTTGTATCACTCTTTTTTTTAGCAAAATTAACAGTTATTAACAGTAACATTTACTTGTTGAACTAACTAGTTGTCATTCAATAACAAATTTTTAAAAGTATGATTTTGAACTTTTTCAATTATTCTAATGATAAGTACTGTATACATACTAGTATTGTAACGTTTTTACAAGCATGTTTGTATATGTTGGTGAGTTTGTATTAATTGTTATATTTATTTTTATTTCTTTATACGTGTACTTCAATGTAAATATGTAAATGACCAAGTGTAGTATATAAGAAAAAAATGTGGGTTTCTGTGTAGCAACCATAAGAAAACCCAGCAAACAATTAGGAACAATGACACTAATAACAGTTTTGTAGTTCTAAAATAGTCAGAAGATAAATTTAAAACTAAAAGTAAGAAAAAAAAAGTAAATAAAATGTTAAACTCATTTGAACTAAATGAAAATGTTATATTAATAAATAAGAGAAAACTTTATTTAAAGAAATAGGCATTCCACAGCCATTTGAAAACAAGTAACAGTTTTCGTTTAAACTTTAAGCATATACAGTTTGTCAAATAAATATTTTCAATATTATTTCTTAGCGAATTTCATTTTTATGAATTTTTTCTATTCATTTACGTTTTCGCATAACTATATTATACTGAAAAAAATAATTTAACTTTAATAGAAAAATTTGAATAGCAACCAAAAAAGTTGTTTAGATTTTGCACTGTCAAATAAATGTTTTTAAAATTTGATCACTTTCAAATATTTGCTGCTTAATTACCTAAAATATATTATTTTGCTGTTCATGCATTGAGTGTCCTAGTTGAGCATTAATTCGTGAACATCACTCTAGCATAGATAAATTTTATTCCTGGGGTATATTATCCAACTCCTCCTTCATAAATTATTGTAAAGCTCTCCAAAAGGTGTTTAAAATATCCTGTTTTAAAAGAAAGATGCCTTAAAATATGCTTATCGGCAAAATTGCATACTTTCATTTCTTTTTCTCCACTTTCTGCTGGAAATGAATTACTTTTGCGAAAAAGGAGAATCCTACTAAATCCGTTTAGTAGTTTTTATGTGAAGCGCACACAGACAGACAGTAAAAAATATATGCAATAATGTAATAATGAGAACGACATTTACATTAATGCCGAGAAAACAAATATGTACATATATAATGGTGTATGCGTCTTGGGGAGCCAGCGAAGTTAAACAACTAGCAACGGGCGATGTGTAGTATCTCTATGGTGGTGCGGAAATCTACACAATTACAGATTTATCTCTAACTTTCTGGCTAATCATTGCTGATATATCTTATTCCTACTACAAATGCCTACCCATTCCAGTTTTAAGATTTTAGGCACCGCTTAATTTACGGATTCTATATGGGAAATACTATATAGCGCAATTAAGACTTTATAAAATTTTGTTGGCGGGTAGCGCCTAGACGGATAATTTCTCGCAAATGACAGTTAGTACAACTTATTCCTCCTAACTGGCTACCAATTTCGGATTTTATAAGGCAGATACTATTTAGCACAATTAAGACTTTATAAAAGGTTGTTGGTGGGTAGCGCCTAAACGGTTAAATGACGGTTAGTACATCTTGTTCCTACTACTAATGGCTTTAAAGTATGCACCAACTTTAAAATATCCTGCTTTTTGCGGAAAAGAAGTAATCTATATTTGAATCCGGTAGTTTTTACCATCCATCCAGTAGTAGTTTTTACGTGATGCGAACACAGACAGACAGGAAAAACGTTACTATTTCATTTTATGGATGTAGATTAGTTTTTGTACTTTAATTTCTTTAGATCGTTTTCTCTAAGTAGAGCTACAAATTTTGAATAAGGTTCAACTCTGGAATTTATGTTTAAGTATCCATGGCTTTTTTACCTGTCGTACAGGTATACGAATTTTGATTTGGTCAAATATAATGCTTAAATTTGTATTCAAACTATTCCGATTTTTCTTCGTCAAATGAATAGATTTTTCAAGCAGCGGTACTTGATTCATTCTGCCAAATCCCAAGAAAAACTCCCTTGTTCGTTATGGCATCCAAAATCCTGATCTTTCCAACTCTTTTGTTTGGTATACCATAACAGACATCTTTCTAAACGTCGCTGTGGCTATTGTATTTTTATTTTCTAGCTTGTACCAAAATTGTGTCATCCTAGCTCTCTGGAAGAAGAAAAATGTGTTTATTAGCAAATTGATATCTTCTTAATGTTTTGCAATACTGCTATGTTTTTGCAGTACGTCTTGAACAGTTCCTTGTGAAAGTGCTTCTCCAATAGTGCCGGAATGTAGTTCATCATAAATAGTTTTCAGTATTTTATTTTTATTTCACCTTAAAAACTTTATTGGTTGGGAACTGTCCTGGGGACAAGGGAGAACATTTTACCAATTTATTTAATAAATGGAATACACCAAATGAATAATATTTTGGTTAACTCGTCTACCTGGTATTTTTTAACTTGAATTTTGGCAACCAATATGTATGTATGTATTTATGTACAATAGGCTGGAACGTTGGTCCTTTTATTTCTATAATGCCGGTTTTGCAGATAGAAAAGTATTGAAATTGCTAAAATTCAATATATTTGGATATGCGACATTTGGTTTTGCGGTACCTCTTATCCTACTCTAATCTTGTTCAAATTTTACAATTGTCTTAACAATAGCAAATGGCAACTTTTTATCACTATTTCATATTGAATTTGAATGTACAATAGGGTGGAACTAAAAAATGTTTTTTTTTTTCAATTTCATATGTAATAGGGCTAAAAAGTTGTCATTTGCTATTGTTAAGGCATCTGTAAAGTTGGAACACGATTGTAATGAAATTTATCAAAATTCAATACATTTCGATATGCAAGAACTGTCTTATAGAAATAAAAGGACCATTCCAAGTACATTACATTACAAGCAAATTAAAAAAAAAAATATTTTTCATGTTTTTATACCTTACTTAGGTATTAAAACATGAATAAATATAGGTTATAAAAAGACGGACAAAAAATGTATGTGTTCTGCATTATTTTATGAGTAGATTTAATGAAATTGAAATAATAAACATAAATAACCACCAATAAAATAATAAATATAATCAAAGACAAAAAAATTGTTCAACGCTTCTGCGGGAGAATAACTTCTGACATAAAAAGACAAATTTAAAACTCTATTAGAACGGTTAATCCAAAAAGTAATTTTTTGCCCTGTACCAGCCTAATGTACATAAACAAAATATTTTATTAATAAACACTAATAAAAACACTTTACATACATACATACATACAATACCATCCATAAAAACTAAACCAAGTGCAATAAATACGCAAAAACCAAAAAGTTTTGACGTCATGTTGTCCGCAAACAAGGTATTTACAAAAACAAAACGCAAGAAAATTGATTTGTTGTGGCTAATCGTCATTAAAATGAAACTGTCGCTGGCTGCGACGGTCGTTCGAAAAAGGGCGAATTTAACAACCAAATAAAAAGAGCCAAGTTTCTAATTAATTGGTTTAGGTGTTTATTTCTATTTAAAAAATATTATAATTAACAAATAGAAATATACATATAAGAACAAATGTACTTACCGCAGTGCTTTCCTTTAACAAACTAATTTTACTTGTTAAATAATTTAAAGTTGAGCCAAAAATTCTTTATGTATTAAATACATCAAAAATAACGGGCCAACTTAACGAAACAAAAGCACTGCAGAATAATATTGTTACATATAAAACTAACTGATCATTTACAATCATACATATGTATAAACAAATAGGAAAAACGGGAATAAAAATACATAATATGAATATACATAAATGATCAAGAGACAAAATAACAAGACATTTAGGCAACTCACAGACTGACAAATCAAAATAAATAAATTCAAACAAAATAATAAATGTTTCCAGTTTTATGAGCCATTTGGCGACATCCCCACCCCCGTGGATCGGCTACGATTCACTATTCCAAATCAAGGACTGCAAGTTTGGAAACAGGACGCATCAGGACACCAGTGCTAGTACGGACATGAGCACGACGTATAATATCATCTTTACCCTTGTATACCTCTTCCACACGACCTCGTCTCCAATCTTTTCGGGACACTGCAGGATCACAAATGATAACCAAGTCACCAACGGCAATGGGCTTTGTGCGTTGACACCATTTGGAGCGTTTGGTCAAAGTGGACAAATATTCTTCAGATTTTATAATTTCAATTTCGGCATTAAATTTTTCTTTCTGGGCTTGGCGACAAAGATAAATTTCCGCAGTTTTTAGTTCAGCAGCAGTCAAACTATTTCTTTCATCTTGGCTTACTTTCCTTTGGCATCGACTTATGAAACGTAACATCCAGGCAACCGTTCGTTTTAGCTTCAAATAAGAAGAAAATCTACTAAAATCAATAATAGGAGGAATATTAATTAATAGAGCAAATTTTGGACGTAGCTCCTCAGTATCAAGGCTAGCAGGGCTTATATTCACAGCTTTGGGCCATTCATCTTCACCACCATAAAGAAAATTAGGGCCACTGAACCAGCTGGATTCATTCGAAAAGTAGACCTGAGACTTCATCCTAGTGGTTTCATCAGCAACATTGATATTGGTGGGCAGCCATCTCCAATCTGCTGGGCTAGTGGAATCTAAAATTTCTGTGATTCGATGGGCAACAAAAGGCTTGTATCTACGACTTTCTGAGCCTATCCAATTAATCACAGTAGAGGAATCGCTCCAACAAATAAACCGAGAAACCTTCATGGAATGCTCCTTCAAAATCGTATCCAATAATCGAGTACCCAAAACAGCAGCCTGAAGTTCGAGCCTTGGAATACTCATCGTTTTTAGAGGGGCACATCTCGTTTTTGCAGCTACGAAGGATACTTCAACTTTTCCATCAGGATATATGAACCTCCAGTATGACGCGGCACCAAATGCATCCTCACTAGCGTCGACAAAAACATGTAGCTCCAGACGGATAGGAATACCATTTCCAAAATAACATCGAGGCACTTTCACATTAACAACATTTGTTAGCTCTTGGCGCCAAATATTCCACATGTCATATAAGTCATTGGGCAAAGGGTCATCCCATCGGACATCGTACCTCCATACCTCACGCATCAACAGTTTAGCCGTAATCATAAAGTTGCTCAATAGACCAAGTGGATCGAAAATAGACATTACCACACTAAGCAACTCTCGTTTTGTAGGAGCCTTCAACCCATTTATGACATCAGCATTCACGTTGTGGAACCTCAACTCAAACCTGAAAGTATCATCTTTAGGTTGCCAGTACATACCTAGGACTTTTTCTGACTGTAGCTCGTTGATATCGCTGGAAAAGTTCACCGGCTTCTCCATAGCACCTTTAAGAGCCACAATTACCTCAGACGAATTGGATGAAAAATGTCTTAGCTCGAATCCAGCTGACTTATGGATGTCACGAACTTGTTGGGCAACTTCAATAGCTCTTTCAGGTGTTGGAAAACTGTCGACGAAATCATCCACATAATGATGATCCATGATAGACTTCACCGCACGAGGGTATTTTTCCCGATAGCTTAGGGCGTTGGTTTCTTTGACATAATGGGCTACGCAGGGCGAACAAGCAGCGCCAAATGTCATCACGACCATCTCATAAGTATCTGGAGGCTTTCTGTCATCATCGCGCCAAAGGAAGCGTTGGGAACATCTGTCTTCAGGAGCCAAAAGGACCTGGTGAAACATCTCTTTAATGTCGCCGCAAACTGCAACAGCTCCAACTCGAAAGTTGAATAAAATAGACGGCAGAGGCATATATTGCTGAGGACCCTTTAAGAGCATGGAATTCAACGAAACGCCTTCAACAGTTGCAGCAGCATCAAAAACTAGCCGAAGCTTTCCAGGCTTGTTGGGGTTGACCACACCAAAGTGAGGAAGATACCAAGTTCTAGGGCACACACCAGAAGCTTCATTAGGCAATAATTTCCTTACATACCCCTTTGACACGTAATCGTTCATGATGGACTTGTAGGCCACACCAAATTCCGGAATTCTTCTCATTTTCCTCTCAATACCATTGAGTCTATTTAGAGCCATGGAATAACTGTCTGGCAGGACTACATCATCAGAGCGCCACAAGAGCCGGGTTTGAAATCTTCCTTCAACTTTCACAGTATTATTCATCATTATTTGACGAGCTCGAGCAACCTCCTTCGATTCTATGACCGGTAAGACCTTGACTCCAAAATTTTCGATTTCAAAATAATTTGCCACCAAGTCGTAAAGTGTCTGCTCAGGCTGAACTGTCAACAAACATAAATTAGAGTTTGATGGCTTACCCTTCATCGGACCAAAAACGACCCAACCCAATGGTGTGTTGGCAGCATAGAGACCACTTTCTTCCAAAGGCACAATTTCATCAGGAAGACCAAGATGGCAGTGATCTAATCCTATTAGGACTTTAGGGGTCACACCATTGTATAATTTAATTGGTAAACCAGGATGAGCGCTTAAATCCATATTGAAACTCTGAGCCGGCAATTTCAAATTCGAGACACCATAAACATTTTTTAAAGCATATTTTCTTTGCTTACCAATCCCACTTACTTGCAGATCAACCACAGATGCCATTTCTTCAGATTCCTTTCCAGCGTACCAGTGCAAGTTCAATTTACTTTGATGCCCCCAGAGGCCCAGTTGCCTCACCAAGGAGCTGTCCACCATAGTAACCGAAGAACCTTCATCCAACAACGCGTAAGTTTCAACCTTGTTACTAGGACCATAAAGCACAATAGGCACAACTCGGAACAGGAGTACGCTCTTATCTGCAGGACGGGATACACAGCTCAAGACAGACGCACTTCCATTTGATGAACCACTTGGGGCTTCTGACTCACTTGGCCTAGAATATTTTTCGCGACTATTATTAATTTTTACATCATGTAGTAATTTGTTATGTTTTCGCAGGCAACCATCGATGGGACACTCTTTTTTTTTTTTTTTGCATTGCAGCTAACACACGAAAATGGCGTACGGCGATCAGTGCAGTCAACGTTGGCTGAGACAGAATTTTCGACGTTGGCTTCACTAGTACCCGTCACAGCTGGCGCCATATTGGATGGTTGGGGCGCGGCTGAGGATGGCGTTGAATTGGCGTTAAGGGCAATGGACAAAACTTTCTGAGCAGTCAGCAACTGGACCTGGAGTGTATTAATTTGGCTTTGCAAGTCTTCCAAATTGATACCGGAATTGGGCTGGGGCATCGGAAGCTGTTGGCTAGGTTGAACCGTGGCTGAGGGCATGTTGGACGCGCAGGTGGAAGTGGTGGCTACGCTACCCGAGATTCCAGCGCAGGTGGAACTCGTAGACATTGCGGCAGGGGCAGATAATATTTTATCACTTATTTGAGCACTACTTACGATTGTCTTGGTTACTCCTGAGGTAGAAGGAACTACTATAGGCATTGCTGTTCCGGCGGCAGAGGAACTGGTAGACGGCAAAGGAGCTCCAGCGGCAGTGGGAGCCAATTGCTGTGACGGCAGATATGTTCCGGCAGATGGAGAACCACTATTATTTTGGCTTGATGTTGTCTGCAATCGAGCGCTTTTTCTCACTGGCGATCGTTGCATTATGAACCACAAATATTCTTTAAACAATTGTTGTCCCGGCAGACGAGAACCACTTTAAAAATTTTAAAATATATTTTTTTTTAACGCAGGCAATGTCCAATAAAAATTATTTATTTCGGCTGACAAGGAACCACTTCAGCAAAAATTTATTTTCTCTTAGACAGAGAACCAATTGTTCCGGCAGGCAAGGAACCACAATAAATTTTTCCAAAGACCACAATGGTCAGCTAGGAACCACAAGAATTTCCGCACAAAAGCTGAGAAATAAAATTTTTATTTAACGGCAGGCAATGTTCAATAAAAATTATTTATTCCGGCTGACAAGGAACCACTTCAGCAAAAATTTATTTTCTCTTAGACAGAGAACCAATTGTTCCGGCAGGCAAGGAACCAAAATAAAATGTTCCGGCAATTAAGGAACCACAAACAGATAATATATTCTCCAATAAATGTTCCGGCAGTCAGGGAACCACACAGAAATAAATTTATTCCTCACAAAAATGTTCCGGCAGTCAAGGAACCACAAACAAATAAATTTATTCTTCAAAAAATGTTCCGGCAGTCAAGGAACTACAAACGAATTTATTTTTAATTGTTCCGGCAGGCAAGGAACCAAATCTTTCGCCAAAGTATTGCGAATTTAATTTTTATTAATTGTTCCGGCGGGCATGGAACCACATTTTTCGCCAAATAAATTGCGAAATAAAATTTTTATTAATTGTTCCGGCGGGCATGGAACCACTATTGTCGTCAATAAAATTTTTTATTAATTGTTCCGGCGGGCATGGAACCACATTTTTCGCCAAATAAGGTGCGAAATAAAATTTTGTTCCGGCAGGCAAGGAACCACAAGAATTTCCGCACAAAAGCTGCGAAATAAAATTTGTCGCTGGTCGTTCGAAAAAGGGCGAATTTAACAACCAAATAAAAAGAGCCAAGTTTCTAATTAATTGGTTTAGGTGTTTATTTCTATTTAAAAAATATTATAATTAACAAATAGAAATATACATATAAGAACAAATGTACTTACCGCAGTGCTTTCCTTTAACGAACTAATTTTACTTGTTAAATAATTTAAAGTTGAGCCAAAAATTCTTTATGTATTAAATACATCAAAAATAACGGGCCAACTTAACGAAACAAAAGCACTGCAGAATAATATTGTTACATATAAAACTAACTGATCATTTACAATCATACATATGTATAAACAAATAGGAAAAACGGGAATAAAAATACATAATATGAATATACATAAATGATCAAGAGACAAAATAACAAGACATTTAGGCAACTCACAGACTGACAAATCAAAATAAATAAATTCAAACAAAATAATAAATGTTTCCAGTTTTATGAGCCATTTGGCGACAGAAACATTTCATAATTTTTTAGATTTGAAAATATTTATTTGACAAACTGTGTGTATATGTACATATATGTATAAATACATATTTTTAGTATTAATATATATTAATACATACATACATACATACATACATACATACATACATACATACATACATACATACATACATACATACATACATACATACATACATACATACATACATACATACATACATAAGTAATTATATATTAGTAATTATATATTAAAAAATATTTTAATAAAAATAGGTAACACTGATTACAATTTTTAAGTCTTTTTAGGGTTCCGTACACAAAGTGTAAAAACGAAACCCTATTGTTTTCGCTACAATGTCTGTCCGTCTGTCCGTCTGTCAGCGCCTTTTATCTCTAGAACCGTAATAGGTAGACTCTTGAAATTTTCACAGATGATGTATAGTTGTTGCCGCTATAGCAACAAATACTAAAACTTATAGGGTGTTCCAATAGAGAGGTGTTATTTACGAAAATGTGTTTATTTCTTGAACTGTAGGAGGGATACACTTGAAATTTACAAACAGTTATTAAAACTTAGTTCACTATATAAACAAGTATAAAAAAATAAAACTAAAAATTAAAGGGTGTTCCGATAGTGGTGTGAAATGCATGTATAAGGCATAAGTTTTGAACCGTAATAGGTAGACTCTTGAAATTTTCACAGAAGGTGTATAGCGATGGCCGCTATAACAACAAAAATTAAAACTTATAGGGTGTTCCAATAGAGAGGTGTTATTTACGAAAATGTGCTTATTTCTTGAACTGTAGGAGGGATACACTTGAAATTTACAAACAGTTATTAAAACTTAGTTCACTATATAAACAAGTATAAAAAAATAAAACTAAAAATTAAAGGGTGTTCCGATAGTGGTGTGAAATGCATGTATAAGGCATAAGTTTTGAACCGTAATAGGTAGACTCTTGAAATTTTCACAGAAGGTGTATAGCGATGGCCGCTATAACAACAAAAATTAAAACTTATAGGGTGTTCCGATAGAGAGGTGTTATTCACGAATATGTGTTTATTTCTTGAACTGTAGGAGGGATACACTTGAAATTTACAAACAGTTATTAAAACTTAGTTCACTATATAAACAAGTATAAAAAAATAAAACTAAAAATTAAAGGGTGTTCCGATAGTGGTGTGAAATGCATGTATAAGGTATAAGTTTTGAACCGTAATAGGTAGACTCTTGAAATTTTCACAGAAGGTGTATAGCGATGGCCGCTATAACAACAAAAATTAAAACTTATAGGGTGTTCCGATACAGAGGTGTTATTCACGAATATGTGTTTATTTCTTGAACTGTAGGAGGCATACACTAAAAATTTACAAACTGTAATAAAAACGTAGTTCGCCTTATATACAAGTCTAAAAAATAAACCTAAAAGTTAAAGGGTGTTCCGATAGTGGTGTTATTTTGACTTATAAGGCCTAAGTTTTGAATCATAATAGGTAGAATCTCGAAATTTTTACAGAAGGAGTATAATTTTGGCCGCTATAGCAACAAATGTTAAAATTTATAGAGTGTTCCTATAGAGAGGTGTTATTCACAAATATGTGTTTATTTCTTGAGCTGTAGGAGGCATACACTAAAAATATGTAAGCAGTAATTAAAACTTAGTTCGCTATATAGACAAGTATAAAAAAATAAACCTAAATATTAAAGGGTTTTCCGATAGTAGTGTGATTTGCATGTATAAGGCCTAAGTTTTGAACTGTAATAGGTAGGCGCTTGAAATTTTCACAGAAGGTATATAACTGTGACCGCTATACTAGCAAATACTAAAACTTTTAGGGTGTTCCGATAGAGAGGTGTTATTCACGAATATGTGCTTATTTCTTGAACTGTAGGAGGAATTCACTAAAAATATGCAAGCACTAAATTAAAATTAGTTCGCTATATAAACAAGTCTGAAAAACATAAACCTAAAAATTAAAGGGTGTTCCGATAGTGGAGTGATTTGCATGTATTAGGCCTAAGTTTTGAACCATAATAGGTAGACTCTTGAAAATTTCACCAAAGGTGTATAACTATGGCCGCTATAGCAAAAAATAGTAAAACTTATAGGGTGTTTCGATAGAGAGATGTTATTTACGAATATGTGTTTATTTCTTACAAACAGAAATTAAAACTTAGTTCGCTTTATAAACGAGTCTGAAAAAAATAAACCTAAAAATTAAAGGGTGTTCCGATAGTGGAGTGATTTGCATGTATAAGGCCTAAGTTTTGAACCATAATAGTAGACTCTTGAAATTTTCACAGAAGATGTAGCCGCTATAGCAAAAAATATTAAAACTTATAGGGTGTTCCGATAGAGAGGTGTTATTCACGAATGTGTGTTTATTTCTTGAACTGTAGGAGACATACAGTAAAAATTTACAAACAGTAATTAAAACTTAGTTCGCTTTATAAACAAGTCTAAAATAAACCTAAAAATTAAAGAGTGTTCCGATAGTGGTGTGATTTACATGTATAAGGCCTAAGTTATGAACCATAAATGGTAGACTCTTGAAATTTTCACAGAAGGTGTATAACTGTGGCCACTATAACAATAAATACTAAAACTTATCGGGTGTTCCAGAAGTGACGTGTTATTTACGTTTATGTCTTTTTTTTGAGCTGTAAGAGGAAACCACTTACAATTTGCAGAATGTAATTAAAACTATGTTTGTTTTATAAACAAGTATACAAAATTGAACTTAAATATTAAAGGGTGTTCCAATAGTGACGTGAATTGCATGTATATATCCTAAGTTTTGAATGAATAGGTGGAATCTTGAAATTTTTACAGGAGGTATATAACTATGTCCACTATAACAAATAATAAAAATTAAAGGGTTTTTCGCAAGTGACGTGATTTGCATGTATAAAGCCTTATTTCTTGAACCGTAACAGGTAGACTCTTGAAATTCTGTACAGAAGATGTGTTGCCACGGCCGATATGACAATTACTAAAAATTAAAGGGTGTTCCGACAGTGACATGTTTTTCACTTATAGTGACTTATTTTTTAATCGCAATAAGTAGACTCTTAATATATTTATAGAAAGGAAGTTGCCATGACCACTTTAATGAATAATAAAATTAAAGGGTGTTCCGACAGTGACAAGATTTTATAAACCGTAATAGATACCCTCTTGCAATGTTTACAGTAGATGTGGTACTTCGGACGCTATAACAAATATTTAAAATTGAAGTGTGACCATTAGTAACGTGTTTTTCACGAATATTACCTTATTTTTTAACCGCAATAGGTAGGCTCCTGATATTTTAATAGAAGTGTATTACCATGGCCGCTATAAAATCAATTACATATTAAAATTTAAAGGGTGTTCTAATTATGATGCAATTTTCGCGAATATTACTTTAATTTTAAAATTTAAGGGTGTCCCATAAGACATAAAGAAATAAACAACTGGAATTTTTCAATTATACTGAACATAGTACGGAACCCTACGTGTGTGAGTGTAACTCGCACTTGACTAATTTATTTATATTTCATTCTTTTGTTATTTTTGTCGTAATGTGTACAAAAATTTTAAGAAGTTTTGACGTCATGTTGTCCGCAAACAAGGTATTTACAAAAACAAAACGCAAGAAAATTGATTTGTTGTGGCTAATCGTCATTAAAATGAAACATTTCATAATTTTTTAGATTTGAAAATAATTATTTGACAAACTGTGTGTATATGTACATATATGTATAAATACATATTTTTAGTTTTAATACATACATACATACATACATACATAAGTAATTATATATTAGTAATTATATATTAAAAAATATTTTAATAAAAATAGGTAACACTGATTACAATTTTTAAGTCTTTTTTATTTGTACATATATCTAAGTTTTTGACTCGTATTTCAGTAGTTTCACATTGAATTTTGTTATTTCTATTAAGCCTTTAACTGTTTAATTTTGTTTGGAAAATGTTTTCTGCCTGCTTAATTATTTTTCAGCGATGAAGATATACTCGACGAAAACAGAGTAAAATTTTTTGCTGTATAATTTTACAAATACTGACAAAAAAAATCAAGCATTGTATGTATGTTGGTTTTTATAGAAAATCTTAATTGCTTACGTTGTAAACAAACTCAATTTATTGCATTTTTAAAAAATATACCTACATTACGAAGATGTAAATTTTGCATTATAGAAATTAAAACAAAAAGTATATAAAAACAAATAAAATTCAAGAAATTTTATTTAAGTTTATATATTTGAGTTTATATTTTTTAAAAGCTTTTTAATTGCCCTGCTTTAAGAACAAAAATTATAGTTGTTTCATTTATAACACGAATGCAATTTTTTTTTATCTTCTTCGTTTCTTCATGACGAGTATACTCGACATAAACAGTTAAAGGGTTAATAATGGTTTTTATAATTGTAATTATCTCAACTTATTTTAGCAGCATCAATTTGGCTATGTCATAGCATGCATCTGCAAGGTAGTTTTAATTGTAATTATTTTTCTATTTCTCTGTAAAAGAAAGCAACTTTTTGAAATATTATTACAATTAAAACAACCTTGTAGATACATAGATACGATGTAGCGATCCCGAAAATGCATTCTGCTAGTGTCTAATTTTTCTTTATCTTTTTATAGTGAAGAACTTATGCCTGAACAATTATTATTTCTTATGTTTAATTTTTTGTGATGTTATGATGAAAATATGATTTTTTGAATATAATTTGATATTTATTTACAAAAACTGTTTAAGGGTGGCCACTGGAAAAAGTTTAAACCTACCAAATTTTTGGAAAAAATCTACCATAAATCTTTGAAACCTACCAAATTTTCAAAACTAATTGAAAATCAATGGTTAATAACATATATTATATGACACTAAAGACCGCCGCACAGTGGTCAATTTCGCGAGATAGCGGTCAAAACTCTATAACTTTTGACCGGATTGGTATTTTTTTACGCGATTTTTTTTGTTCAATAGGAGGGACTTTAAGCTTCAATTTGCGTGTTCAAACGTAAAAATCGACTGATAGGAACGTAAGTAATGTGGAGTTAAAAATGCATTTTAATTTTTTGTTGAGTTTCCATGTAAAAGTTGAATATTTTGACATTTTAAATAGGTATTTTTTTTATAATTTCTTATTTTCTTCAATCGTATTTTACAACCAATACTTATTTATTATTCCTAAACTTAATTTTGGTCAGAAAATGCCAACATTTGGCCCCTGATATTTATTTAGTCTCAATATTCACAGGGGCCAAAGGTTGGTTTTTTGGAAGAAAGCTAATTCTTGTGAGGATTAAACTGAAAAATAACACTGAAATTCCCAACAATATCAATACCATTTGGATATATTATATACAGAACACAACATCGATAAAATTTTAAGTAAACTTTTACTATTGATTTAAAGTGCACATATATTTTATTTAAATGTAAAATTTATACTAAAATTAGAAACAAATTATAATCTTTAAACTAGTATTAATTAAACAATATTAGTAAAAATTTCTTCCAAATAGCTGTGATTTTCATTTTGCAGTAGTTGTTTAGCTTCTTCATCTAACTCTAATGAGGTTGATTTCCATTTTTGTCGAATACTGGACATATATGGGTCTGATGTGCACAACAAAATATTAATAAGATCTTCATTAGTACAATATCTGGAAATTTTTCTTGTATTGTGCTCGCGAAAGAATCTGTAGTCTTTGTTCCTTTTTTCTTGCGCTTCTTCTGAGAGATCTCCAATTGGAAGTGTGAACTGTGGTTGGCATATGTCTCCAAGAATATTTTTGGTTATAAAGGGTTGCTGTCTCATTAGCCTACTGACCAAATTTTTTTGCATCTATCTTTTTGCTACATGCTATAACTTCTAATATGATTTGGAATCGTCGTATTAAATCATAATCTACTCCAGTTATAGAAGCTGCAGTTTCTGGATCGGAAAAAAATCTCCTTGCTGTGTTTCCATCATTAGGATTTCCTTCTCCTTGCTTTGGCTGGTCAATTATAAGGCCTATCTCACGGTATTTTTCTTGAATATCTTTTTTTTTTGCTTTCTTTTTTCCAAATTTTCTTTGTTTCTCACTATTTCGCCTAATGGGCCAAATTCCAAATCGTATCCCAATTTAAGAATATGCTCCATAAAACGAATTCTAGCATGAAGAGGTGACATTCCAAATTCATATGCTTCATTAAAACTATCGTCTTGTGTTGGTGGTTGGCTCAATTGACTTGATGTTTTTTGGCATATGGTGCAGCTTGAAAGACTTTGTTTCGGTTAAAGCTTGTACAATTTTTCCATCGATCATTGTAAGTGACATTTTAAAGTTAACTTCGATGCATTGGTCATTAAATTCAAATATCACTGGTTGAAGTTCTTTAATTTCATCTGTTATTTTGCCAACTTCTTCAGTTATGACATCTGTAGTTTCTTTTTTGTAAGCAAACTTTATTGGTCTACAAAATTTTGTTGACGAGGGAATTTCATTCTTCCATACATCTATCTCTGCAGCTTTACTAGTTGACGGCTCTGAACCAATATAAGTTTTTGTTAAACGTAATGGAACGAAAGAAATCATGAATAAATTGGCATCTGATGAATTTTCCGCATTACATTGTTTGTATTGTTTCTGGCCAGAGGACCCATCACATCCCCATGTAGAAATTAAAGTCATGCTGCAATTTTTAAACTTCTTTAAATAGTCAGCATCAAATGTCTTTAATAATCGTTCTGCAGTGTGTTCAAGAAGATCCTGCAATTTTATTTCTGCTGAACTTGAAGTTACACTAATAGCAGTTGGTGAAGGTAAGCAATCTTTTTTGGCAGAAACTATATCTCGATATGATGGAAAAATTCCACAATTTTGTTCATTGGTTCGCTTCTGCAATTCTGTATATTGGTTTTTAGTCATTTTCAAATCCAAAAATAGTGCAAATGCTTCTTCTAAAGTAAATTTATTTTCTTCAGTTGTCGGCATACTTTCTAAAATCCTTTTTGTGCGTCTGGGGCTTGCTTTTTTGATAGCAATTTTACTGTTTTTAGTTTTCGATGGTTGAATTTGATGCAGAAATGAATCCTTTATGATGCTACAAGAAACTTCTTCATTGATATGTTTAAGCTTGCGTCTTCGTGATCTTTCACTACAATTATCAATTGGCTTTGCTGGTCGACCACCTTTTCCAGTTTCCGTGGTAGTTACTGATGGCTTTTTAAAAATAAGTTTCTTTCTTAGCCATTCTTGGTTGCGTGAGTAAAACAATTTCTTGTTTCTGGAACATTGATTGTACCGTTTTCTTAAAGTATTTAAAAAGTTTTTTATTTTTAAGTTATGAATTTGAATTTCTTGTTTGTCGCATATTTTGAAGAATGGATTATTCATTATATGTAAAATAATGTCGTTTTCATCTTTCCGTTCAAAATATATATCAGATAGAACACTATAACTGAATTTAGCCATTGTTTAAACAATAATGAAGAAAAAAAATGAATGGATGGATTAATATACTATTGCTCGAAGTTTCGACATGATCTTTTTTACCTCTTTGAAACATAATATAACAGGTACTTGGTTTTACCAGTTATTTCCATTGGTTTTAAATTTATTTGCAATTTTCAGGTATTTAAGTTATGTAATATTAGATGGCAATAAAATCATTTTTTACCTTTTATAAATGAATTGCCAGATACCACATAATTTGAGAGTTCTATTGTCATTTTTGTCAAAATTTTGATACACCCTTCTATGTGGACTAGGTCCAAATATGGGCCAACTTCTCCTAATTTCAACAGAATTATTTTTTGTGTCAATAAAAACTCTTGTACAAAATTGCATCAAAATATATGCATAATATCCACTTTCACATACAAATAACTTCTAAAAAAATATGACGTGCATTTGTACCGAATATCTTACCTTGGGTCAGAAAAATTGCTGTAACTCAAAAAGTGCAGTCCCGATGCATGGACATGTATATATAGGAATGTAGGGGAGAGTTAGGACTACAAAATAGTAAATTTGTGTTTTGACTCAGCTTGACTCACAGGAGTTGTGCTCTATGAAGTAGGAAATTTCCGAGAAATTTGACCTTTTTTAAAAAAAATATTTAAATTGTTCTGAAAACAGTAGAGCTTCAATTTTTTTTACCAGTAATAGGAAATAAGTTAAGTTACAACACAAAATTTATTTCGTCCAAAAATCTTGAAAAACAAAAAAGTTATGATCATTTAAACTTTAAAAATTAACTAAAAATATCATAAATTTACTAAATTCTGAAAAAGCCCATTTTGGACCACCCTGTTCTCAGTGAAATAGTTGAAATAGAGTTCTATTTTTTTGGCTCCCGAGGTTTACTACTGTCTACTTTCATATGAGTCTAATAACTTTAAAATCGGAAAACAAAAACCAAAAGGAGTTTTGGCCGCTATTTCAAAATATTGACCACAGTGCGCCGTGGCAGAGCATGTGGTGGTTCAGCAATACTAATAAAGGCTCGAATTAAACATAATTTACTGTGTGATTTTTGTGATGACTACCTTCAAGCAACAAACATCTGAATTTAAGAATATCATTAAAACTTCGTTATTTCTTCGATTTATTCACCTCCTAGATTTCAAATATCAGAGAGTCAATATAGCGATTTCTACAAATCACTAGGTCCCTGTTTCATAACATTAGGCGACTACAACGCTAAACTTACATTTGTGGAAGCACGATTAATAACTCAAAAAGGTCGTGTTTTGTTTGACACAATTTCAAAAATGCTTCTCAATGCGATCTCGAGTGGACAACCCTACTGGCCAACTGATCGACAAAAAATACCAACAAATATAAGGTGGTAAATATTAAAAGTAAAAATATTCAAGAAGAGGGAATCTTAGGTAGTGGTAGACTTTGTTCTCACCAACTGACGATTGATAATTGAATACAAGTTTTCTCGTATTCCTTTTTCTGGGTTTGGTTGGTCAAATAGATGATTCTTACAACTAAACACTACCCTAAGTAGATAGATACGTAGAGTGCTGATGACGGACGTAGCTGTCTAGAAAATGTGCATTCTGCTCTGCTGGTGTCAAAATTTAAATTTTCCCAATTTTTCTTTAATATTATGACCTAATTTGTAATTTAATTAATTCTTTCTTAAAGAGAATAAAAATGAACTTTAGCATGACTATGAAATGTTATTGTATGTAAAAATACCTGATGTTATTGATTTTAGCGTGATTAAGGGTATTCCGAGAGAAATTAATAAAGTTGAAGGGTCACTTGAATTATACTCAGATCATTCACCCACTATTGCCAAAAACAAGCATAAGCATTAATTGGTTGAAATGTAGAAAGTTTCTCAGTACACATTGTTCGGAAAACATACCGCTAAGTACACCAGAAGACGTGGATCAGATTCTAATTGGTTTTGATCAAAACCTTAAATCAGCTGCCCAACATGCAACAGTAACCCGACAACCAGCTAGATACAATCAAATTTATTCTGTAGATGTCTAGCGGCTCTTGGCTGAAAAAAAAATTTGAAGAAAGTGGCAATCACACAGATCTCCTCAACTCAAATTTAGACTTAAAGATTGCACGAAACGCCTAAGACAGCTACTAGAATCTCGAAGAGTAGCATCTCTGAAAAATTACTTGGAAGACCTCAACGCAACTGCATAATCAGATTATTCATTATGGCGTGGTTGTAGAAACCTTAAAAGACCAATCACACGTAAGCCTCCCCTGCGAGACTGGGCAAGAAATGATACCGAAAAAGGCAATTTATTTGTTGGATATTTAAAGAAGGTTTTCACTGCAACTATATGTATGTACTGATATAGCTGAGTTGCCACCAGTAGATACTAGTGGCTAAGTACCCCTAAGATTTGAATTTAGCGATACTGAAACGGCTATAACAGATTTAAACACCAAAAAGGCCCTGGCGTTGATAAAACAAGTAACAGAATGTTATTTGAGTTGCCCCGTATTGGTCGCAGAATTATTCTTTTTGTTTCCAATGCCATCTTACGTCTTGAGTACTTTCCCACAGAGTGGAAGGTCTCTTTGATTACTATGATTCCTAAATCAGGAAAAGTCCACACAAAAGTAGAATCCTACAGACCTATAAGCCTTTTATCGAAGCTGTTTGAGAGAATATTAATAACAAAGATGAATCCAATTCTTTGCGCGAAAGGATGTATTCCGAACATCAATGCGGTTTCAGAAAACAACATCGTACGATCCAACAAATACACTGATTAGTAATTGTAATTAAAAAGACCTTTGAAGAAAAAACTATTGTTCTGCACTTTTTATCGACGGCTCTCAATCATTCGAAAAAGTATGGCACGAAGGCCTTATATACACGTTAAAACTTCTATAAGCTCATAAAAAATGATTTAACTGATCGAAAGTTCATACTAAAAGAAGGAGATTTCTTAAGCTCCTCTCAGCACATTAAAGCCGGAGTTCCACAGGGTAGTATTTTGGGACCCATTTTATACATGCTGTACACATCCGATATGCCAACTGGCAATTAAGTGCACACATCAACATTTGCTAATGACACAGCTTCATTAAGTATTCATGAAAGCGCCCAAGTAGCGTCACAACTTTTAATAGACCACATACTCAATTAGAAAAATAGAGAATAAAGTTGAATGAACAAAAATGTACTGTTACAACTTTCACACTGCGTAGGGACTCATGCCCTCCTATTCGCATAAATAACCAAATGATACCACAGCTTTCAGTCGTTAAATATCTGGGTATACATCTTGACCGTCGCCTTACTTAAAAAAGACTAGATTTCAAGTTATCACAACTGAAATTAAAAGCAGTACAACTAAATTGGCTTATTAGCAGTAACTTCACCCTGAGCTTAGATTGTAAATTTCTTCTGTACAAGTCGATCCTCAAAGCAATTAGTGCGTTGGGGAGATCTGTATGATTACCACTCTCTTCGGATTCTTCTTTTTTCAGTCAGGTGGCGTTTAACATACGCATAATAATAATAATAACATGCGTCGTGTTGTTGTTGCAAGTTGAGCGGCCAGCTTCAGGTTTTTCTCAAATTGAGAAAGACGCAGCTCTACGACTTCTGGAGTTCTTAGCGGTACATTCTCAGAACAATGAGAACTAATATATTTTTTATAACTTAACCAATTTATGCGAGTGCTTGTTGTCGGTGAAATTATTTCTAGTGGCTTCCATATAAAAAACAATAGTGGGTGAATGATCTGAAGATAAATCTAGTGATGCTTCAACTTTAATAATTTCTCTTGAAATACCCTTAATCAAGTCAAAATCAATAAGGTATTTTTTGTCGATCAGCAGGCTAATAGGTTGGTTGTCCACTCGAAATAACATTCATAGATATTTTTGAAATTACGTCAAACAAAAGGCGACCTTTTGGAGTAATTAACCATTATCCCCAAAACGTATGTTTGGCGTTGTCGCTAGCTGCTAGGAGTCAAGGACCTAGCGATTTCTAAAAATCCCTGTACTGGCACTCTGATATAGTAAATCTAGGAGGTGAATAAATCGATGAAATTACTAAGCTCCGATGAAATTCTTCAAGACAGATGTTTGTTGCATGAAGATAGTCCTCCCAAAAATCACACAGTAAATAGTATTTGATTCTGGCCTTTATCAGTATTGCAGATCCACCAGAAGTTCTACCACGAGGTTCCTTAGTATCATATAATATATAGTCACTGATTTTCAAAAGGCTATGGAAGAAATACACATTTACCTCTTCAACCCCTTGCCTGCAAATCTCGTCTGTCTGCCCTGTTTCCGTCTATTGTGAAAGGGGACTAATAGTTATGGTGTTCCCTATGTAGTGATTACACCTAACACTATAATCTAATTGTCCCCACACGCGCGAAATTACAATTTTACGTTTTAACTTTTTCATTTCTGGCCAAATTTTAGAAAATTATAAAATAAAAACTTGAATACATTTGATTTGACAAGTGCAACTGCACTTGTTTGTAAAGAACACAAACAAGTTCAATAAACTATTTTATTTTTGCATCTCGTTGGAACAGACCAATTTACCAGTAATTTTGGTAACAAATAAAAATTGGTAAACAATTCTTTAGAATTCTTTACCAATTTATTTTAACGTTTCCGTTCGCACAGACAAAATTACCAATAACTGTAGAGCTAGATTGATTACTATATTAGGTTTTTACCAATTTATATATTATTTTTGTGCCATTCTTGCCGGTAAACAATTCTAATTAATTGAAAATGAACAATTCTAATGAATTGTTTACCGGCACAAAAATAATAAGTATATAAAAACCTAATGTAGTAATCAATATAGCTCTACAGTTAAGAGACAAGAGTTGTTTTGAATTTATAATAATTCTTGCAAAAAAAAAAAAAAAACCGACTACAAAACAAATATATGTGCATCAATTCTAAACTAAAAATTTAAAAGGAAGTAGTCTGTAAGAAATAGTACTCAAATCAAATACTTTTATACTTGTTGCTCTAACGGACATACTAATATTCGTTCTGTACATTCAAATGTCTATCCATAACAGTTAAGCAGATAAAGCCATATACGACAAATTACGTCAGATATAAGGACATCTTTATTTTTTTACACTTACTGTGTCAGTAATAAAAAGTAACGGTTCCAAAGATATGGCCATATAGCTTAAACAATATCACCTAGGTGACACCCTTTAATGTGCAATTTTAAATTAAACAGTTATTTAAAAGGACAGATTCTTTGTATATTTCAAATGTCTGTCTAAAACGGTTCAAAAGTTTGGCCATATGCATCAATTTACATTAACTATTGAGACACCCTTTAAAATTTTAAATATTTATTATACGGGACATAGAGACATAGGAGATTCTGTCTAATTTTCAAGTGTTTGTCTATAACGGTTCAAAAGATGGGGATAGATAGGTAAAATTATATCAATTATGGGGACACCCTTTAGTTTTCAAATTTAAATTAAATACTTGATGTTATAAAGGACTTAGATATACAGGTTATTTGTAAATTTCAACCGTCTCTCTGTTACGGTTCAAAAGTTTTGCAATATACATCAAATTACATCAACTATTGGGACACCCTTTAACTGCTAATTATAAATATTTAATTTCTGATTATAAATATTGAACATTCTGTCCAATTTTCAAGTGATTGTCTACAATGGTTCAAATGGTTCATATATTTAAATGGACGTCACATATGGGGACACCCTTTAATTTTTAAGTTTATTTTTTATTAATTTCTGTTATTGGCAGCTATATTAATAATCAATTTTTTAAAATTTTAAAAGGGTGTCCTTTACGGTTCATAATACACGTAAAAAACACGTGTGTTGTATGGGGACACCCTTTAATTTTGAAAATTCTGAACTTCTTTTAAAATGGGACCAATCTGTAAGCATTTCCTTTCTAGTAAAGAAAAAATTTTTAAAATCGGTTGAGAAATGACGGAGTTCTGCGGGCACAAACATAAAAAAGCAACATTCAGACGAATTGATAACCTCCTTCTTTTTATGAAGTCGGTTAAAAAACTGGTGTATTCTACCCGGCTTTGCCTGGGTCCACCCTTAGAGCCCTTCTAAGTCCTTGCGAAATTATTAATCTTTCACTCTCAACAGAGAAAAAACAATTATAGTTTCGCGACAAAGCATTTGCATACATCTCAACAACAGCATCACATATCGGGTTCAACCAATCCAGGAGGTGATTAAGGAAGCGCAAAGAAAAAAGTAACAAATACTTATGATACAATGCAGGTTTATAGCAAGTGAAAAATCGAATGGTCAGCGCACAAAAAAATGGCAATCGAAGCAAAGACTGAAAAGATACAGCTCAACATTTCAATACATGTTATGTTTTTGGCGTTGTGCGGACGCAATTTTTTTTTAGCTCCCATTAACAAAAAACAAAACATACATTGTGTGAATAACTTCAAACAAAAACAAACCAGTTTTAATACAACAACAAAGTTGTCTGTAAAATCTTTTTTTCTCTTTATTTTTTATAACGGCATATTGAATTGCTACTTTGAAAATAAAAACAAGAACAATACGGGCTAATGAGCCTCTTTAATTTAAGTAAAAAAATGTTGACAATATTGAAATAAATACAAACAAAAAAACTACTGACAATTTGTGTATAAATGCTACGCCAGTATTACGTTTTCAATCTTGTTCCTCGCTGCTGTTAAGCGATGACAATAAAATAACTACAAACAAGTCGCCTTCTGAACACAGTAGTATCAAAACTAATATGGATGGTGTAGAACAGGGGTAAACAAAACTAAAAATGAGGTTGTATTATGAGCAGAGATTGTAATGATTATGAGTTTTATTTTAAAAATTGGGTTTTAATGATTATTTCTTGAGTTTTATTTTCTACTCAAAGAATAAAAATTATTTTTCGAGTTCTAATTTTTCCTCAGACATCAATGATTACTTGTTGAGTTTTATTTTTCGCTTGCAAAATAAGAATTATTCTCTGAGTTTTATTTTCTGCTCAGAGAATAAAAATTATTGTCTGAGTTTTATCCTTTGCTCGCCATTTAATGATTGATGTTTAAGTTTTATTTTCTGATTGAAGAATAAAAATTACTTTCTGAGTTTTATATTTCACTTGAAAATAATGATTATTTTCCAAGTTTTATATTTCGTTTAGAAAATAAAAATTATTTCTTGAGTTTCCTTTTTTACTTAAAAATAAAAATTATTTCTTTCTTTTATTAATTTGGACATATGTAAGACTTTTTGGGAACTTTTTTACTGAAACACATATAAATAGGTTTAGCATGGCATTCTTTTGAGATAGTAAAATTATCAAACTAGTGTCTGGTACTTTTTCTTCATTTCAATATTTGGGGGATAAAAATTGCGATGTGGTACATTTTTAGGACTTTATAATTAAAACACATAGAAATAATATTAGTATGGTTATTTGAGATAGGATTTAAAATTTATTTTAAATTATCACTTATTCAATTTTTCCAACTTATTTTCTTATTCTTTATCCAATTTTCTGAACTAACGGTATAAATAAAATAATTAAGTTGTATTTTTATTTCTTCTCTAATGCTAATTTGCCCATTCAGAGTGTTCAGGAAAATAATTATTCTGTGTAAGTACTAAATAACATTTTTCTTTGAGTTTATTGTTTGTCATACAAAAATTTATTGAGTACTATTTCAATATATATAATAGAGAGAATTTTAAATAGGTAGAAAATAAAAGTTATTTATAGATTTTTATATTTTACAGAAAAATAATTGTTGTATCCATGTACTATTCAAAAGAAAATTTCTTTCGCATTTGGATAAACATATTCTAAATATTATTTTTTATTTAATTTGACAAATAACAATTTTTGAATTGAATCGGACGATAAATTCGATCTTAAGTCTGTTAATATTAACTTAAGGGCAGAAAAAGCTCGCTCCACGGTTACCTGAGTTGCTGGCACACTATGTATGACTTGTGCCAATCTATATAAGTGGGTATACTTGTATTTCTTTTGCTCCCAGTATTTCATTATATCAGTATTTAGGTCTATGGGTTTAGGATTATAATTATCTATTTCGCTATACATACAAGTATTTGTAGGTGTATACTCGAGTAATATTTACTCGATTAATCAGAAAAATAAAATCAATTAATCGCTCGAGTAAATTAAAATTACTAATTTCAATCAATGATTTATTTGAGTGAGTTTACACGATTTTTATATTGAATTATTGCTGTTTCTCACGTGAATAGGAATTACTTGCTGGCTATACTATGTATGAAAATTTGTCTATCATTACATTTGTCATTCGGAACCGCCGTTAAACTCTAGGTCCCTTTTAATAAGTCTGAAATTAGATAAGGTTGCAGCTCCAAGTAGAGTGTTACGAGTACTATATTTCGAGTTCATTTATTTTATATTTGAATTCAGAATCGTTTCTTACAACCTGTTTTTCGAAGTATACTAGTACTATACTAGGAAAAGGAAACCAGGTAAGATTCTTATTTCTATCTGTATTTCAAATTTTGTTTAAAAAATTACTAAAGTACAAATTGTATCCCTATGAGAAAGTGTATTAATTCAGAAGTTAGTTTTAATACATATTTGAAGGTCCAATTTCAATATTTTTACGAAAACATTATATTTTCCATATTTATATTTTTTTTCATAGACTGATACAATGTGTACCCAAAAACACTCAATATCCTCTTCTGTATCAGAGCCACCTGAAGCTTTAAAGTGTACAGAAAGCACAAACACATGTACCTTGTTGACAGAATTTTTAAATTCTATAGATGTGGCTTCTGGAGACGAAGACTCAGACAATGAACTGGAGAAGGATTTAAAAAAGGCATATAGCGAAATAGATAATTATAATCCTAAACCCATAGAGCTAAATACTGATATAATGAAATACTGGGAGCAAAAGAAATACAAGTATACCCACTTATATAGATTGGCACAAGTCATACATAGTGTGCCAGCAACTCAGGTAACCGTGGAGCGAGCTTTTTCTGCCCTTAAGTTAATATTAACAGACTTAAGATCGAATTTATCGTCCGATTCAATTCAAAAATTGTTATTTGTCAAATTAAACAAAAAATAATATTTAGATTATGTTTATCCAAATGCGAAAGAAATTTTCTTTCGAATAGTACATGGATACAACAATTATTTTTCTGTAAAATATAAAAATCTATAAATAACTTTTATTTTCTACCTATTTAAAATTCTCTCTATTATATATATTGAAATAGTACTCAATAAATTTTTGTATGACAAACAATAAACTCAAAGAAAAATGTTATTTAGTACTTACACAGAATAATTATTTTCCTGAACACTCTGAATGGGCAAATTAGCATTAGAGAAGAAATAAAAATACAACTTAATTATTTTATTTATACCGTTAGTTCAGAAAATTGGATAAAAAATAAGAAAATAAGTTGGAAAAATTGAATAAGTGATAATTTAAAATAAATTTTAAATCCTATCTCAAATAACCATACTAATATTATTTCTATGTGTTTTAATTATAAAGTCCTAAAAAAGTACCACATCGCAATTTTTATCCCCCAAATATTGAAATGAAGAAAAAGTACCAGACACTAGTTTGATAATTTTACTATCTCAAAAGAATGCCATGCTAAACCTATTTATATGTGTTTCAGTAAAAAAGTTCCCAAAAAGTCTTACATATGTCCAAATTAATAAAAGAAAGAAATAATTTTTATTTTTAAGTAAAAAAGGAAACTCAAGATATAATTTTTATTTTCTAAACGAAATATAAAACTTGGAAAATAATCATTATTTTCAAGTGAAATATAAAACTCAGAAAGTAATTTTTATTCTTCAATCAGAAAATAAAACTTAAACATCAATCATTAAATGGCGAGCAAAGGATAAAACAGACAATAATTTTTATTCTCTGAGCAGAAAATAAAACTCAGAGAATAATTCTTATTTTGCAAGCGAAAAATAAAACTCAACAAGTAATCATTGATGTCTGAGGAAAAATTAGAACTCGAAAAATAATTTTTATTTTTAATTTTTTTCAATAAAACTTAAAAAATAAAAATCACTGGCGGAACGGACAGTCCCCTTAAAGACGATTGCAATGGTGTACTCCTTGTACATGTAGCATATCCCTAACATAATGATTTTTTTCTTTTAAAATGTGAAGGATAATTATTATTTGCGATCCCTGATTATGAGAGAGAATTACCCAACAAACACAAAGTGAATCATTTCAAATATAATTTATTTAAGAAATATTTTACCCTTTTCCAATTAAATAGATACGTATTTTTATTATATAAATTGCATAAATACGTTATAATAGTAATAAATAAATAATTTATAATGGTAAAAAATAGAAACCGAAAAATAGGAAGAGTTATTACGCTTGATGTTTTTGAAAATCTTTTTAATTTAACCACTAACGTACAAAGTTATCTATATTTATGCTTTTATGGCAGTTTCTTACTAACAAAATATTTTTTAAGTGTACCGAGCTTAACTTATTTCGCTGCTTTGTACAAATAAATTTCAAGTCTGAAAAAATTAGCTCACAGAGGTAAGTAGAGGGAAATAATGACAAATATTTTAAGGCATTTTTTGTAATTTTGGGGTATGATATCTTATCCAAGTTTTTCCAAAAATCTAATATATTATTTACCTTCGGAGCATTTATTTCACTTCGTAGTATTATCAGTTCAGATTGTATATCAAACACATACTTGGCAGTTAAAAGGGTTTTCAAAAAGATCAATAAATTGCTGTATATTTTCAAAATCTACAAATCTGTCCTGAAAGTTATAAAAAATTGTTTCAAGTACTGCTGTATATTCAAATGTTATGCCATCGTCCTGTTTGACATATATTAGAGAAGTTTTTGGAAACCTTGAAAAGTCACCAGCTTGAACTTCAGAGATGAGTAAAAATATTTTTGTTTTAAAATTAAATAGAATTTTAGAGAGAACACACACGTTTTTTTCTTTTCCTTGCAGTTCTAAATATTAAAGTCATTCAGAAAAGTGGTTATATCGGCCAAAAATGCTAAATCTAAAATAAATTTTTTATCTTTTAAAGCCTGTATTGCCCAGTCTGCTATATTTTCAGTTTCTAAGAACTGCAGCACTTCTTCCCTCAAGTTAAATGACCTATTTAGACAATCACCACGGCTAAGCCAGCAGACTTCAGTATATATTTTAAGGTCATTATATGCGCTGTTTTTGCTTTTGAAAAAATTAACAAACTTTCTGTGAGTAAGTGCATGATGGCCTCCTCTTATTTTATTAATTATAGACTCTGCAGTCTTCATACTGGCTTGATTGGATAAAAATTTTGATGCAAGAGCGGCCTGGTGAATAATGCAGTGAATGCTTAAAACTGATATTTGGTTTTTTTAGATAACCTATGAAGCCTTCGTGTTTTCCGGTCATTATATTTGCCCCATCTGTACAGACTCCAACAATTTTCTTTCTATCTATAATATCAAAAAGCTTTTCACTGACTACTTCATATAAAAGCTTGCCCGTTACATTTCCATGAAATGTTTCTAGAGAAAACATTGTCTCAAAAACCTCGTAGTTGCTATCCACTCAGCGAATACATAATACCAATTGGCAAAGATCATTAATGTCCGTGCTTTCATCTAAACAAAAAGAAACATACTTACAATTTATTATTTTTTCCCTAATAGCGGATTCCACCAAATTTCCTATATGACCAATACGTGGTACTACACTTGGGGCCGACAACGGAAGAGATTTTATAAACTTAGTGTTATAGTTAAGCTTTTCAAAAACTTTTTCTAATAAGTTTTTAAAAAATATCCCATCAGTGAAAGGCCTACCATGCCTAACAATATCTAAGCTTATTAAGCTTGATACCGCCAATTTTATATTTTTATTTTCTGTCCTTGCTTTGTTTTCATCAACTCCAAGTAGCCATTCTTTTATTTTTTCTACATAAATGTTTTTTATCATATCTAAATGATCCTTTCTTATCTTACCTTCGAAACTTTTCATGTCACTATGAAAAGAATCGTAATGTCTTTTAATAACATATTCTCTATTTTCTGTAAACATTTGGTAACATAGAAGACATTGCATGTTACCAAATGCATTATTTATCATGAAATATTTTTCACATATCATTCTGACTTCAAAATGTTCGCTGGATAAGAATTACTAAAAAAAACAAGAAAAAACCTGAAAAAAATGCGTAAGCATCCGCACATGTGTAGTCATCAATACCTAAATGACGACTGAATACGAGAGCGTAAGAGTATACGTGTGATTGTTTTAGCACAAT
This sequence comes from Phasia obesa, assembly GCA_949628195.1. Classification (NCBI taxonomy): domain Eukaryota; kingdom Metazoa; phylum Arthropoda; class Insecta; order Diptera; family Tachinidae; genus Phasia; species Phasia obesa. Next base: position 144,316,004 of record OX451215.1, on the reverse strand, counting down.
TGTGCTATGAAATGTTTAACTCTGGTGTAGGAAAACCTAAGACGCAAGTAGGAATGGACAGATACATAACTGTATTGAAAAGAGGTCGAAGCCCTAAATCTTCGCAGCTTGCACCAATGTCTAAAGTACATAAAGATAAGAACTCTAATGGAATAAGTTCCCACAATCGTTTTGCTATCTTAGATAGCGAAACAATTGAACCTAAAACGGCACCCAGGTTGTTCAAAACATCTCCAATTTATTTAAAGGAGAAAAACTCGAGCGACTTAATAAAGAAGTTAATTTCAGTTATTGGCGAGAGCTTATTTTATTTAATTCCCATCAAGCGTGGTAACATTGATGAGACAAAAATACAATTTATTGATGAAAACAGTTATCGTAAAGCAGTTAACGAGTTTGTAAGCTGTATACCTATCAGCTAAAGAGTAGCAAAGGCCTACAGGTAGTAATTAAAGGTGTAGATTCATACGTTGATCCAGCTGAAATAAAAGCTGGCCTCCAAAAAACGGGATTTAAGGTTAAAAGTGTAGATAATCTCAGAAATCGAGAACGTGTCCCTCAACCTCTAATTCGCGTTGAACTGGAACCTGTATATATGAGATTAAAAAAAATGAAATTTATAATCTGAAATATTTATTACACCGCAAAATAAGCGTAGAGGAACCACATAAGCGATCAGGACCCGTCCAGTGTCTAAATTGCCAAGAATATGGTCATACTAGAGCTTACTGCAAGTTGCCTCCGGTTTGCGTTGTGTGTGGCGAGCTACATTGTTCCGCTCAATGCGACAAATCGAGGGTTGACTCGAAGGTTAAAAAATGTAGCAATTGCGGTGGAAAACACACTGCTAACTACAGAGGTTGTCCAGTTTTTTCCATGGTAAGGAAAACCACTCAAAAATTTAATACTCCCGCTAAGCACCCGCAAAATCGAGCAAATGCTCATTATCCTCAGTTAGCCCAACCAACAACCCAATATGTTTCTGTTGAAGTTAATAGTTTATGTTATGTTTTGTTAACATTGTTATGAAATGTATACCTTTATAGTATTTTTTAATTTGTATACTAGTTACCATAGATTGTTTACTTTGTATTAATTGTTCGTTCAAATACTTACTTTAATAAAACTTTTTACTCTAAAAGGTTATGGGCCCAGGCAGTAGCACTTGAAAAATAAAATTAAAATTAAAAAAAAAAATTTTTTTTTGAGTTTTATCCAAAGAAGTCATGGATTTTTCCAAACTTTTGAAGCCTTTGCTGAAAGAAGCGGACTGGCCAATGTGGAAAAGAAAAATTCGTGACATTCTTGACTATCACGAAGGAGCCCTAAATGTGATAGACCGAATATTATTGAAGCCAACCCCATTAGAAGAAAATGCAAGTTCCGAAGAGAGGAGACACTTCAAAGCAAATGATGATCTTTACAGAAAAGCAAACAGTTATGCAAAGTCTATGCTGATAAGCGCGGTAAGTGATGAAATTTATGAAAAAATTATGGATCAAGAATCTGCTGCGGATACTTGGGATGCCTTAAAATCACTGTTTGAAGCCAACTCTAAGGACCAGGTTTTCAAAATATGCATAGATTTTTTCCAATTTAATTGGAATAGTAATTTAGACGTTTCAACGCATATTGCAAGAGCAAGAAATGAAAATGTTTTACCCGAATTACTTCTTGTTTGCAAAATTTTACAAATATTGCCGCAGCAGTTTGAAACGTTCAAATCGAGTTGGATGTTACTTTCTAAGAACGAGGAAAAAACATTTGATGAGATGTCTACCCAACTTTGTATGTTTCAACGAAACTTCGGAAGCTATGAAGAAAAATTTACCAATGAAGCTTTAGTTTTGAGATACTCGAAGGGCAAGAAGGCAGAGAGTTTTCAAAATGCAGATATTAGAAATAAAAAGTCGGACATATGCCATTTTTGTAAAAAGAAGGGGCACTGGGTTAAAGATTGCCGTAAATGGTTGAATAGTGGTAAGCCAGGTAAACCAAAAGCTGGTGAAGTTAAAATGGTTCAGGAGACGTTACAAATATGTGATGAGGTGAATGTCATTCAAGGAACTACTTCAGATGACTGGTGGATAGATAATGGAGCAACACGCCATGTTTGCAACAACATTAATCTTTTTAAAAGTTTTGAGAAGTTCAAAAAACCATGTTACATTAGAGCAGCTGGAAAAGAAATTTTAGAAGCAGTTGGTAATGGAACAATCGAAATGGAATCAATGGTCAATAATAATATTATTTCAATCAATTTAACTGATGTCTGGTATGTACCAAAAATTAATAGGAATTTATTTTCGGTTCTGATGGCTCATGATAAACGCAGGGGTAGTGAATTTAATTCGACAGCAACAGAATGTTCATTTAAAGTAAATAATAAACTTTTATTGTCTGGTACTCGGGTAACTGAAGGTTCATTATATAAAGCGAACATAAAAGCTATAGCTCCGAATTATTCTGAAATTAACAATGTAGAAGAAGATTCTTTACTACAGTTATACCATGAGCGATGGGGTCATCAGGATAAGCGCCATATTCGAATATTATTGAAATCCCTCCTAAATATTGATGTTAAATTAAACAACGATTTGTGTGAACCTTGTATTTTTGGTAAGGCACAACGTACACCTTTTGGACAGAGAAAAAAAGCTACAAGTCCTGGAGAATTAATATCCGCAGATGTATGTGGACCATTTGTGGAATCATTTAGTAAAAATAAGTATTTAGTAATATTTAAGAATTCCTTTACTAAATATCGTTTTGGTTACTTACTTAAAAAGAAGTCAGAAATAAAAGATGTTCTTAAAATAGTTTTAAATTTAGCAAGAACTCAAGGTCATTTTGTTAAAGATTTTCTTACGGATAATGGAGGAGAATTTGATAATCATGAGGTGCGTGAGATACTCAATAATTATGGAGTGACACATAGATTTACTGCACCTTATACACCACAACAAAATGGCGCAAGTGAAAGAGATAATAGAACTGTGATAGAAATGGCTAGGACACTCAAATATGCCAACAAAGATGCAGAATTACCTGATGCCATCTGGGCAGAATTAGTAAGAACATCTATATATATTTTAAATCGTACCGGGAAGTCTTCTATTGATGGTAAGAGTCCTTACGAGCTTTGGCTGGGCAAAAAACCAAGAATAAAACATCTCAGAGTTATTGGATGCGAATGCTTTGCTCACATTCCAAGTCAAAAAAGGAAGAAAATGGACCCAAAAGCAGTGAAAGGTGTCCTTATTGGATACAATGAAGATAAAAGTTATCGAATTTATGTCAAAGAAAATAGAAGTTTAATAATATCGAGAGATATCAAATTCAATGAAAAAATTCAAACCTGTGAAGAAAGTAATTTTCAAAATAACGACAAAGTAGAATTAAAAATTAGAAAATATGATCCTGATTGTTCATTAATAAATTTTGATCACCGTTCATTAAACAACGAAAACGATAATTTTGCTGAAAGAGATGAAAACCCAATTGAAGTAAGCGATGAAAGATATGAAGAAAATTGGAGTGAGTATAGTTCGATAGGAAAAGATCAAAATGAAAGCATTTCTATAAGACAAATTGAAAAAGAACAGAATTCTAGAAAGAGAGTACGAGATTCAGAGGAAGATATTGAACCAATTTCAAAACGTTTAAGGGACCGAACATTAATGTCAAATTCAAGATATGATGACTATGTTATGTTTTCTGAAGACTTTGTTAATGGAATAGTGACTCCACTAACATATAATGAAGCAATTAATAGTAATGAAACTTTACAATGGAGAGAAGCTATGAATTCAGAAATAAGGTCACTTCAAGAAAATAAGACATGGAATATGCTTACTCTACCTACAGGCGCCAAGTCACTTCCTTCGAAGTGGGTCTATAAATTGAAGATGAATCAAGATGGCAGCATTGATAAGTTTAAAGCAAGACTTGTAATCAAGGGATTTACTCAAAGAGAAGGTATTGATTATAATGATACATTTAGTCCTGTTGCAAAGATGGGGACAATACGAGCTGTTTTAAGTATAGCTGCAAGCCAGAACATGCACTTAGCTCAATTTGATGTATCAACAGCTTTTTTATATGGAGAACTGGAGGAAACAATTTTTATGAAACAACCGGAAGGGTTTGAAGATGGAAGCATAAAAGTATGCCAGCTGAAGCGAAGTTTGTATGGATTAAAACAAGCTCCAAGATGTTGGAATCATAGATTTGGTCAATACCTTTTAAAACTTGGTTTTAAATCATGTGATTCTGATCCATGTTTGTATATGCGAGTACATAATGGAAACAAAGTTATTCTTGCACTATACGTTGATGATGGCTTAGTGGCCTCTACTTACGAAAATGATTTAAATATATTTCTAAATGAATTGAAAAAAGAATTTAAGATTGTTTCCAAAAATGCAACATACTTTTTAGGTCTTGAGATTAAGAATGGCAAAGAAGGGTTAACGATAAGCCAAGAAGCATATGCTCGAAAGTTATTGGAAAAATTTAATTTTTCGGACTGCAAAAGCGTTTCATCACCTATGCTTAAAAATAACGAATGTTTGCAGTCAGGGGAAGAAAAAGAAGAAGCAAATGGAATTAAATTTCCATACAGGCAAGCAGTTGGCAGTATTATGTATTTGATGCTTGGAAGTAGGCCGGATCTAGCATACAGCGTTGGATTTTTATCTAGAACTTTAGAAAATCCCTCACATACAGATGTGGTACGAGTTAAAAGAGTATTTAGATATATTGCAGGTACTCTTAATTATGGTATTACGTATAATACTGATGCATGTCCTAAGTTAGAGTGCTATAGCGATGCAGATTTCGGTGGCTGTGTTAAAACTGATAGATCTACATCTGGTGTTGTTATAAAATTTTCTGGTGGAGCAGTATCGTGGCTAAGTCAAAGACAAACAATGGTAGCTACGTCAACAACAGAAGCAGAAGTTGTGGCAGCAACAGAAGGAACAAAAGAAATAATTTGGTTAAGCCGTTTTTATGCTGAAACAGTTGAGTATAACGAAATTCCAATTTTGCAAGTGGATAATTCAGCAGCAGTGAGACTTGCACAAAATCCAGAATATCATCGAAGAACAAAACATATCGCTCTCAAACATTTCTTTGTGCGTGAAAAAGTAATTGAACAGAAATTGAAAGTGAAACAAATCAGTACTCAAGAACAGCTGGCTGATATCATGACAAAACCATTGCAACCTCAAAGACTGAAGTATATTCGAGAAAGTTTAGGATTTCACAATGTTAACATCACTAACAAGGGGAAGTGTTGAAGTTAATAGTTTATGTTATGTTTTGTTAACATTGTTATGAAATGTATACCTTTATAGTATTTTTTAATTTGTATACTAGTTACCATAGATTGTTGACTTTGTATTAATTGTTCGTTCAAATACTTACTTCAATAAAACTTTTTACTCTAAAAGTTTCACATGCGGATATGTTAAAAACCAATCATGTTTCAGTACTTAAAGGGACACCGAAAAATAATTCTATTCCAAATTTGCACGCAGAACCTAAAGAACAACCATCATCTAGTAACTGTAATCGTCTCTAAGCAAGCATTGAGACATTAGTGCATTCCTTAAACAGTTTTATGAGCAACATGATGCAAGAAATGGTACGCATGCAATCTATGATGTTGCAGGCGGTACTAAACAAACCATGAACTGTTTAAAAATATGTTTCTGGAACGCAAACGGCATACGCCAACATAAAAATCAACTCGAATACTTTCTACATAATCAACAAATTGATGTCATGCTGATTTCAATAACAAATAGATTTTTTAAAATTAATGGCTATATATTATATGATACCAAGGACCCTCGCGGACGAGCATGTGGTGGATCGGCAATACTTATAAAGGCCAGAATCAAACATTATTTACTGTGTGATTTTTGTGAGGATTACCTTCAAGCAACAAATATCTGCCTTGAAGAATTCCATCAAAACCTTGTTATTCCTTCAATTTATTCACCTCCTATATTCACCTCCTAGATTTCAAGTATCAGTTAGTCAGTATAGCGACTTCCCTGTTTCATAGCATCAGGCGACTACAACGCTAAACATACATTTTGGGGATCACGCCTAATACTTCAAAAGGTCATGGTTTGTTTGATACAATTTAAAAAATGCGTCTGAATGTGATCTCGAGTGGACAACCCACCTATTGGCCTACTGATCGGCAAAAAATACCGGATGTTATTGATTTTGTCGTGATTAAGGGTATTCCAAGAGAAATGCTTAAAGTTGAAGCGTCATTTCAATTATCCTCAGATAATTCACCCACTATTGTTAATATATGGAACCAGCAAAATATTGTGTCAACAACAACTAGCACAAGCATTAATTGGTTGAAATATAGAAAGTATCTCAGTACTCACTGTTCGGAAAATATACCGCTAAGAACACCAGAAGACGTTGATCAAAGTCTTATTAATTTTGATCAAATCCTTAAATCAGCTGCCCAACATGCAACAGTAACCCGACTATCAGCTAGATATAAGCAAATTAATTCTGTAGATGTCGAGCGGCTCTTGGCTGAAAAGAGAAAAATTCGAAGAGAGTGGCTATCACACAGATCTCCTGAACTCAAATCTAAACTTAAAGATTGCACGAAACGGCTAAGACAGCTACTAGAATCTCGAAGAGTAGCATCTCTAAAAAATTACTTGGAAGACCTCGACGCAACTGCACAATCAGATTATTCATTATGGCGTGCATGTAGAAACCTTAAAATACCAGTCGTACGTAAGCCTCCCTTGCGAACTGCTTATGGAGACTGGGCAAGAAATGATACCGATAAAGGCAATTTATTTGTTGAACATTTGAAAAAGGTTTTCACTCCAAATATGTGTACTGATATAGTTGAGTTGCCACCAGTAGAGATTAGGTCTTGAGTACTTTCCCACCGAGTGGAAGGTTTCTTTAATTAATATGATTCCTAAACCAGGAAAAGACAACACAAAAGTAGAATCATACAGACCTATAAGCCTTTTATCAAACATGTCAAAGTTGATTGAGAGAATTTTTATAACTAAGCTGAATACAATTCTTAGCACGAAGGTATGTATTCCGAACAATCAATGCGGTTTTAGAAAACAACATAGTACGATCCAACAAACACACAGATTAGTAAATATAATTAAAAAGACCTTTGAAGAAAAAATATACTGTTGTGCGCTTTTTAGCGACGTTACTCAAGCATTCTATAAGGTTTGGCACAAAGGCCTAATATTTAAGTCAAGGCTGAAATTGCCCGAAAACTTTTATAACTTTTGAAAGAAGGTGATTTTTAAAGCTCGCCACAGCTCTTTGATGCCGGAGTTCCCCAAGATAGTACTTTGGGACCAATTTTATATTTACTGTACACATCAGATATGCCAATTAGCACCCTAGTCCACACATCAACATTTGCAGATGACAGCTTCTTTGAGTATTCATGAAAGTGCCCTAGTAGCATCTCAACTTTTACAAGACCAAGTACTCAATTTGGAAAAATGGAGAATAAAAGTGAATGAACAAAAATGTACTCACATAACTTTCACACTGCGTAGGGACTCATGCCCTCCTATTCGCATAAATAACCAAATGATGCCACAGCTTTCAGACGTTAAATACCTGGGTATACATCTTCATCGTCGCCGTACTTGGAAAAGCCACATAGATTTCAAGTTAACACAAATGAAACTAAAAGCAGTACAACTAAATTGGATTATTGGCAGAAACTCCACCCTGAGCTTAGATTGTAAACTTCTACTGTACAAGTCGATCCTCAAACCAATTTGGTGTTATGGGATTCAGTTATGGGGCACTGCCTCAGCTAGCAATGTAGAAAAAATTCAAAGGCGCTAAAATAAGATACTACGTATGATTACATCTGCTCCCTGGTATATAAAAAATTCGAACATCCACAAAGACCTAAACATGCCATTAGTTGAAGCAGAAATAGCGAAACATGCAGTCACATATCTAAAGAGGCTTGAATCTCATCCAAATCCTTTGGCGCGTAACAAGCTGAATGAACCTGGTTACATTCGACTAAAAAGAAGAGATACTGATTTTCTTGGCCGTACATTAGAGGTATGACCCGCAAATGATTGCAAAATCCGTGAAACAAACATTATTTTTGTCTAGCACATGCTTTACTTAAAAAGTGTATTTTTATTTTAGATTTAAGATACGAGTAATTATTGTTGGTTTAAAAATATTGAAGATACAATAAATAAATTATGCAAAAAAAAAAACATTACGATACACGGTTTGGTAAGTTTTCAAATGACCAGAAAAAATCATAATATGGAAAATTGAGGGCATTTTTTGATATTTGTATGGGAATATATAGGAAATTAAAATGCCATATCTCTAAAATTTTGGTTAAAATCGGTCGACCCGTTTCCGCAGTTAGTGGTGACATCCAAGTGTACACTTATTTTTATATATATATAGATATAGAAGAAAATAATGTTTTAAAAATAAAAAGTGAAACAAAGTTTTTTTTATTAGAAGAAATGAAATTAATTATTTTACTACTAATCGTTATTGGCATACAATATGAGAAACTAGGGTTACCAGATACCAAATGTCAAATAACTGGACAATTGAAAAAATTCACCAGGATTTTAAAAAAGAAACTGCATAATTTAAAATGGCGCTTATATGTAGATCAAAAAAACAAAATTCTATTCTATTTTCTTAATACAAAAATAAACAAATCTGAAGTGGCCTACACTCACTCAACTTTACCATACTTCATGGATACAGATATTTTTATGGATATATTACATAAAGAAAAAAAGTTCAAAGTATATTCGAATCAAAAAAATAATTATTTTTGATTTGGGGTGTCAAGTAAACTACCCCTCAAACTGTCAAACGGTATGAGCCGTAGAGCGTTCACAAAAATAGTGGCATCACATCCGAGAAAATAGTGCAAATGGATTTGGGAGATCTTAAATCGTAAAGATCCGTTGAAATCCCGACATCGATTTTTTTACGATTACTATACTTTACCTATACAAAGTAAAATAAATAACATAAAAACAATGAAACGTAGCAATTAAATATTAATTTCAATCACAAAAAAGGTATACATATCTATTTTTGTTGCCACATATATTTTGTATTTTAATTTGCAAATCTAGTAATTCTTTTGCTTTAGTTGTAACCAAAAAGTTTTTGTATTTTTTTGCAACTTTCATTAAAATTTACTATTATTGAAATTTCCGCCTTTATTAGGACGAAGGACGTCTTGTAAGTGTCGATTATATAAAATACTAAAAGATCTATCACAAAAAGGATTACTAATTTCTATGGAAAGAACAATCGAGATCAATTTACATATATAGATTTTCTACTTTTTTTTACTCATTTTTGAAAAAAGAAGAATATTATAAGTTATTCCACGATAGAAGAGATTGTTTTAAATGTAAAATGGAAATTTCACTGTAGGAGTTGATATCATTGCTAAAAGTATTTATAAAAAATATTTTTCAACTTTCAAGAAATTATTTTTTAACTAGACAAATTGTATTTTACCTTTCTTTAGTTGGTAACTGGAACCTGGCCATTCCACTAATGCAGGCCATTCCAGGTCGTCTGGCAACCCTATGAGAAACCTATAGCTTGTCCTGATTATACAATTTCATTTTAAAGTATTGATAATACGCAGTTTTTACAATGTACGATATAGGTTTTCGATATTTTTCAAATATATATTCACCACAAATATAGCAAAAACAATCTAAATTAGGCAACAAACATCTTCTTGACGAATCCATATCTAATAAAACAACAAAATATGTTTTAGTGTCCAATAAAAAACGCAAATCTACGTAAAAATAGTTAGCTATAACTCAAAAACAAAATCTGCGTCAATTTATCATAAAAACAAAAGAAAGTAACAGGAAATAAATAAGTTTTGTTTTTTTGTTGACCAGTGTAATGGTTCAAAATATAAAACCACATACATACATACATAAGTATGTACGTCAAAGAATGTTACCTGGGGACATTCTTTTATTTTTATTTTTAAGTTTAGATTAAAAACACTTTGATAAGTTAATTTATTCAAAGTCAGTTAAAAAGGATGTGTATTAGGGTTTCCAGATGGCCTGGATTCTACAGTTCTGTAACTCTCGAATCGAACACCTTTTTACATGAAACGGGGGAATTGAAGAAAAACCGACGTAAATTGAAACAAACAATTGTTTCTCACTTCAATTTGTTTACTTTGTAAAAACCATCTGTCATTTCAGTTATTTTGTCGTAGTAAGTGGAATGGTGTGAGTAAAAGTGTTTCCGTAACAACCTTTTGTGAAAACTTTTACACTACACCTGCCAAAATAACTCACATTTTAAAACAGTTCGAGAACTGCCGTCATTTAATGAAATATATAATTTTTATTTGATAAAGCGGTACATCTGCAACATATTATAGCGATCAAACCGCCAAGGTGTTATTCTAGCTATACTTTGAATTATTTTCTATAATTTTAAGTAAACAATTACGAAATTTTCCCAATTTTTCTTTAATATTATCACCTAATTTGTAATTTAATTAATTCTTTCTTAGAGAGAATAAAAACGAACTTAAGCTTGATTATAAAATTTCATTGTATGTAATACATAAACAGTTCGACTAATTATAATTAAAATTTTCAAAAATTAAAAATCGCAAAGCACCGCGCAATCTTGTTTACTCAACAAAGTTTGGTTTGATACTAGATTAGTTTTAACTAAAAACGAATGTTGGGAGTAAAACAAATAAACAAAAAATAACTTTCAATGCTAACCGAAGGTTGGCTGAAGGAACAACAACATACATATAAGGTGGTAAATATTAAAAGTAAAAATACAACAAGAGGGAAGCTTAAGGTAGTGGTAGACTTCGTTCTCACCAACTGACGATTGATAATTGAAAAACAAGTTTTCTCGCATTCCTTTATCTGGGTTTGGTTGGTTAAATAGATGATGCTTACAACTAAAACACTACCCTAGGTAGATTAGATACAAGAGTGCTGATGACGGACGTGGCTGTCTAGAAAATGTGCATTCCGCTCGTGCTGGTGTCTAAAAATTAAATTTTTCCAAATTTTCTTTAATATTATCACCTAATTTGTAATTTAATTAATTATTTCTTAGAGAGAATAAAAACGAAGTTAAGCTTGATTATAAAATTTCATTGTATTACCCAAAAACTATTAACAAATTTCATACAATTGTTTTTTGTTTAAATTACAGATTCTTAAGTTTTTATTTTCCACTTTCTCACAAAAGTTATTTTATTTAATATATTGTTTTTTTTTTTTAATTTTTCGCTTTTTTCGTTTTGGTTGTCGAAGTTTTTCATTTGACAGTTAATTAATCGAAATATTACAGTAAACGTAATCAGTGCTGCTTTTTTCGCACCGAAATGCAGAAACACAATTTTTTCACAAATAGAGAAACTATGGAATTTTTTGTTTCACACTTTACGATGTAAAAACGTCTCACAAATAGCTACAGCTACAAATAGCTACAGCTATTTGTGATCTGGTTTCAGTTACCAGCTAAAGAAATCTTGAATACAATCTTTCCATTTAAAAACGAATTTCTTTAATTTTGAAAAATATTTTTTTTTGTTAAATACTTATAGCAACGATATGATCTCGGAGATGAGTCATTTAGAAACACTGGCTTCTGCTACTTGCGAGAAGCTTTTGATAATTTGCCGAAAGATATTCCAATTGATCATCTAATTTTTTCTTTCCATAGCAATTAGAAATGCTTTCTGTGAAAGGACTTTTAGTACTTTTAACTCACAAGAAAGGAATAGAATGTCCTTTGCCCTAATAAGGCTGAAATTTCAATAAGAGTAAATTTTAATAAAAGTTGCAAAAAATTTCAAGCTACAGTTAAAGCAAAAGATTACTAGATTCTGCAAATAAAAATCCAAAGTATAGTATGTGGCAACAAATATAGATACATACATACATATGTATGTATATATGCTTTTTTTTATTGTAATTAATATATACATATGAGGATCAAAATGTGCTTTTTTGCATATTTTCGAAAATATTTTTTATGTATTTGCATTTATTTGGCTAAGTTCTATTGAAAAAATCCTTTTATCATAACATTTCTTCCCCACTCATAGAAAAATTTATGCAAAACAAAACGTGCTTTTTACATTCTTTAATTTTACTTACATACATTCAAAAGTTATAACAGCCTGTTGGATTAACGCTGACAATAGAAAGGCTGTGGCAAATCTGATGAAAAAGCAGTTTGGGTCCGATTGGCTAGAAAAAATGGCTTTAGTATGATACAAAGGAGTTATGTACATACATACAGTCAAAACGAAAATAACGAAAACATTAAACATTTTAATTTTTAAACTTTTATTAATATTTTTATTAAATTTCCAGAAAAGTTTATATTGTCCAGTTTAAAAATATATATCTTTAAATGTAAATAAGAAAAAATTGTCTTATCTTTAATCTCAAGTAACAACAAATAAGTTCATATACACATATCTATATATAAAATACTTCCATATCAAAAATACGCATACCAAAACGTCTTTTTTTTAATTAAAATTCCTTTAATTCCATACATCCTTAACATTTATTTTGCAGCAGACCACAATAAGTCGCCACCAAACCAAAGGTTTCGAGTTTACGAAAGAATTCGTTAAGACATTTCGGTTGTTTGTCTAAACAAATAAAAAAATGTAAAACTGATTTATATGTATGTAAGTAAATAAAAGCCAGAAGTTCTAGCTTATGCGGAGGTACTCACAGAAAATATGTCGTTGCGATTTCGTTTCTAAATATCGTTACGAAGTCTTGTCAACCCTTTCATATAGAACTCGTTACGATTTTGGTAATATTTCGGTTCAAAATCCCAGCAAAAGAACATTTGGTTTGCTGGGAATTTGAAATAATCAATAAGGCACGTTTGGTTCTGCGACTCCTCATATGTATTATGTCACGTTTCCTTGTTTTTATGTTACTTATTATTAATATATTTTTGTAAAGAAAAATTTGAATAAAGTTTTGCGTTTTTGTACTATGAGTGACTATTTAAAATTTTTCAGTTATTTGTTGAAAATCCAGGTGAATTTTTTTCTATTGTTCAATCATTTGAATTTTAGTATCTGGCACCTCTAGTGCGTACAGACTTTTTGGGTCATATGCCCGTAGCGCATAATCCTATTCTGTGTTCTTTATGATTCAATAAAAAAACTAACAACCTAAAGTTTTGATTCAAATTTTACCTAAATTATACAAGTTTTATCAATTAAATTACTTGTTTCGAATTCTTTCCTATTTCGCAAACAATTTTCCCGCGCTACTTTTTAAGTCGGAAAGTCGTGTAAGTAAATAGAGCAATTGAACTGACAGTTGTTTTTTTCTTCTACATTTGCATTAGATCAAACGTCACCAAATAAAAATTACTAACAAACAAACTGATAAACAAAAAATAATAAAAACAAATAAACAAACGAAATTAAAGTGAAAAAAAAATACATTAAATGTGATGCAGTTGCCAAAATAGAAATTCCTCAATAACAAGATTTTTATTTCTTGTCTTTCTAAAATTTTCATTTATTTTACGAGATCTTCACGCGCGTTCAAGTTGAATGTCATTTGATGAGGAATCTATGTATATACGTATGTATATACATATTATATACTATTTTATTATATGTATATATGTATGTGGTATGTTTGTACAATTAAACGTCTGTTTATTTTCATTTATGAATACATATTCAAGTTTATTTGAATTTATATGTATGTATGTATGTATGTATGTATGTATGTATGTATGTATGTATGTATGTATGTATGTATGTATGTATGTATGTACATACATATGTTTTAACCAACAATTTATTTAATGCAACTAACATTTTATTTAACACTAAAAGCTGTTTTAGAAAATTTATTAATAACTCAATAACTTTTGTTTACATATTTTTAAATTGACAACGAAGTTTCACAATTCTTAAATCCCGACGATGCAATAAACAGATTAAAGTAGTTGTTATAATAACTAGTATATCTGACGACACAATTTAAATTACGTAATATAATTTTCCATTCACCAATATTCTGAAATTGCATTCGTTAGATTTTTACTACACATATATGAATATGTATGTTCTTTACTTTGTTATATTTTAATACAGCCTTTCGCAAACCTTATTTTACCAATAAGTTTTAATTTATTTTCATTGTTTAGAATTAATAAAAAAAATATTGAACACAAATCACTATTTTAACTTTATGCATGGAATATGAAAAAAGTATATAGATCACGTTTATAGATCACGAAAGCAATCCGTTATGACAAAAAGTTTGATGAGAACTAAAATGGGGTTTAATAAAACGGACATGAAATACTAACGACTAACGAATTCTGTAACGGGCACACTAGCATCTGCATCACATACGATTAAAAGATAGAAAGAAATTTTTGTAAACATATTATATGCATGCATTGTAATTACACATATGTAAATATACATATGGATCTACATACATCTAAACATGCAAGACTTTTCGTATTAATGTTGACAAACCTTGGCAATCCAAATGATTCTCACGACGTAGTATATGGCTTTTGTAATAAGATTTCTAAATTGGTTTAACGGCGGGTACATTTATTTTCTTGGTCATTGACAACGTAATATGTATGTATAATATGTATTAATGTGAGAACTATGCAGATAACAAAGTCTTTATAAATGTAGAACATAGCATTGCCAGATATGCCGCTTTTTGCCGGATTTCTTCCTGCATTTAACCTTTTCGCTCAACTGTTTCCATATTAATACGCAAAACTTAATGGACATTTTACAACCTCCATAACACTTGTTAATCATTTAATTTTTTTTTCATATTGAAAATATATATAGATTAACAAACATAATGTTTCATTATTATCATTTTAATTATTTTTTTTTTACAGTGGACGTTATTAAATGCGAAATCCAATAGTATGAGAGTACAATTTTTTACATTGGCTGTTATAAGTATGAACGGGCTCTGTTCAGGCTGCCACGAAATTAAGTAATTTCGAGCTGAAATTACGAACGAAATCGAAAGTGTTCATACTGGGCTTTTTGACATTTGAGTTAATTTCGCAAACAGCTGATCACGTTGAGTTATATTTATTTAATTTAATTCTTTTGCAAAAAGCTTTCGTACAACACTTTCGTATTGATTTAAAATAAACACGAATGTTAAAAACAAAACTACAACAATATTAATGTACAATTATGTATATATTTCCATTATTTCATTTGGCTTTTAAATTTTTTTTCAAACAAAACGGACTTTCGAGGTTGTAAATATGGTCATGGTTGCAAAAAGAGTAGCCTTTTCTACAAAACCAGCGTTGTCTATGGTAATTTCAAGTTAATTTCGACGAAATTAAGTAGAATGAGTTAATTTGGGCAATGGTAAAATGTATGCGAAATTACGTAATTTCAACTTGATTTCGCCCGAAATCACAAAATGACTTAATTTCGTGGCAGCCTGAATGGGCTATTAGTAAAAATGCATGTATAGATAGACATGTATGTATGTAAGCATGTATGTAAATTTATTATGCATTTAATTTTAATACTGAAACTCTAGAAAGTACGTAATTCCGTTATTTTCATTAGTGAATCAGTTTGATAGTAAAAAAGCATAATAATTTGCCGTTTAATCGAATAAAAATTAAAAAATATATGCCATTTACCGATCCGTTTTTATGTTATTTTGAACGTGATTTAGTTAATATAATATCGTAAATTCATTTACTTTACGATTAACGGACCAAAACGTGACTCTGGTCTAAAATACTATTAATCAACTTATAAATCGAGATTTTATATCTTGCAATTTTATTAATAATATTTCACGTTTTGGTCGATTAATCGTAAAGTAAATGAATTTACTATATTATATTAACTAAATCGAGTAATCGGTAAAATATTATGTTTATTTACTATCAAACTGATTGACTAACACTTAGAAAATGCAAATAATGGAATTGGGCACTTTCTAGAGTTTTAGTATTAAAATTACTTAATAATATTGCAGGCCTGAGTTAGTTTTTGGTCATTAAGCCATAAAATGG
The DNA here is from genome assembly GCA_949628195.1 of Phasia obesa. NCBI lineage: Eukaryota > Metazoa > Arthropoda > Insecta > Diptera > Tachinidae > Phasia > Phasia obesa. The sequence continues at coordinate 144,299,852 of OX451215.1, read as the reverse complement.
ACGACATTCAAAAAACCTTCATTCACATATTAAATAAGCGCTAAATTTTATATCTCAGGATAAAGACAGTTCCTATTTACATGCCTTCAGAAATGAACGAGAGCCACTCAAAGTTCAATTGCCACTAACTACTACTAAACCACTAACGCTTTATCGTGGGTTAAAAGTTTGTATGAACAAAATATTTGTCCCTTTATAACGAATAAAACGTTTATATATGTAACTAAATTACGAAAAGCTCTCAGTTTAAGAGTTATTAATAAATAAATCCAGGCATCTCTTTTACAGCCATTTCTACAACTTAAATGCGAGGGGCCTGGTCGGTTTACATTTTAGAAACGGTATTTTTATGCACATCTCAATTTTTAATCCTCAGGTAGTATATACATATTTCATGGGTGCTGTAATGTACGTAAATATTATACAAAATAAGAACTTGTGCAATATTATATTGTGATTGATATTTAATTAGAAGTTAATGTCAGTCAGAAAATAAAAATATTGACAAAGAAAAAACTTAATTTCCTCAAAAAACTAAAAACAACAATTCTAAACAAAGCATAATTTTTTTAATTTTATTTATTTAATTAAAATTAAGTAAATTCATGCTTAATATTTAAACCCCGCGAAGCCTTGTGGCATGTCTGCTGGAAAATAACTAGGTAATTAATTAATTCTGAAAGTTTAAATATTATTGCGAGGACAATAAATTATGTGATATGTTTAAAATATCCATTATGTTCCTTGGCATGTCATTATATATTTTTGGCAATAATACTTTTAGTGTTCGGTCACCATAGCTGTTCTTCGTTCTTGCGATTTTAAGTCTGCCTTCAGAATGTGGTCGTGTGTTGTATTTATGAGAAATGGGTTGCAAAATTTGGGAATTGTTTAGGTCAGTCAGCAGTGTGAGTCAGGGATGGTGAATTAAATTATTAAATTGTACCAAACAGCTTTTTAAATTGTACTTTTTGAACGGAAATTGTACTAAATAAAATTTGTTTGGGAACTTAAATTTTTAATCAACCTTCAATCAAGATATCAGACAATTTTATTCATCGTGTGCATGGACACGACATCAATACCGGTAACTTGCTTAACGGATCAAAATAAAAGACACTTGTGAAATCCCAATCTAAGTATGCAAATTTTAAACTAAATTTACTACTGTAGTTCTAAAAAACAAAAAACTTACAGGGAATATAAAGTAAAAAAAACAAAACAATTGGTGTATAAATTCTACGCCAGTTTTTCGTGTCCAATCATGTTCTTCGCTTCTGTTAAGAGATGATAATAAAATAATAAAAAATAAGCCAACTTCTGATCAGTATTACCAAAACTAATATGGATAGTGTAGAAAAATCCAAGACGCAAGTGGGAATGGACAGATACTTAACTGTACTAAAAAGAGGTCGAAGCCCTAAATCTTCGCAGTTAGCTCCAATCTCTAAAGTACATAAATATAAGGATTCTAACGGAATAAGTTCTCAGAATAGTTTTGCTATCTTAGATAGCGAAACAAGAAACCTAAAACGGCACCCAAGTCGTTCACACCACATCCAATTTATATGTATAAGAGAGAAAAATTCGATTAAATTAAAAAGTTAACTTCAGTTATTGGGGAGAACTCATTTTATGTAATTCCTATCAAACGTGGCAACATTGATAGTAGAATTTATTGATGAAACCATTATCGTAAAGCAGTAAAGGAGTTTGAAAGCTGCAAAAATAACTTTTATACCTATCACCTGAAGGTATAAAAGTTATCAGGTAGTTATTAAAGGTGTAGACTCATATGCTGATCCAGTTGAAACAACAGCTAGCCTCCAAAAAGCGGGATTTAAGGTAAAAAGTGTAGATAATCTCAGAAATCGAGAACGTGTCCCTCAACCTCTATATCTCGTTGAACTGGAACCTGGAAATATGAGATTGAAAAAGAACGAAACGCACCCTATTTATAACTTAAAATAACTTTTACTCCGCAAAATAAGTGTAGAGGAACCCCGTCCAGTGTCTAAATTGCCAAGAATATGATCATACTAGTGCTTACTGCAAGTTGCCTCCGGTTTGCATTGTGTGTGGCAAGCTAAATAGTTCCGCTCAATACGACAAAGCAAGAGATAACTCGAAGGTTAAACAATTTAACAATTGAGGTGAAAATCACACTACTAACTACAGAGGCAGTGTGAATTAGTAGTCGGTGTTTTTAACACCGACTACTAATGCAGCCAGAACCCAAAGAACAAACAACATCTGGTAACATTAGTGCATTCGTTAAAAAATTATATGAGCTCTATGAGCAGCATGATGCAAGAAATGGTATGCATGCAATCTATGATGTTACACGCGGTACTTAACAAACCATGAACTGTTTAAAAATATGTTTCTGGAACGCTAAAAGCTAGCGCCAACACAAATGAACTCGAGTACTTCCTTAAGAATCAACAAATTGATGTCATGCTGGTTTCAGATACTCACTTAGCAACAAATAACTTTTTTAAAATCAATGGCTTTATATTATATGAAATTAAAGACTACCGTGGCAGAGCATGTTGTGACTTAGCAATGGTAATAAAGGCTCGAATTAAACATTATTTACTGTGTGATTTTTGTGAAGATTATTTTAAGCAAGAAATATCTGCATTGAAGAATTTCATCAAAACTTGGTTATTTCTTCAATTTATTCACCTCCTAGATTTCAAGTCAGTCATTATAGCGACTTCTTCAAATCACTAAGTCCTTGTTTCATATCATCAGGCGATAACAACGCTAAACATACATTTTGGGGATCACGATTAATAACTCCAAAAGGTCGTGTTTTTTTTACACAACTTCAAAAATGCGTCCGAATGTGATCTTGAGTGGACAACCTACATATTGGCCTACTTACCAGCAAAAAATATCGGATATTATTGGTTTTGGCGTGTTTTAATCACTACAACTATCCTCAGATCACTCCAACCACAAAAAAAACAAAACAACAAACAAAATATCGAATCACCAAGGACTACCACAAGCATAAATTGGTTGAGATATAGAAAATATCTCAGTACTCATTGTTCTGAAAACATCCCGCTAAGAACACCTGAAGACGTAGAGCGGAGTCTTAATGATTTTAACCAGCTGCCCAAGATGCGACAGGCACCTGAGTACTAGCTAGATACAATAAAATGTATTCTGTAGATGTAGATGTGACCGATAAAAGAAAAATTCGAAAAAAATTTTATGAGAAATTACTTGTAAAACTTCGAGGCAACTCCACAATCAGATTATTCATTATGGCGTGCATGTAGGAACATTAAAAGACCGGTCGTACGTAAGCCTCCCTTGCGAACTTCTTGTGGAGACTGGGCAAGGAATGATACCGAAAAACGCAATTTATTTGTTGGACATTTGAAGAAGGTTTTCACCCCAAATGTATGTACTGATATAGCTGAGTTGCCATCAGTAGAGACTAGTGCCGTAGTACCCCTAAGATTTGAATTTAGCGATATTGAAAGGGCAATAGCAGATTTAAACACCAAAAAAGGTCCTGGCGTTGATAAAACAAGTAACAAGATGTATGTTGAGTTGCCCTGTATAGGTCGCAGAATTATTCTGTTTGTTTTTAATGCCATCTTACGTCTTGAGTACTTTCCCACAGAGTGGAAGGTCTCTTTGATAACTATGATTCCTAAACCAGGAAAAGACCTCACAAAAGTAGAATCATACAGACCTTTAAGCCTTTTATCAAACGTGTCAAAGTTATTTGAGAGAATATTAATAACTAAGCTGAATCCAATTCTTAGCGCGAAAGGATGCATTCCGAACCATCAATTCGGCTTCAGTAAACAACATAGTACGATCAAACAAACACACAGATTAGTAAATGTTATTAAAACGACCTTTGAAGAAAAAATATACTGTTGTGCGCTTTTTAGCGACGTTACTCAAGCATTCTATAAGGTTTGGCACAAAGGCCTAATGTTTAAGTTAAAGCTGAAATTGCCCGAAAACTTTTATAACTTTTGAAAGAAGGTGATTTTTAAAGCTCGCCACAGCTCTTTGAAGCCGGGGTTCCCCAAGGTAGTACTTTGGGATCAATTTTATATTTACTGTACACATCAGATAAGCTCTTAAAAGATTATTTAACGAATCGCAAGTTTTTACTAAAAGAAGGTGACTTTTTAAGCTCGCCACAGCTCATTGAAGCCGGAGTTCCCCAAGGTAGTATTTTGGGACCAATTTTTTTAACCGATCGTTAATTCATTGTCACAGAAGAAAATGTTTAAGATCACCTGAGCCAATTGAAGTCGGAGTCACCCAGGGTAGTATATTGGGTCCTATTTTATACTTGTTATATACTTCAGACATGATAACGAGTAACCGAGTCCACACATCTACATTTGCTGACGACACATCTTTTTTAAGCATTCACGAAAATCCCGATATTTACAAGACTACGTGTTAAATTTAGAAAAATTGTAGAAGATATAAAGAATAAAGGTGAATGAAAAAAAGTGTACTCACACTGCATAGAGAATCTTGCCCCTCCCTATTCGGATAAATAACCAAACGATACCTCACCTTTTAGACGTGAAATAGCTCGGCATATATCCAGTGCTACCAGATGATTTTGATAAAAAGTCTGCACTTTTTGAGAAAAAAAATCAGCATTTTCGGCACTTTAGTTTAGAAAATAGGCATAAATGTCGAGGTTTTATTTCCATTTTATTACAAAAAAAAAAAAAAACGAAAGAAATAACAAATCCTAATAGTTTTATGAATTTTTTAAATATATCGCACTTGATTAACTCAAAATTTTCATCTCGAATCCCACATATGAGACCATTTTCGTGATAGTGTCTTGAGTACTTTCATATCAACAAAAAGGTATTATCTTGAGTTAATACCAAAGTTAAAACAGAAATACATCGTATATTTTCTTAAAAAAGGTATTATTTTGATTTGAGCCTTTATTCAAGTTAAAAATAATCAAATTGTTTTATTAAAAATTGGTTGTATTTTGAGTTGATAATATTCTGTTGATAAAATATGTTTTACTTTATGATTTTAATTCGAAATGAGACTCTTTTTATGATCAAATTGTTCACAATTTTTGGAATTGTGACTCTTTTTAGAAATAATTCAGTCCTTCTTTGCTATAACCATTTTTAACCGACTTCAAAAAAAGAAGGAGGTTATCAATTCGTCTGAATGTTGCTTTTTGTTTTTATGTTTGTGTCTGCAGAACTCAGTCATTTCTGAACCGATTTTGAAATTGCTTACAGATTGGTCCCATTTTAAAAGAAATTGAGAATTTTGAAAATTAAAGGGTGTCCCCATACAACATACGTGTTTTTTACGTGTATTATGAACCGTAAAGGGCACCCTTTTAAAATTTTAAAAAACTGCTTATTACTATAGCTGCCAATAACAAAAAGTAATAAAAAAATAAACTTAAAAATTAAAGGGTGTCCCCATATGTGACATCAATTTAAATATATGAACCATTGTAGACAATCACTTGAAAATTGGACAGAATGTCCAATATTTATAATCAGAAATTAAATATTTATAATTAGAAGTTAAAGGGTGTCCCAATAATTGATTTAATTTAATGTATATTGCAAAACTTTTGAACTGTAACAGAGAGACGGTTGACATTTACAAAGAACTTGTATATCTAAGTCCTTTATAACATCAAGTATATAATTTAAATTTGGAAACTAAAGGGTGTCCCCATAATTGATATAATTTTACCTTGATATAAATTTACCGTTATAGACAAACACTTGAAAATTAGACAGAATATCCACTACTATGTCCCGAATAATAACATTTATAAATATTTAAAATCTTAAAGTGTGTCTCAATAGTTGATGCTTATGACCAAACTTTTGAACCGTTTTAGACAGACATTTGAAATTTACAAAGAATCTGTCCTTTTAAATAACTGTTTAATTTAAAATTGTACATTAAAGGGTGTCCCCTAGGTGATATTGTTTAAGCTATATGGGCATATCTTTTAACCGTTACTTTTTATTACTGTGTCAGTAATAATAAGTGTAAAAAAATAAATGGTGTCCTCATATCTGACGTAATTTGTCGTATATGGCTTTATCTGCTTAACCGTTATGGATAGACATTTGAATGTACAGAACGTATATTACTATGTCCGTTAGAGCAACAAGTATAAAAGTATTTGATTTGAGTACTATTTCTTACAGATTACTTCCTTTTAAATTTTTAGTTTAGAATTAATGCACATATATTTGTTTTGTAGTCGGGTTTTTTGCAATAATTATAATAATATCTTGTTTATAATACATTTACTTAAAAAAATCTTTGCTGATAACGAAATTGATTTCTTATAGCAGTAACAATGAAAATATTTAAATATAAAAAATTATTGCATTTTATATCAATAATAGTTATTTAATATGATATGATTTAATATGATGAGTCTGCTTTGATTTGTATTAGAGACCTTAATAGAAAGCAATACGCATAGAGATAGCCAATGGACCCACAGGGTACCCAGTGACAAATAGGAGCAGTTAAAAAGACCCCCCAGATGTCAATATGATGAACTTTTTTTTTGTAAGGATTTCTTGTTGCTTTAGTCTGACCATTCTAACTCAATATAGATTGGAGAAAGGTCCAAAATTTAACAAAAAAATTTCAATCAAATTTTTAAAAAAAATTTTTAAAAAAATTTTTTTAAAAAAAATTTTAAAATTTTTTTTCAAAAATGTTTACAAAAAAATTTACAAAGCATTTTCAAAAAGATATTTTACAGAAAAATTTCCGAAAAAAATTTTTTTTAAAAAACTTTCCAAAAAATTTTCGAATAAAATTTTACAAAAATTTTTAAAAAAATACTTTTACAAAAAATTTTTAGACTCAATTTTCGAAAAATTTAAACAAAAATTTCAATATTTCTCTGAAAATTAAAATTATGAGTGTAAACATATATTTAATATTAAGAATATATTTTTAATATTAAGAATATACATACATATGTATGTATGATATAGAGTAACATATTTTTATACCCTTCACCACAGGTGGAAAGGGTATATATAAGTTTGTCATTCCGTATGTAATTTCTACAATATTCATTTCCGACCCTATAAAGTATATATATTTCGGATCCTTATACATAGAGAAGTTGATTAAGCGATGTCCGTCTGTCCGTGTTAATGTGGTAATGTCATTTGCCAAGGCACCAGAAGAGATACAAAAAATTTAAGCACACCAATCTGTCAGGCATAGTATCGAAAACTTTGGTATTGCAATTCAGCAACATCGGATCATTCCTTTGGAGGCTACGGGCCAAAAACCACGCCCACCTATATTTTTTTTACGTTTTTTTTTTAATTTTTTCGGCTTTAATGATTCTGTTTTGCCTTTTTTTGTCAAATAAATATTAGACTGCGACAGGTAGATCGCAAGGTTTGCATACAGATCTCGGGGGATCAATAACCCCCTGCGAGAGGCGATTTTTGTTTGTTTTTAGATTGGTAGGGTTTTTCTGCTTTGATTTGTATTAGAGACCTTAATAGAAAGCAATACGCATAGAGGTAGCCAATGGACCCACAGGGTACCCACTGACAAATAGGAGCAGTTAAAAGGACCCCCTAAGTGTCAATATGATGAAATTTTTTTTTGTAAGGATTTCTTTTTGCTTTAGTCTAACCATTCTAACTCAATATAGATTGGAGAAAGGTCCAAAATTTAACAAAAAAATTTCAATCAAATTTTTAAAAAAAAAATTTTAAAAAAAATTTTTAAATTTTTTTTTCAAAAATATTTACAAAAAAATTTACAAAGCATTTTCAAAAAGATATTTTACAGAAAAATATTCTAAAAAAATTTTTTTTAAAAATTTTCCAAAAAATTTTCGAATAAAATTTTACAAAAAATTTTTACACAAAATTTTCGAAAAATTAAAACAAAAATTTCAATATTTCTTTGAAAATGAAAATCATGACTGTAACATAACATATATTTAATATTAAGAATGTACATATGTATGTATGAATTTTATTATTATTGTAACTAAATTCAAAAACAAAAGAAAACACACATTTAATATTTATGTCTGTTTTATTAGAACTCCGGAAGACAAAAGCTTAAAAATTAAAGTTACAATTTAGTTTTATTAATGTTTGATGATCGTTGTTTTTATAATTGTAAACGACGATCACTGAGTACTAATTCTATTGTTATCTCTTAATTTATATTTTCTCTTAAATAAAATGAGTTGATTAATAATAACAAAAAGTGATTGTTTCTTTTATGAAAATAATTGTTTATCATCAGAACAATCATTGAAGAATTCAGATTACGAGAATATAAATCATTGGGTGTGGTAAGTTATTTTAAAGATTCATATTACAATTGGATATTTTTTATATATAACTGACATATTGTCGTTGGGTAAAACTCCCCCGGACGAAGACTGGTTCCCAATTTCAGAAGGAAACTTGGGAAACGAAACAATTGTTTTATTTATAGTCCTTTTAGATCTAAACTTAACGATCAGGTACGTAATGATCAAAATTATTATAATAGCGGTTACAATATAAATATATACATCAGTTACCTTTTGGTTATTTTTTAATTCTTTAATACATATATTTGATATTTTCTATATGTTGGTAAGTTAAATTCCTCAATGATAATTCGTCTTCTAAATTAATCTCTATTTCTTTAGAGAAAATAGGTATTATTTCATTATTTCCATAAATTTTCTTATCATACCACCTATCCAAAAACATAATTTCACATGATTCAATTTTTATCAGGTAATGACCCGTTAGTACTATAGGTAAATCATTACAAGTTTGATTAATGGTTACATTATTTATAGCGAATATTAAATCGGAACTTAATTCTATTATAGTTGTAAGTTGATTTTTTTGATAATTACAAAACATTTTCTTATTGTTCAACAAGTTTTCAATACAATCGTCTTTTACTTTAGTTAAATTTTTCTTAGAACTAGTTTCATAGTATATTTCTTTATCTTTTGCAATATATGTATAAAATTTTTCATTTATTTCAAAATGTTTATTATTTGGAATGGGTTGGATATAAAGAGTGTCATAAAGTTCTTGGGTTAATTGGGAAATTTGTATTATGAACAAAATATTTCCCTTACTAGTTGCCACAGTCATTTTTGCATTTTGTAGCTTTTCGAAAGTGATGTTATATTTAGTTAAATCTTGGTCTGTCAATATGTTTCGACTCAAGAGTCCTAACCGTGAAGTCAACAGTATTCCTTCGACCTTATCAATGATCCTTTCCAATGTCGTAATTCGAAAAGTCAAGTGCGTTTTCTCTATTTCCCGTCTTTCCTTTCATTACCAAGAGCAATGTATTCTAAGTAAATTGTCTTTGCTTCTATTTCGTAAATTTTTGAAAGTTTTGTCAACTGTTCGTCAAAGTGTTGGTTGATCTTAATTTGGCTGTTAAGTTGTTCAATTTCGTTGTGCGTGTTAGTTTCATAGATATTCAGTCTGGCTTCAATTTTCTCTCTGTCTTCATCATCCATCGTCCCGTATTAGTATTTCAGGCCAATACCCATAATGTTGATCAGTCCTCTTTTCAGCCTATTTGGTAGAAGTGTTTTTAAGGATATCCTTAAATGTTGTATCTCTTGATTTAAGTAGTAGTCGTCTAGCTCAGTTAAACCTTTCTCTAAGTTATCAATGTAATCCTCGTATTTAGTAACGTTAAAAATATGTATTATGTTAAAGTAATCCTCAATCAAATGTTTTCTACCCAGATTTACCACGGTGAATCCATTTCCTGTCGTGAGATCCGTAAAATCAATTTTCTGAGTTGTCACTGAAACTGCAAATGTTATCAGTAGGATCGACCAGAACATCCAATGAGCTGAAAGTATTTTTGGCACGGATTAATTGATCTTTGTAAATTATTTTATTTTTATTTTGATAATGTTTATCGTCAAGACTATCTAAAGTTACTTTTTCATGTCCTGCGTCAGTCTTATGCGCCCTGAAATCCTTTTTAAACCTTTCGTTCACCGGCACATCACCGATTCCTATTGAGATACACTAAATTTCTTTCTTTTCGCTGCTCCAATATTTCCAATACTCTCCTATTCTCCTCGGGGTCAGATTGAAAATGAACTTGTATAGGTTTTCTTCTGGTTGATAAATATATAGTGGTATTATAAGTAAAGTTAGCTTGTATAGGTAAATCTATGGTATAGGCGATATCATTTTGTTCATCTCTTGTTTTTAATATTCTAATATGTTCATTTAAACTGCTATGAAATCTTTCTATGCCTGAGTTACCAGTGTGTCGGTATGATGTAGTAAAGTGTACATCAATTTTTTATTTTTCCAAAAAGTCCTTGAAAAGCGCTGAAGTAAAACTTGGTTCATTATCTATTATTAATTTTTTTGGTGCTCTCATCAAGTTAAACATTATTGTAAAATGTTTAATCAGATTTAATGGCGTTCTATCCTCAATTTTCTGAATCAGAGCATATTTCGAAAATTTATCAATCATCGTAACATAGGGAGTCTTTGGATCCAAGTACCAAATATCCGCGTGGTAAATTTCATGTGGAGCACTAGGTGTTTCCTTCTTCTCAAATGGAAGCTTGAGGGGGTTTTTGTCAATCTTGAAGTTGCAGATTTCGCAATTATTTATTACTTTAGATATTACCTTTCTTAGGTTTGGATAGTAATACCTTCTCTTTAATTCCAAGTATGTTTTATCGATTCCAGGGTGGTTATTTTCAGATTTGAGGTGCTTCATTATTATTTCCAACAACACCTGTCTTTCCACATTCTCCAACAAGGTATATGTTCTGTAAATTTTAAATCTTTTTATATTTTTCATTTTAATTACTTCATTCTGTATCATGCAATATAATTCTTCAATATCACAATATATTACCAAATTTTCCAATTTTTCTATAATTTTTAGTATTTTTTCCAATTTTTTAGTAAACAGCTCTTTCTCCTCATACGAATCGTCTTGTTTTCCTTCAATTAATATTTGCTTGTTTGCAAATTGTAAGGGACTTTCCGTAACTTGGATTTGATCAATGCCATCATCTTGAGCGCTATGCACTGTTGGCATTGGTAAACTTATTCTTTCCTTATTTTTTCTTTTTCTAATACGATGTTGTTGCGTTTGTCTCTCAACAACTTGAAAGTTCAATTTATCATTTCTATGCTTCCGCAAAAAATGTCCTTTTAGACCTCTTTTGCTTTCAAAAAAGGCGCTACATAAGTTGCATTGGAAAAGCTATGTTCCATGCTTTTGGTTTATATGCAGATTTAAGACTTCCTTTCTTTTATAATTTTTCCTGCAAATGTCACACTCAAACAGATTTATTTACGCTTTTTCTGTAGTTATTCTTAATAAGGCATCCGCCACCTTATTTTCTTTTCCATTCACATTATGGATATCAAACTCATATTCGTTGAGCCTAATTTTCCATCTTATCATTTTCGAATTTGGCTCTTTTAGAGAGGCCAACCACATTAATGGCCTATGATCGGTATTCAGACGAAATTTTCTACCATATAAGTAGTGTCTGAACTGTCCGCAGGCCCACACCATCGCCAGCAGTTCCTTTTCAATGGTGCTGTAATGGATTTCGTGCCTATTTAGAGTCCTTGAGGCAAAAGCCAAGGGGCCATCTTCCTGGGACAACACCGCACCGAGAGCAAAATTGCTTGCATCTGTGGTAAGTATAAATTCTTTTTTGAAATTTGGATACCTCAAAACCATATCTGAAACCAATATTTTCCTCAATTTGTCAAAAGACTCTTTATAGTCGGTATCATTTACGTTGATCTTACCATCCTTTTTGAGTCTTAACGTGAGAGGTTTTGCTACCTTGGCATAATCTGGAATAAATTTTCTATAATATCACTCAATCCCAAGAACGCTTGAAGTTCCTTTACAGATTTCGGCATCGGAAAATTTCTAATACAGTCCACTTTTTTCGGATCCGGCTTTATGTCCTCCGTTGTTACTACATGTCCAAGGAAACTAGTCTCTTTTTTCAAGAAGTCACTTTTATTTAGGGACACTTTTAAATTCGCTTTTCTCAACGTTTCGAATATTTTTGTTAAATTATCTAAATGCTCTTGGAGTGAAGTTCCAAAAATCAATATGTCGTCCATATATATGACGCATATTTTGTTAATATATTCTCCCAGTACATTATTCAACATCCTTTGAAAAACGCACCGTTTTTCAAGCCGAATGGAATACGTTTGAATTCGTAGTGGCCATCGCTTGTCGAGAAAGCAGTTTTCTCTTGGTCGTGTTCGTCGACCTCTATTTGATAGAACCCTTTTGTTAGGTCTAATGAAGAGAAATAATTAGCTCTTCCCAACTTGTCCAAAACATCGTCAATGAGTGGTATTGGATATTTATCCTCCCTGGTCACAGCATTCAATTTTCTGAAATCTATTACGATTTGCCATTCTCTATTACCCAATTTGTCTTCCTTTTTGGGAACTACCCAAATGGGAGAATTATAAGGTGAATCACTTGGGACAATTATACCCTGATGCAACATTTCATCTATTTGTTTTTTTACTTCTTCTCTATGCACTTTCGGATATCTGTAGGACTTGGTATAAATCGGTTTGTCATTATTCGTGGGGATCCCATGCTTTACTTCATTGGTAAATGTCAAATCGTCTCCCTTTTTATAGAATACATCCGAGAATTTGTTTATAAGCTTTTTAATAGCAATTCCTTCTTCTTCATTTAAATGTATTATCCTGAGCTGTTCTACTACCCCTAATTCATCTAGATGGTACAACTCAGGCAATGACTCTATTTCTTTTTCTTTAAATTCTTGTATTTTCTTGTTTTCATGTTCTTTTTCGTCTTGAACTTCAAAAAATATTGGAAATTCTTGCTGGTTTATATTAATACATTTCCTTTCATAATCAATAATGGCTTTGTTTTCTTTTAACAAACCCGAACCAAATATTCCATTGTACGTTTCATGGAATTTTAAAATTTTGAAGGTTATATCTTTCGTTAATTTTACTGGTAAGCAATTTTTCGAAACATGTGCTTTCTTATTTATGACGACATAACCAGCCGCAGTATTTATTTTTATTGGACATTTTAGAACTTTTATAAAATTTTTTGGGACAGTGATCTTCGTCAATTACATTTTCCGTCGACCCGGTATCTATTAAAATTCGAGTGACGTCTGCTTCTTTTCGGAACAAAAGATAGGGTAGCCCCTGTCTTGTGGAGGCCAAATACTGAAAATTTGATTCCTGAGAACTTTGTGGTCGTTTTTTTAAATAGTGGTTCTGTCTCGTCTGTTCACTAATGTATTTTGTGGGAAAGGAATTATTAAAATTACTTGGCTTTCGATTTTGTATATTTTTACTATAATTTTCGCTTATTTTATTATTGTTATTATATTTATAATTACTAGTATTAACAATATTACTATTATATTTTATTTTTTCATTTAGCAAATTTGCTTCTCCCAACTCATGGAGGGCCAACTCCAAAGAGCTGGGTTTTAAAGTACAAAGAAATGTTCTTAAATTAACTGGTAGTTTATATATAAAGACCCTTAGAGCTACTTTATTATTGTGATTAATCTCAGATGGATTACCATCTAGCTTATGACTTTGATTTAGCAATGATAATTTAGTTTTTTTGTTTTTGTATTTAAATTATAATCCTGGAGGGACCCGTGGGTATCTCAGAATTTAATTATTTTTTTATTATAAAAAAAAATTTCTTTAAATTTTATTATTATTATCCTTTTGCACAGGATATTTTACTGAACTTATCTTTTTACGTAGGATATTTCAACGAACTTATCCTTTTTCGTAGGATATTTCACCGACTCCGCCAATTTTATTATTATTGTAACTAAATTCAAAAAACAAAAGAAAACACACATTTAATATTTATGTCTGTTTTATTAGAACTCCGGAAGACAAAAGCTTAAAAATTAAAGTTACAATTTAAGGCCCAACTCTAATATGCATAAGCTAGCTAAAGCCAACTTAAGCAACTGTGCAATTACATATAAATCATATGTGGCAAACTATGATGTACTTAACAACACTTTTCGTTGAGTTTCGTCAAATGTCATTTGCTTAAGCAAAGTCCGAAACCGATCGCACATTCCGTACGGAAACAGCTGTTTGTGCTTTGTATTTTACATATGAATGTATATTCGTAAAAAATTGCAATGGAGAATGAAAGTGAACAAATTATATCTAAATTTAATATAAAATGTTTAAAAAAGAAGTTTCTATAAGAAAAAAGGGAGGCGTTGTATAATAATCGAAATTAAAAAGAAAGAGCATTTTATTGTTTATGAGTTGAGTGATGCACACCGCTGTATTTTTTAGTACTTTTGGCCAAAATTACACAAACAGCCAAAAATGTTAAATTTTTCTTTCGAAATTTTCTTAAAACTATTAAAAATAATTATTAATTTGTATATGAATGGTTTAGGTATATAAAATATGTTTATTTAACACCTTTTTGTTAACAAATTTCATTTATTCAGAACAAAATTATTATTTTTCAAAAGTACGAATAAAACAAATGTGCAACTGTGTCATGATAGTTTTTAGACTCATGTAAGTACATTGTAGCCACCTAAAAGTCTACAATAAGTTGCTTAAGCATTTGACAAACTTTTCGTTCATTTTTTGACATTAGCTTTAGCCAGCTTATGCATATTATAGTTGGGCCTTTAGTTTTATTAATGTTTGATGATCGTTGTTTTTATAATTGTAAACGACAATCACTGAGAACTAATTCTATTGTTCTCTTAATTTATATTTTCTCTTAAATAAAATGAGTTGATTAACAATAACAAAAAGTGATTGTTTCTTTTATGAAAAATGAGCCATGAAATATAAATAAGTACTCTTCAATAATTGTTTATCATCAGAACAATCATTGAAGAATTCAAATTACAAGAATATAAATCATTGGGTGTGGTAAGTTATTTTAAAGATTCATATTACAATTGGATATTTTTTATATATAACTGACATATTGTCGTTGGGTAAAACTTATGTGTGTATATAGAGTAACATATTTTTTTAAATGCGTTTGATTTTTAAATAGATGATATCTCTGTTTTAAAACCTAGATGCATTAAACACATAGACATCATCAGAATACCGACTACAAACTGTCAAAAATGAAACGTTGTGGCTGTCGTCAACTTAGGCTAATTTCTATTTTATTCAGCAAAACAAAATGTCACATAATTGCAAATTAAAAAAAAAAAAAATTAATTAAAAAAAAGTTTTGGAGGAAATATTTATAATTTTTTGAAAAAGTTTTTTAATTTTATAAAAGCAAAATAAGTATTTCTACAACAATGTCAGAGTTTACGATGTAGCTGTCGGCTTCAATATCATTAAGTAGCTGACAACACGGCGATAATTGTAGCAAACGGAATTTGTTTTCATTTGTCTTCTATTTTTTTAACTCATGAATAATGATTTTTTCTCATACGAATTTATTTAAGTAAAGAGTCAATAATATGGATAATGCTGTACATGTCTGTATAAATCAAATCACCGTGGTGAAGGGTATAGAAGATTCGGCACGGACGAATATAGAACTTTTACTTGTTTTTTAATGTTCTTTTTTTCTTAAAAATATTCAGGTAAAGATTCAGGTATTCAGATATTTATCATATAAAAAATATTAAATAAAAAGCAATTAGTTTATTTTAAATAAACGAAAACATAAACATAATATATAAAAAATTTTAATTAAAAAACAAACAATTCAGTGTAATTTTAAAGAAATAAAAAGTAGTAATAAAAAGTAGTAATAAAAAGTAGTACTCAAAGCAGTCTTTATTTTTCGCTAAGCAAAGTGTTACTTTGCATTTTTGGCATCCTTCTCTGGATCGACTACCACAATTATTGCGGCATACTCTTGGTGGATCATCGGAGAATTCCGGCCAATGGT
The DNA here is from genome assembly GCA_949628195.1 of Phasia obesa. Lineage (NCBI taxonomy): Eukaryota > Metazoa > Arthropoda > Insecta > Diptera > Tachinidae > Phasia > Phasia obesa. The sequence goes on along the minus strand of OX451215.1, from coordinate 144,283,877 downwards.
CCTATCGATCAAATCGAATATCGTCCGGTGCGTCATGTGGACGATATTTCGTACCATACAAACTTTGGAATGCTGAAATTTTTCAATATGCATAGGAACTTCAAAAGAAGACGCTAATACTGTACCTAGCTCCATTTTGAAAGTTAGGAACGACTTTACCTTTGCTTTAGGTAATCCGACAAGCTTGCATTCTTTTCTATACTCCATCCAAGAATTATATATTGAAGAAAAAAATACTGCTCTGCGATCTTTATCGACGTTTCTCAAGCATTCGATAAGGTGTGGCACGAAGGCCTAATATTTAAGCTAAAACTGAACTTGCCCGAAAACTTGTATAAGCTCTTAAAAGATTATTTAACGAATCGCAAGTTTTTACTAAAAGAAAGTGACTTTTTAAGCTCGCCACAGCTCATTGAAGCCGGAGTTCCCCAAGGTAGTATTTTGGGACCAATTTTATATTTACTGTACACATCAGATATGCCAATAGCACCATAGTCCACACATCAACTTTTGCAGATGACACAGCTTTTTTAAGTATTCATGAAAGTGCCCAAGAAGCAGAAAAAGAAATAGCGAAACATGCAGTCACATATCTAAAAAGGCTTGAATCTCATCCAAACCCTTTGGCGCGTAACATGCTGAATGAACCTGGTTACATTCGACTAAAAAGAAGAGATACTGCTTTTCTTGGCCGTACATTAGAGGGATAACCCAAAAATGATTGCAAAATCCGTGTCTAGCACTGGCTGGACTTAAAAAGTATATTTTATTTTAGACTTAAGATACGAGTAATTATTGTTAGTTCAAAAATATTGAAGATACAATAAATAAATTATGAAAAAAAAAATTTACGTCTTGACTACTTTCCTACAGAGTGGAAGGTCTCTTTGATTATTATGATTCCTAAACACACAACTTAAATCATACAGACCTATAATTCTTTTATCTAATATGTCAAAGCTGTTTGAGAGGATGTTAAGCTGAACCCCATTTTAAGCGACAAAGTATGTATTCCAATCCATCAATTCGGCTTTAGGAAAAAACAGAAGACCTTTGAAGAAAAAATACTGTTCTGCGCTTTTTATCGATGTATCGTAACATATAAGTTAAAACTGAATTTTCCCATAAACTTATATAAGCTGTTATGTAGTTATTTAACCGATCATTAATTCATTGTCACAGAAGAAAATTTTTAAGATCACTTGAGCCAATTGAAGTCGGAGTCACCCAGGGTAGTATATTGGGTCCTATTTTATACTTGGTATATACTTCAGACATGATAACGAGTACCCGAGTACACACATCTACATTTGCTGACGACACATCTTTTTTAAGCATTCACGAAAATCCCGATATTTACAAGACTACGTGTTAAATTTAGAAAAATTGTAGAAGAAATAAAGAATAAAGGTGAATGAAAAAAAGTGTACTCACACTGCATAGAGAATCTTGCCCCCCCCCCCCCCTATTCGGATAAATAACCAAACGATACCTCAGCTTTTAGACGTGAAATAGCTCGGCATATATCCAGTGCTACCAGATGATTTTGATAAAAAGTCTGCACTTTTTGAGAGAAAAAAATCAGCATTTTCGGCACTTTAGTTTAGAAAATAGCCATAAATGTCGAGGTTTTATTACAAAAAAAAAACGAAAGAAATAACAAATCCTAATAGTTTTATGAATTTTTTAAACATATCGCACTTGATTAACTCAAAATTTTTTAATTTTCACTTTTTGCAAGAAATAAACCAACAACATAAATATATATCTACTGTAAAAATTTCGACGTATTCTAATTCCTCTTTCATCTCGAATCCCACATATCGCACTCGTTCAACAATACTGTATTAACTCAAAAAACTCAAAGTTTTCAGGAGAGACAAAAAACTTTTTTCTCAATGCTTAAGAAAATTTTCATAAGCAAAATTTGGCAATATTTAGAAAAACCATCAATATTGTATTGCGCGGCATTAACTTTTTATTTGTTCATTGTCTGCAGATAAAAAAGGGATTTCTTAGTTACTATCATTTTCTTGAATTATTTTTGTTTAAAAGAAGTAAATATTTTGAGTTATAATTTTTTTACATGAAATTTATTGCTGAATTTAATAAATTTTTAATAAAACAGATAAACATGAAAGGAACATGAAAGGAAAAACAAAGTTTTTAAAGCTAAATGAATGCTAAAAACCGCTAGAAAAAGTTTAAAGTATATATTTTATTAAAGTAATTCCGTATTAAGTTTTTATAGTATAATTCGTAATACTTTTTAGGGATTATGTTTTTTATTTTCGGACAACGGCACCTTTTTCGAATAAACACAAGATAACCTGAAATAATTACAAACAAGTAAGTTTGGTATTAGAATTGGGAAAATGAGTTTAGAACTTACTCCAGGTTTCTCCAATAATTTTTAGATTTCAAATTATCTTTCTGTACAAAAACTTTTAAATAGTCTTCATCCTTATAAGAAGTTTTGTAAAAAAATGAATCCAGGTTGTCCTCTTCTACACGGAGAGTTTTAATACTATGCCAATTTATTTTTTCGCGCTCCTCATTTACTACGAAATTTTTACCCCACAGTTCCTGTAAGACTTTTAGATCATAAAAATCTTCATGAGACAATTCGTAAACTTTATATGGCATTCCAGTCTTTTTAGCTGTGGCTATTAGAGCCGTATATTCACTTGGCGTATATACTGGTTTGCTGACTAGATGCCTTTTTACCTGTTTCTCAATTACGCTTACATTATCACCCTCGTTTTGAGAATGACCTTGAATTAGATATTTATGTGTTATACTTCTTAAGTTATATTTTTGTGCTGCATAAAAATACATGGAGAGCAAGTATTTGTTATTTTGCTGTCCACAGCAATTGTCAGAATAAAAAATTAAGTCCAACTCCTGAGCGTTATCTAATTTTGCACCAAATTTTTTATATATTGAAGTACGCAACTCCCAATTTTATTTGCTCCACGTTTTCCTTCTACTTCCGTCCAGAAAAAGCATTCGACATGTTTTGCTTTGAGATCACTAACGGTAAAATTATAGCAATTTATTTTGCTTTTATAATAAAAGCTTGATGTCAATCCTTTTGGAAGTGGAAGAACTTCTTGCAGGTCGTAAACAACTGCAATGCTATTTTCTTTATCAAAATCTTTTTCCTTTCTACATAAATACTTTTCTTCTTGGTGTTTGTTGTAAACCTCGTTTAAGTCTTTCTTTTCATTTTCATCTGATTTCAAGAATGACTCACAAAGATCGCATTGATCAAATTTTACTACCAGGTGGCAAATTTGCAGATTCTCGAAACTCTTTGTAATCCATGTATAGGTCTGTTAGGCTTTTGCCACTCTCAATGTACTCCCGAGTTGTTTGAGCACGTAAGTAGTAACTCTCAACTTTCGGAATATTTTTAATAAATTGTCTTATGCTATTTTTATTTTCAGGGTTCACGGTTAAATGGTTCCCATGCTTTCCACGATGGTCTATTTCTACAAAACCACGTTTATCTTTCTTTTTAACAACCGTTGCTATGACTGTATCATTTATGTCAAGTGTTGCTTTAAATGCATTGTTCAATCTCCGTAAATCTTGAGTGCAAGAGTATCTGTACTTTGGCTTAATTGGTTTCATATTATTGGCTATAAATTCTCTTTGTCTCTTCAAGCTAGTCATATCCCAATATTTATGAAATATTTCATAGCGCGATGATTCTGTTATTTTTTACTACACTGAAGGCGACACTTCTCCCCACAACCTTCTCGCAAACGCTTGTCTTTTATCGTCTTTGAAGAATTATAAATCGATGAATAAGAATATTCTGAGTTTCGCAATTTTTTTTGCCGTTTTTGTCGTTTGTTATTATGTTCACTTTTCTCGCACTTTCTTTTTTTTAACACTTCTTCATCATGAGAATCAAATTCTGAAGAACTGTTACTACTCACTGTACGTGGATCAAAATCATTTTCCGAATTATCACTGAATAGATCTGCAGAGCTGCTGCCAGAAGAATGACAACTTTCACTACTTATATTTGTTGTACTGTATAATAATGAATAGTGCTCTATATTTGGACAACTCATTTTGTTAATTGAACTAATTAGAATTGATTTCAAATATTCACTATTATGTTTAATAAATTTAATAATAAAATTTCTTGCTGAGCAAAAATGAAATGCTACATTACTCAAATACAAAATTATAAAGTGAGATATTACAAAGTGTCATTAAAATTATTTCATCACAACAGTAATAACTCAAAAAAAAAAGAGTTGTTTCATGAAAACAGTAACAACTCAAAGAAAAACTTAAGCATTATTTCATGAAGACAATCATATTTCGTATTTAAACAAAGAATTTACTTAACCTGAATCAATTAAACAGTTGCATTTCAAAATACTGCCTGACCAAAAGAAATTTTTATTATAAGAATAACATCTTTACTCAAAATACTACTCTTTATACGAAAAAATAATTATTTGCTAAGACCAATACTTCAAACAACTCAAAATAATTTTGTTTTCTTGATTCACAGAAATAACCAATTTTTGCAAGAAAAAGGTCACAACATGTAATTTAATTAAAAAAGATTAGTCAGAACTATGGGAATTTTTAACCATAGATAGACATAAGTGTTATGTATTGTTTTTTGCAAAAAAGATAAAATAAAAAAATTTTGAGTTAATACAGTATTGTTGAACGAGTGCGATATGAGACCATTTTCGTGATAGTGTCTTGAGTACTTTCATATCAACAAAAAGGTATTATCTTGAGTTAATACCAAAGTTAAAACAGAAATACATCGTATATTTTCTTAAAAAAGGTATTATTTTGATTTGAGCCTTTATTCAAGTTAAAAATAATCAAATTGTTTTATTAAAAATTGGTTGTATTTTGAGTTGATAATATTCTGTTGATAAAATATGTTTTACTTTATGATTTTAATTCGAAATGAGACTCTTTTTATGATCAAATTGTTCACAATTTTTGGAATTGTGACTCTTTTTATGAAATAATTCAATCCTTCTTTGCTTGTAACCATTTTTAACCGACTTCAAAAAAAGAAGGAGGTTATCAATTCGTCTGAATGTTGCTTTTTGTTTTTATGTTTGTGTCTGCAGAACTCAGTCATTTCTGAACCGATTTTGAAATTGCTTACAGATTGGTCCCATTTTAAAAGAAATTGAGAATTTTGAAAATTAAAGGGTGTCCCCATACAACATACGTGTTTTTTACGTGTATTATGAACCGTAAAGGGCACCCTTTTAAAATTTTAAAAAACTGCTTATTACTATAGCTGCCAATAACAAAAAGTAATAAAAAAATAAACTTAAAAATTAAAGGGTGTCCCCATATGTGACATCAATTTAAATATATGAACCATTTCAACCATTGTAGACAATCACTTGAAAATTGGACAGAATGTCCAATATTTATAATCAGAAATTAAATATTTATAATTAGAAGTTAAAGGGTGTCCCAATAATTGATTTAATTTAATGTATATTGCAAAACTTTTGAAATGTAACAGAGAGACGGTTGACATTTACAAAGAACCTGTATATCTAAGTCCTTTATAACATCAAGTATATAATTTAAATTTGGAAACTAAAGGGTGTCCCCATAATTGATATAATTTTACCTATCTATCCCTATCTTTTGAACCGTTATAGACAAACACTTGAAAATTAGACAGAATATCCACTACTATGTCCCGAATAATAACATTTATAAATATTTAAAATCTTAAAGTGTGTCTCAATAGTTGATGCATATGACCAAACTTTTGAACCGTTTTAGACAGACATTTGAAATTTACAAAGAATCCGTCCTTTTAAATAACTGTTTAATTTAAAATTGTACATTAAAGGGTGTCCCCTAGGTGATATTGTTTAAGCTATATGGGCATATCTTTTAACCGTTACTTTTTATTACTGTGTCAGTAATAATAAGTGTAAAAAAATAAATGGTGTCCTCATATCTGACGTAATTTGTCGTATATGGATTTATCTTCTTAACCGTTATGGATAGACATTTGAATGTACAGAACGTATATTACTATGTCCGTTAGAGCAACAAGTATAAAAGTATTTGATTTGAGTACTATTTCTTACAGATTACTTCCTTTTAAATTTTTAGTTTAGAATTAATGCACATATATTTGTTTTGTAGTCGGTTTTTTTGCAATAATTATAATAATATCTTGTTTATAATACATTTACTTAAAAAAATCTTTGCTGATAACGAAATTGATTTCTTATAGCAGTAACAATGAAAATATTTAAATATAAAAAATTATTGCATTTTATATCAATAATAGTTATTTAATATGATATGATTTAATATGATGAGTCCAAACCTACAATACTATTATCCCTTTCAGACCTGTACCTTATATTGCGTATAAATTTCTTTAAATCAGCAATATCAACAAAATTCTTTCAAAAATTTGCCTATTAAACAATTTTAAAGGGTGGTTTTTTATAAACAGGACATCGCACGATTGTGTGGTCTCCGTCATAACATGTAAAATAATTTCTCAAAAAAACTAAGCATTTTATGTTTGTGTTAAATGTTTTATTTAACGTTTTATTTTTTTCTTAAAAATATTCAGGTAAAGATTCAGGTATTCAAATACTTATCATATAAAAAATATTAAATAAAAAGCAATTAGTTTATTTTAAATAAACGAAAACATAAACATAAGATATACAAAATTTTAATTAAAAAACAAACAATTCAGTGTAATTTTAAAGTAATAAAAAGTAGTAATAAAAAGTAGTACTCAAAGCAGTCTTTATTTTTCGCTAAGCAAAGTGTTACTTCACATTTTTAGCATCTTGCTCTGGATCGACTACCACAATTATTGCGGCATAGTCTTGGTGGATCATCGGAGAATTCCGGCCAATGGTCGTATCGATCAAATCTAATATCGTCCGGTGCGTCATGTGGACGATATTTCGTACCATACAAATCTTTGGAAAGCTGAAATTTTTCAATATGCATAGGAAGTTCAAAAGAAGACGACAAGCTTGCATTCTTTTCTATACTCCATCCAAGAATTATATATTGCAAGATCTAGAAAGTGGAAAAACACTTTGACAGTCCATTTTTTAGTTTTCATTTTAATTCTATAATATTCTAGCATTTGGTCACACAAATCAACCCCACCCATAAATGCGTTATACTTTTTAATAGCTGCGGGTACTTGGACAGGACAACGGCGTTTAAGATTTTTGTTCCATCTTTCGATTTCACCTACGGGATCTTTTTCACACATATTAGAGGTAGCTATAACCGCTCTTGTGTCCTTCCACTTAACAACGGCTACATTTTCATTGACAAATTGGCAAATATCACCCCGGTTCATTTCTTTGTCTAATGGAAATTTTACACTTTTTGGTATTCTGTTGGCCATGATTGTGCCTGCTGCTGTATAACCCATATGATATAATGATTCTAAAAGCGGAATGGTTGTAAAAAACCTGTCGAAATATATATGGCTGTTCTTTGTAAATTTTTAGTTAGTCTTATTACTATAGACGGTCCATTTCCAAGACCACAATCTTTAAATGTCCCAGCTCCCTGAAAGACTTCAAAGTCAACTACCATACCATCAGAAGTTGCGCACACCAGATTTTTCAGTCCAACGGGTCGTAGCTTTGTCCTGATTACTTGTCGCGCAGGGCATCTACCCGTAAATGGAATCATCTGTTCGTCAATTGAATAATTTGTGACTTCAGTTGCCAATTCGTTGCACCGTTCTTTAACCATATTGATGACAGATTGAATTCTCCATAGTTTATTTGTGGAGTGTGGTGCGGAATAGTCTGAAAAGTGTATGTCCGATCGAAGTTCCAGGAATTTATCGCCAGACATGGAATTGAATATAGCCGGAATTTTACATTCATGAGACCAGTACATCCTTATAGCCGGGTAACCAAGACATCCCATTACGATCGCGCATCCGTAAAATCGTTTTATATCTGAGGGTACGTAACGCACTTCCTGACCACGCTTACTCATTACATACATTTTAGTATACTTAACAACATCTTCGTAATGGGTTTCTGGAAAATATCTATTAAAATATTCCAATGGAGATTTGATGACGATATGTTGCTGGCAATCCAATGTTGTCGGAAGTTCGGTATTTGGAAATTAAATACTTTTCCATATGTCTCGCCTAATGCGTTCTTTATATTGGCAAATCGATGATTGCAGTGTTGTAGCTGGTGACCCAGTGGAGTTTGATAGTTCAGCCGCTCTGGTTGGCTCCTCATTAAAAGACTCAAAAACAGCATTATCAATGCTCTCATTGCTTTCTTCTCCACCTGAATTTACATCCAGAGGGATCCAGGTTTCTTCAGCAGCATTGTCGTCATCACTAAAGTCAGCATCAGCTTGGTCTAAGAGCTCTAAAACTGCTTCAACATCATCATCATTGCTTAAATTTAAATATTTTCTTATAAAATTTAATGATAACTCAAACGTGAGCATACAATAAAATGTTGCATTGTGCCTGGTCAACACAATTGTGATATCTGTATTTCTTTGCACCCAAAATAATTGTTACTATGCAAAAAATTAACAAGCTAGATCAAACAATTTTTTTTTATTATTATTCAACAACAACACTTACCGCTCGGACGCATATCTGCAAGTGTTGAACGACACAATCAAACTGAGAATATTTTTTTACTATTGCAATTTTTTTTTACTTTTTTACATTTTATTTAGCAAATCACACAAAGGACAATGACTGATTTCAGGTTAATTGACGAAAAATTATTTTTTCATATAATTTAATATACATTAAGGCAGATCTCACAATCGATTAAGCTAGGTCTGAAAGGGTTAACCCTTAGTGACTTTGCCTCTTAGAGGATATACACAGTAACAATAAAAGTTATAGTTCTGCAGATCCATTCATCTCTGATTCGAATGATGATTTCGATCATAGAAATTCCGAAAGTGGTTGATGGAAGTTAAAAAACATACTTACAGTAAAATTAAAAACGGCGTATTTTTATTTTTGCAATGAATATAATCCTACACGAAAAACAAAAGAAAAGTGGTTGCGAACTGCTTGTGGAGAAAATCTGAAATTAAGAACATGTATTTAAGATATAAATAAATTAGTCAAGTGCGAGTTAGACTCACACACGTAGGGTTCCGTACTATGTTCAGTATAATTTAAAAATTCCAGTTGTTTATTTCTTTATGTCTTATGGGACACCCTTAAATTTTAAAATTAAAGTAATATTCTCGAAGATTGCATCATAATTAGAAAACCCTTAAATTTTAATATATAATTCATTTTATAGCGGCCATGGTAATACACTTTCTATTAAAATATCAGAAGCCTACCTACTGCGGTTAAAAAAATAAGGTAATATTCGTGAAAAACACGTTACTAATGGACACACTTCAATTTTAAGTATTTGTTATAGCGGCCGAAATAACACATCTACTGTAAACATTTCAAGAGGGTATCTATTACGGTTTATAAAATCTTGTCACTGTCGGAACACCCTTTAATTTTACTATTCATTATAGTGGCCATGGCAGTTTCCTTTCTATAAATATACTAAAAGTCTACTTATTGCGATTAAAAAATAAATCACTATAAGTGAAAAAAATGTCACTGTCGGAACACCCTTTAATTTTTAGTAATTGTCATATCGGCCGTGGCAACACATCTTCTGTACAAAATTTTAAGAGTCTACCTGTTACGGTTCAAGAAATAAGGCGTTATACATGCAAATCACGTCACTGGCGGAAAACCCTTTAAATTTTATTATTTGTTATAGTGGACATAGTTATACAGCTCCTGTAAAAATTTAAAGATTCCACCTATTCATTCAAAACTTAGGATATATACATGCAAATCACGTCACTATTGGAACACCCTTTAATATTTAAGTTAAATTTTGTATACTTGTTTATAAAACAAACATAGTTTTAATTAGAGTCTGTAAATTGTAAGTGGTTTCCTCTTACAGCTCAAAAAAAGGACATAAACGTAAATAACACGTCACTTTTGGAACACCCTACGTTTTAGTATTTTTTGCTATTTTGGCCGCAGTTATACACTTTTGGTAAAATTTTCAAGCGCCTACCTATTACGGTTCAAAACTTAGGCCTTATACATGGAAATCACACTACTATCGGAACACCCTTTAATTTTTAAGTTTATATTTTTATACTTGTTTATATAGCGAACTAAGTTTTAATTACTGCTTACATATTTTTAGTGTATGCCTCCTACAGCTCAATAAATAAACACATATTTGTGAATAACACCTCTCTATCGAAACACCCTATAAATTTTATTATTTGTTGTTATAGCGGCCAAAATTATACACCTTCTGTAAAAATTTCAAGATTCTATCTATTATGATTCAAAACTTAGGCGTTATAAATCAAAATGACACCACTATCGGAACACCCTTTAATTTTTAGGTTTATTTTTTAGACTTGTATATAACGCGAACTACGTTTTTATTACAGTTTTTAAATTTTTAGTGTATGCCTCCTACAGTTCAAGAAATAAACACATATTCGTGAATAACACCTCTCTATCGGAACACCCTATAAGTTTTAATTTTTGTTGTTATAGCGGCCATCGCTATACACTTTCTGTTAAAATTTCAAGAGTCTACCTATTATGGTTCAAAACTTATGCCTTATACATGCATTTCACTCCACTATCGGAACACCCTTTAATTTTTAGTTTTATTTTTTATACTTGTTTATATAGTGAACTAAGTTTTAATAACTGTTTGTAAATTTCAAGTGTATCCCTGCTACAGTTCAAGAAATAAACACATTTTCGTAAATAACACCTCTCTATTGGAACACCCTATAAGTTTTAGTATTTGTTGCTATAGCGGCAACAACTATACATCATCTGTGAAAATTTCAAGAGTCTACCTATTACGGTTCCAGAGATAAAAGGCGCTGACAGACGGACAGACATTGTAGCGAAAACAATAGGGTTTCGTTTTTACACTTTGTGTACGGAACCCTAAAAATGTTGAGCTGATAGCATCTTGTTGATAAAATATCACTACAAGGTAAGATAAAAATTTATTTTTTTGAGTTAATACCCTTTTGTCGAACAAATTTTTTTTTTTTAACTTTATAAGAATCATAATTTGTTTCGCAAATTCTGTTAAAATTTTAAAAGTTTCTGCTTATATGTATAGATATTGTGAATTTAAGATTTATATATTAAATTTTTAACATAAACTCCCAAATCAATTAATTTAATAAAATCTGGATTTTTTGACCAACAATCGGCATTTCGTGACTTTTTAGAGTAAAAATCGGCAAAATGCCATTAAATCGGCAGTTTTGGCAGCCTTGCATACATCTTGACCGGCGCACAGTGGCTGAAAATCGTTTTTCGTTGGCCAAAATTCTGTAACTTTTGAACCGATCAAAATATTGAAATAATTTTTTTTAATGGATAGATATTTAGCTCAGCTTGATTCAGTTTTAATTACATTAAAATTGATTGAGGACTTTTTAGGGAATTCGAGGTCAAAGTTGAACATTTTAATTTTTTTAACTTTCAGAGTGAAATATGGGTTTATTCTGTGTGTAACATGGTAAAATATACCTCTAAGATCCAAAAAAGTATATATATTCTTGATCAGTGATGAAATCTAAGACGATATAGCTATGTCCGTCTGTCCATCTGTCCATCCGGCCGTCCGTCCATTCGCCTGTCTGTATGAACACGATTCAGTCTAAACGAAAAGAGCTAGACCCTTGAAATTTGGTACATATATATCTTAAAGGATAGGGCAGGCTAAGTTCGTAAACGGGCCAAATCGGACCAGGGGGAAAAAAAATTCCCCTAAGAAGAACTAAACCAACCCCTGAAAAACTACACATTTTTACAAGTTTTTTTGTAAATTTGTTAAGCAAATGAAACATTTTTATGTCAAAGAAGGTTCAAGGTCTTTACCCTGGAGCCAGAAAATCATAAAAATTTATTTTTGGACCCCGCCCCCTTTTTGTGGGCGTTTATATAGCATATTATATGAAAAATAGTGTCAATAATTAACAAATTGTATTACCTAAGCCTAGATTGCATAAAAAATTAATTTTTAAGCTTTCATGACGAATGGAAAATGTACTGCGCTACCTTCACTTCACCCCCCCCCCAAAAAAAAAAAAAAATTTTTTTTTTCCTAGTATTGTGCTCTCTATAAAATATGTAATCCTTGTTCCTTTTTTCCTGAGCCTCCTCTGATAGATCTCCAAGTGGCACCAAATGATATTTAATGACATCTTCACCATGATAAAGGATTTTGTGAACTGTTGCAGACATATTTCTCCATGGGTAGTTAGTTGTATATATTTTTGCAGTTTCCTTAGCATAATCTCCAAATTTTCTACAGTCAATTTCTTCATTGCACGCAAGTACTTCTAGTATTATTTTAAATCTGAAAATAAGGTTGAAATCCACTCCTGTTATTTCAGATGCTGTTTCTGGATATGAAAAGAATCTTCTTGCGGTATTGCCATCATTTGTATTGCCTGACCCTTGTTTTGGCTGATCTCTAACCAGTCCACGTTTGCGATATTCATCTTGAACATGTTTCTTTTTTGAACTTCTTAACTCTTTGTTGGTCACGTTGTTTCTTATTGATCCTGAAGACCCGAAATCCAAATCATAACTGATTTTTAGTATGTGTTCCATAAGTCGTATTCTTGCGTGTAGTGGTGATAATCCAAATTCATATGCATCGGTATTATCTAATGATTTTGCTGGGACTTGGTTTAATTGGGTTGATGTTGCTTGGCATATAATGCAGCTGGATGCAGCCTTCGTGTTAGTCAAAGCCTGACCCACTTTTCCATCTATCATTGTCAGGACTAACTGGTAGCTTACTTCAATTTGCTGCCCATGTAATTGTAATGGCTGTAGTGCTGTAATTTGGGCCTTGATATCACTAATTTCTTTATTAATAACATCATTTGTTTCTTTTTTGAATTGAAATTTGATTGGCCTGCAGTATTTCGTAGAAGATGGTGTCTCATTTTTCCAAATATCCATTTTTTGCGTTGTACTAGTCGAAGGCTCTGAATCTTCCAAAATCTTTTTCAATCGCAATGGTACAAATGATACCATGAACATATCTGAGTCAGAAATATTTTCACATACAGCTTGTTTATATTGTTTTTGTCCCGAAGAACCATCACATCCCCATTTACAAAAAAGAATTAACTTTGTGTTTCCGTATTTCTTCAACTCATTTCCTGTTATTGATTGCAGCAAGCGTGCGGCTGTGTGATCAAGTAGAGATTGTAGTTGTACCTCTGCCGAAATTGGTGTGATTGTAATAGTGTCCTTTGATGGCAAACAGTCCATTTTAGCAGCGGTTATGTGATGATATGCTGGATATATATTTGAGCCTTTTTCAATCGCACGCTGTCTGAGTTTAATATATTGCTGTTTTGTTAATTTCAAATCCAGAAATAATGCTAATGCCTCCTCATTTGTGTAATGTATTGCATCATTCGGAGTTGGTATACTTTTAAGAATCCGTTTTGTTCTCGGTGGACTAGCTTTAACATTTTTTTCAATGATATCCACTTTTGTAAATTGGTTCTATGATCGTAATTGATGTAGGAAAGATTCTTTTATATTTGTAGAACCAAAGGCATCGTTAATATCTTTAAGCTTCCGCCTCTTAGATCTATCGCTGCAATTGTCCACTAATGATTTGCGTGGTCTTCCAGCCTTATCTTGCTTTGCTGTTTCTGCAGCGACAGTAAGTTGACCTTCTAACCACTTTGCACTTTTTATATAAAATTTTTGTTTACTGTACATAACTTCTTTGTAGCGTTTTTTAGTGCTTTGACGAAATTATATAATTGCTCTTGCATTTCGGTGCTACACGAATTTAAGTTTAATTTTATTTTAACGTAACTAAGAACATCTTCCTGATTTTTGTTTCTAAAATACACTTCGGCCAGTTCTTTATAACTGAAGCTCTCCATTTTCTTTTGAATATTTTTATTTGCGTTTGTTATGTTTTATCCGTACACTTAAAGGATTAAGTTATTACTGAGTAATCCCTTAACGAATCCGTACTTTTATAAATTTTTAGATACATGTTCTTCACACACTGATCTTTAATTTCATAGCAGGTAGCGCTTAAATTGAACAAAACTGCACTCATGCGTCAATATGGGGTTGTTTTTTAACTTTAGTGGTTTAATGTCGCAATTATTGTTATAAAATTGTTTATGACTTTGGTTGACCCTAACATTTGATAACAGGTAAATTTAGAAAGAGATCATATGCTTCCTGTAGAGCCCATTGTGGTAATTTTATTACTTATTTTTTGCTGATCAAAACAAAGCCATTAAACCCTTTCGAAGGTATTATATTTATTTTTTTTAGTTATACGTAGCCTAAACTAAAAAAAATAAACTTTTAGGCAAAAAAGCGAAAATTTAATACACCATTGTATATGAATTTTTTTCGAGTAATTTCATTAAAATGAAAAAAGTGTTCTACCGGCGGCTCGTGGCGGGTGCAAAAGTATATATAGCCTTAAAGAGGACACTTTCACCTTTCTCGTGGTTGTATACGTTTCTTGTTCCCTAGAAGTTCTATTCCACTAAAATTTAAATTTGAGTAAAATATAGTAGTTTCATAAATATTTCATAACGCCCCTAATATTAAACGCTAGAGCTGTATCTACTTACAACAACTAAAGACAATAATCCTACCAACATTATAAAAAAAACCGCAGACCATTATCGATGATAGCTTGCGAGTAGTAACCATTTAATTTTGATAAAAAACCAAAGAAAAACACCTTTTTCTGAAATTAAAAAAAAAGTTGAGTTTGACAGCATGCCACGCCCACAATTATCAATATTTTAACATAATTTTTTGGCTACCTTAATTTGGATATATTAACTACAAAATGACGTAAAAATTTTAAAAATCGGTGACAAAAAAAAATTTACTTTTGGCCAACGAAAAACGATTTTCAGTCACTGTGCGGCGCCTTACATGAAAACGCCACATATAAACAAATTTAACACAAATGAAGTTAAAAGCCGTCCAACTAAACTGGCTTATTGGCGGAAATTCTACTCTCGCTTTAGATTGCAAACTTTTATTGTACAAGTAAATTTGTATGGCATTCAATTATGGGGCACTGCCTCAGCTAGCAATATAGAAAAAATACAAAGGCGTCAAAATAAGATCGGATGACCACAGTTGCTCCCTGGTATGTAAAAAACTCGAACATTCACAAAGATCTAAACGTGCCAACAGTTAAATCAGAAATAGCGAAACATGCAGTCACGCATTGAAACTCATCAAAATCCGGTGGCCCGTAACATGCTAAATGAACCTAAATGCTTTAAACGTGCCAACAGTTAAATCAAAAATAGCGAAACCTGCAGTAACGCATTGAAACTCATCCAAATCCGGTGGCCCGTAACATGCTAAATGTACCTAAATGCTTCTTTCATCAGAGGGATGACCCGCAAATGATTCAGTAACGGTGATACATACAAGTTTTTTTGTCTAGCACTGTAGTGCTGGCAAAGTATTGAGTAGTGGGTACCGAGTACTCGATACTCGATAATTTTTTTGGGTACTCAATACACAAAAGTAGTTCATCGATACTTTTACTTTAGTATTTTTAGAAATAAATTTATAAAAATATTTAACAACTACAACGGTAAATTTTCTCTGACAGTATGTAAACGGAAGTATTGAGTGCCCAATCGAAAAGTATTGAGTTGTATCGAGTAATTGAAAGTAGTAGAAATTGAACTTAACATGTATACTTATTTTTAGTCTAAATTTGAGATATACAGTGGTGGCCTTATAATTAGAAACGTATTTGCAGCTTATATATTTGTTAATTTATTTTAAAAACTTATTTCACCATATTAAAACTAAAAACTAGAAATAGTTAAGTAACAAATTGCGATTAAAATAAAAACAAAAAAAATAAAAAATTAAAAAAATTGGTAAAAAATTAACTAAAAACAAAAAAAATCTATTTCAGTTTGGTCATACAATTAGAAACGACAGGAATATTTACATACAACTTAAAAATATTATCGTAAGTTTAACAAAAGGGGCCACGTCTTTTAATATTTTGTTGGATAAACCTTATTTTTGACAACATTTGTCAATCTTTTTGGTAAACTTTGTACTAAATGCTGGCATGTTTGTAGAGGTATTTGCTCCCAGTTTTGTTGCACCAACTGAAACAATTCATCATTATTTCTTGGATTTTTGTCCTTGATATTTCTTTTAATAATAGCCCATAAGTTTTCTGTTGGGTTGAGATCAGGACTTTGGGGCGGCCAATCCAGAACATCAATATTTTGATCCGAAAGCCAACACTTCACTAACCGTGAAGTGTGCTTTGGGTCATTGTCATGCTGGAAAATGTATTGGACAGGCATAATATCGAAGGAATATGGTTCCATTACATTTTCCAAAATGTTTTTATATTGATATTGATCCATTATCCCCTGAATTCGCACAATTGGGCCCACACCACGCCAAGAAAATGCGCCCCAGACCATAATAGACCCGCCCCCGTGTTTTATTGTTTTCACAGTGTACCTGGGGTCCAAGGCTTTGTTTGGAAGACGTCTGACATAAGTTTTTCCATCAGATTGAAACAAGTTAAATTTGGATTCGTCGCTCCAAAGTACTCTTTTCCAGTAATGCAATGCACCCACGAAGTCCCGATTCTTGTAAGCGCCTTCTTATTGTTCGTGTTGATATTTCTGTGTTTATTTGCTCTCCAATTTCAGCCTTAATTTCGCGCGAAGATAAAAATGGATTTTTTTGACTAGTCCTGCAAATAATTCTATCTTCTGCTGGAGTGGTCTTTCGTGCCCTGGGCTGCCTGGTTGGGGTTTCAAACTGATTTGTCTTTTTGTACAAGTGGATTGCTCCAAATACCATTTTTTTGGAACAAGCAAACTTTTGTGCTATAGCCGACATAGACAGTTTTTCATTTTGAAAAGATTGTACAATTAACTCCCTCAGTTTTGGAGTACAAGACTTGTTTTTTCCCATTTCAAAAACTAAAACGTAGCAAAATTATTAAAAGTGTTAATCTATAGCTTTTTTAAACACACTTACTTTGTCAATAACATCAAGATAAATTCATTAATTTAAGTAAAAACTCCGCGTTTCTAATTTCCTGACCAGCCAGAGCAAATACTTGGGAACTAATATTAATTTATTTTTAATAAGCAAAGTTTAAATTCAGCATGTTTTGCAACAACAACAATGTCGATTGTTCACTTTGTAAATAACTGTAATTATAATTTACAGTGGTGGTATTGAAGATACAATAAATAAAAATAGGAAAAAAAATATTTTTTTGTCTTAAATACAAAAGCTCTGACAAAGAAATAAATGTTGTTCTACAACATTTTTGACCTGGATCACAAATAACACTGTGCTAGTCGCATATTTTAACAAGCTGGGCACCTTGCTGGTAAAGCTAATTCGAGTACGCAGAATTCAATGGCATTAGTCGTTTTTCGAAGTTAGCGCGCGTATTCGCGATTTAAAATTTCTACGCTAAAGTACTATAAAAACGATATTTTCATACTGTTTTGGCCATAGTGGTGATCAGTACAACAAACATGACTGGCCTCAACGCGAAACAGTTAAATTGCGAAAAAATTACATTGTTGAAAATCCACTTGTATCAATTCATAAAATTGTTTTACCGCCTCTACATATAAAACTAGCCACTGTGAAAAGTTTATTAAAGTAATTAATCCGGATGGAAATTTGTTTAACGAATAATGTCGTTTTTTTTTCAAGATTAAGTAGTAGGAAAATAAGAGAAGGTTTGTATTAATTTATCTTATACTAATATGTTGAAAATTTGAATTCATATTTCGTTTTTTACAGGAATACTTACTGGGCCGGATATCCGTCGCTTGATGAAGGATAAATTATTTGAAGAATACCCTCAGTATGGATGAGCTTGAGGCTGGAACTCTGTAAAAGCGGTTATTGACAACGTTTTAGGAATTAATCGGTCTGACAACTAGCGCATTCATATAGAAAAAATGCTTACCGCTTTTCATCGTATTAATGTTAAAATGTCTTTAAAGATTCATTTTTTGCATTTTCATACCAACAAGTTTGCTGAACAATCACCAGCTGAGTCTGACGAGCGTGGAGAGCGATTCCATCAAGTGACGGCCAGACTTTAACACTGGTAAAGTGGTAAACAATTGGATTCGCTGTTAGGTGACATTTGCTGGAACTCTCAAGAAGAATTGCTTGAAACAGAAGAATCATAAAGAAATGATTGAACGATGTGACAATAAAGCACATTGATAAATTATGTAATAGCAAAAAAAACAAAAAAACTTTCGCAATTTTTATAATTTTGTATTGATTTTTCGCGAAAAAAAAATAGAGTTTTGGAGCAAAAAAATAAGAATGACATGTAATCTTGTTTTTATTCAACAGAGTTGAATTGATTTAAATGTAAAAATTATCCCAAAAGTATAAAAATACCATTTTTTGTACTTTAACTTACAAATTTTAAATCGCGAATATCGCAAATACGAGCGCTAACTTCGAAAAACAGCTAATATCAATGAATTCAGCGAACTCGCATTAGCTTTACCAGAAGGGTGCCCAGCTTGTTACAAAAAAAGTGTAAAATTCGAGCACAGTGTAATTAATATTTGAAAACTTTTTAGTTATGTATTTGTTTTATAAATCAATAAACTATTAAAATTGACACATCGCACTTGATCAACAAGAAGGTATTAACCCTAAGTTTAAAAATTTTCAATACAGGTAAAAAACTGTTTGGTTACATTTTAAGATAATTAAAAAAAATATGGATATATTTTGTTGTATTATTTTGAGTTGTGCGCTTTAGTTCAAATTATAATAAAGTTAAAATTTTTTTCGACAAAAGGGTATTAACTCGAAAAAATAAATTTTTATCTCACCCTGTAGTGATATTTTATTAACAAGATGGTATCAGCTCAACATTTTTTATATCTTAAATACATGTTCTTAATTTCAGATTTTCTCCACAAGCAGTTCGCAACCACTTTTCTTCTGTTTTTTTTTTTTGGTAGGATTGGATAGTAAAGTATATTGTTACGTTTTTAGTTTACGTTGGGTTCTTTTAATTACAAATATAAAAACACGCCGATTTAAATTTTACTGTAAGTACGTTGTTGGCAACATCACCAAAATAAGTTCTAACTTTATCTTATGTTTAATCTGGCATCGCCAAAATTATCTGATTTGCTATTAAAAATATTTTTTTTGTAATATGTAAAAAAAAACTTAACGAAACACGTAGTTTTTAAAGTTACCTCCAGAACATTCGCGCCTTTGGCAGTCATTTTCTATTTCTGTATTAAAAGACAAAGGCTCTATGCCGTGTTCAAGAGCTAAATTAATTTTGTACTTTAAATACTGAAATTTAAAAAAAAATATTCCTCGTGTTTTCTACACCAAAAAGTATGTACCAATTCATTATTGATCAAAAATTTATTTTCTAATTTATGAATTTATTAAAGGAATTTTAATATAAAAACACATTGTAAAATAAATTATTGTGTGTTTTATTCAAAATCCCCGTGGAAGACACTAGGACGTGCGGCTGGCGTGCCTTGGTTACATACGTATTTTTTTACTTCCATCAACCATTTTCTGAATTTCTATGTCCGAAATCGTCATCCGAATCAGAGCTGAATGGATCTGCAGAGCTAAAACTGTTACTGTGTATATCCTCTAATAGGCAAAGACATAATAGTGTTGTAGGTTTGGGCTCGTCAAATTAAATTTTAAGTAACTATTATTTGTTCGGACGATTTAAAATGCAATAATTTTTTATATTTAAATATTTTCATTATTACTGAAATAAGCAATGAATTTCGTTATCAGAAAATAATTATTTTTAAGTAAATGTACATATTATAAAGAAGATATCATTAAAATGGTTATAAGCAAAGAAGGATTTAATTATTTCATAAAAAGAGTCACAATGCAAAAAAATGTGAACACTTCGATCATAAAAAGAGTCTCATTTCGAATTAAAATCATAAAGTAAAACAAATTTTATCAACAAAATATTATCAACAATTTTAAACAATTTGATTATTTTTAACATGAATAAAGGCTCAAACCAAAATACATAATACCTTATTTTTGAAAATATAAGTATGTATAGCTGTTTTAACTTTGGTATTCGCCCATGTTCTGAAAACGCTGCGTTTTCAAATCGCAAATCGTTTTTAAAACGCAAAACGCATTTAAGCATGTTTTGAAAACGAAGCGATTTGCTGGCGTTTGCCTTTTTCGAAGTTGTTTTACATACATATGTTTTATAATAGCAAAACATAAACATAGAAAATATTAATAAAAATTCGTCAATTAAAAGAATTATCAAAAAATAATTTTTTTTTAAAAAATTTTAAATTAAACCGCTGTTATGCTGTTTGCATAAATCGCCAGTTTATAAATAAACAAATGATACCGACAATTGACAAAAAACAAAGCAAAATTTTAAATTGCATATTTTTAATTAAAATTGTGAAAAAATATTAAAAGTTTTTCTTCAAATAAAAACAGAACATATTAAATTTTCATTTTACATCAATTTATTTTCTCTTTCAAGTGCTGTTTAAATAAAAATGACCAGATCGCTTCAGCATACACTAGCGGTTTCAAAACGCCAGATTTCTAGCGTTTTCGTTTGCCAGAACACCAATTTTAAGCGATATGCGTTTTTCAGAACATGGGCGATTAACTCAAAATAATACCTTTTTGTTGATATAAAGGTACTCAAGACTATCACGAAATTGGTCTCATATGTGGTTTTCGAGATGAAAGAGTAATCAGAATACGTTAAAATTTGTACAGTGGATAGATATTGTCCTTTTTAAAATTTCAAAAAAGCGCTTTTTTTAATATCGCTATAATTTCTGAAAAAACACACTGTTAAGGGTTTTGAGTGTTGGACATTAAATTGGATGCAACTAGGTGTCCCCTTGTTTTTAAATTTTTCGCCCATCTTCTATAGTTTTGGAAAAAAGGACCAAAGTCCTTTTTAAAATTTCAAAAAAGCGCTTTTTTTAAATATCGCTATAATTTCTGAAAAAACACACTGTTAAGGGTTTTGAGTGTTGGACCTTAAATTGGATGCAACTAGGTGTCCCCTTGTTTTTAAATTTTTCACCCATCTCCTATAGTTTTGGAAAAAAGGACCAAAGTCCTTTTTAAAATTTCAAGAAAGCGCTTTTTTTAATATCGCTATAATTTCTGAAAAAACACACTGTTAAGGGTTTTGAGTGTTGGACATTAAATTGGATGCAACTATGTGTCCCCTTGTTTTTAAATTTTTCGCCCATCTTCTATAGTTTTGGAAAAAAGGACCAAAGTCCTTTTTAAAATTTCAAAAAAGCGCTTTTTTTAATATCGCTATAATTTCTGAAAAAACACACTGTTAAGGGTTTTGAGTGTTGGACATTAAATTGGATGCAACTAGGTGTCCCCTTGTTTTTAAATTTTTCGCCCATCTTCTATAGTTTTGGAAAAAAGGACCAAAGTCCTTTTTAAAATTTCAAAAAAGCGCTTTTTTTAATATCGCTATAGTTTCTGAAAAAACACACTGTTAAGGGTTTTGAGTGTTGGACATTAAATTGGATGCAACTAGGTGTCCCCTTGTTTTTAAATTTTTCGCCCATCTTCTATAGTTTTGGAAAAAGGTCCAAAGTCCTTTTTAAAATTTCAAAAAAACGCTTTTTTTAATATCGCTATAATTTCTGAAAAAACACACTGTTAAGGGTTTTGAGTGTTGGACATTAAATTGGATGCAACTAGGTGTCTCCTTGTTTTTTAAATTTTTCGCCCATCTTCTATAGTTTTGGAAAAAAGGACCAAAGTCCTTTTTAAAATTTCAAAAAAGCGCTTTTTTTAATATCGCTATAATTTCTGAAAAAACACACTGTTAAGGGTTTTGAGTGTTGGACATGAAATTGGATGCAACTAGGTGTCCCCTTGTTTTTAAATTTTTCGCCCATCTTCTATAGTTTTGGAAAAAAGGACCAAAGTCCTTTTTAAAATTTCAAAAAAGCTCTTTTTTAATATCGCTATAATTTCTGAAAAAACACACTGTTAAGGGTTTTGAGTGTTGGACATTAAATTGGATGCAACTAGGTGTCCCCTTGTTTTTAAATTTTTCGCCCATCTTCTATAGTTTTGGAAAAAAGGACCAAAGTCCTTTTTAAAATTTCAAAAAAGCGCTTTTTTTAATATCGCTATAATTTCTGAAAAAACACACTGTTAAGGGTTGGACATTAAATTGGATGCAACTAGGTGTCCCCTTGTTTTTAAATTTTTCTCCCATCTTCTATAGTTTTGGAAAAAAGGACCAAAGTCCTTTTTAAAATTTCAAAAAAACGCTTTTTTTAATATCGCTATAATTTCTGAAAAAACACACTGTTAAGGGTTTTGAGTGTTGGACATTAAATTGGATGCAACTAGGTGTCCCCTTGTTTTTAAATTTTTCGCCCATCTTCTATAGTTTTGGAAAAAAGGACCAAAGTCCTTTTTAAAATTTCAAAAAAGCGCTTTTTTTAATATCGCTATAATTTCTGAAAAAACACACTGTTCAGGGTTTTGAGTGTTGGACATTAAATTGGATACAACTAGGTGTCCCCTTGTTTTTAAATTTTTCGGCCATCTTCTATAGTTTTGGAAAAAAGGACCAAAGTCCTTTTTAAAATTTCAAAAAAGCGCTTTTTTTAATATCGCTATAATTTCTGAAAAAACACACTGTTAAGGGTTTTGAGTGTTGGACATTAAATTGGATGCAACTAGGTGTCCCCTTGTTTTTAAATTTTTCGCCCATCTTCTATAGTTTTGGAAAAAAGGACCAAAGTCCTTTTTAAAATTTCAAAAAAGCGCTTTTTTTAATATCGCTTTAATTTCTGAAAAAACACACTGTTAAGGGTTTTGAGTGTTGGACATTAAATTGGATGCAACTAGGTGTCCCCTTGTTTTTAAATTTTTCGCCCATCTTCTATAGTTTTGGAAAAAAGGACCAAAGTCCTTTTTAAAATATTTACGTATGTAGGTTAGCATTTTAGGGTTAATACACACAACACAATTACACATACACAAATTTTCACAACATTTTAACAATTTAAATGGGATGCGGTGGGTCCAGATTCTTTTTTATGCTTTTATTTTAATTGCTTTTTATTTTTTTGTTCTTTTTTCTTCGTTTTTTGTTTTAGTAAAAATTAACAAAACACATTAGGTTTGTTCTATAATTAAAAATAGTTAATAAATTTATTTTTTGTTGTTTGCTAGTAATGCAGCCAGTAGCTCTAGAAACATTGTAGATCGTTTTCTTTCAGGGATCTTTATTATTGTGTAAAAAAATAATTCAAAGCAATATTTTTCATAAATATTGGAAGTTTCTGCTTCGAAAGTAGGCGAACACAGCTATTTTTTACATTTTGCTTTGATATTAATTAAGGCGAATTTATTTATTTTGACAGAGGCAGCCGACCAAACGAAATACATGTTGTTTTTTATTGTTGTACTGGTTGTCGTCTCGCTTTCACCTGTTAAATAGATTCGCCTTGGGTACTTTTGAGGTTTTAGATTCCAAAGGTGCCTGTAGCTTAAATTTAGCTTAAGTCGACTCAAGCACTTATTCCTTAAAGCACAAAATGTGTTTGGATGTTTGTATATACACTAGTGAACCGATCTTTTTGAATTTTATACAATATGTTATTGGATATACGGTTGTTAAAATAGGGTACTTATTTTGTTGATATTCGTCGTTGGCGTGCCACCTTCCATACAAAGTAACTATTTATTATCGTGTTACTTGGTAGCAGTAATAGGTAGCTCCTTTAAATTTTGCACCAGTAACTTCTATATTAACATACATAGTTTAGAGAAAGATAGACTAGATTGATATAGTGGACGTGAAACCTCCCATACAAAGTGGAAAACTATTATTTTGTATCTCGAGAACAATAGGTAGCAATAGGTAGCACCTTGCAATATCGCATCAGTAACCCCATTGTTTGGGATTTTTCCCTAAACTATTTTTTAACCAAATAAGTTACTAGAAACCCTACAAAAGTAATAAGTTCCACAATTGTCTTTTTTATTTGTTCATCAAATTGTTAACAGTAAACTTTTAAATAAGCATTGCATTTTTTATAGATGCATTAATATATTTGTATTTATTATACAAACGCATTTACATATTAACAAAAAAGTAGGTAGAAAATCAGACCATTGATCGTATGATGATCTTTTTATAATTTAAAATAAGAGAATTGAGTTTTGTCATCTGCAAGAGGTAGATCAATATTAAAATAATGAATATCTAAATAAAATTAAAGAAATAGAATTTCTAAAAAATAAATAATCGAAATTAAATAAAATCTTTAAAAAAAACTCATACATATAAATGGTGCCGAAACCCGGGAACTGTCCATGTGGTGTCAAATAACCAATATATATTCTGTAAACGCTAATTCCTATTACTGCCGCCTCGTCTACGGTTTTATTGCAAACTGTGCACAAGTTATAGCCTATCTACAGCCGTATCGCCTACGGTTTCATTTGGGAATACTGTTGCCAACTATTGCCGTCTCTACCTCTGTCGTATTAATAAGAAGAAAGATGACTTCAACACTACAAGCTATTGAAGACCAAAAGAAGACTTTGGCGCACATAGAACGTATGGCCAATACATTCAATGCAAAACCTAAAAACGAGTTGTCTAAAGGATATACCCAAACTATTTTGGAAGATTTAGAATGCAGTTATAAAATATTTAAAGAGGGATATGAACAGCTCCTTGAAATTCTTCGGGAAAACTCAATTTCTGAAGAAGACGTGCCGTATTTAAGTACCGACACATTTTACAAGTGTTATGATATCGATATTTCATTAAAGGCTAATATTCTTGATTCCATTTTAGACTCTGATTCTCCACAGACTCCAACCGCTCACGCAAGTACATTCGCAACAACCAGCCGCAACGATTCCTTCTCTGCTGGAGCCAGACTTCCAAAGATTGACATTGATACACTAGTACATCAGAATAGTTCTTTGACAAAGGTTCAAAAATATTTTTATTTAAAGTCTTCCTGTACTGGAACCCCACTGAACTTAGTCAATGAATATCCGGCAGCAGAATCCAGTTATGATTTAGCATGGGATGCCATAGAGAAAAGATTCCACAACGAAAGAAAACTGGTAGAACATATATTAAAACGTTTATTTTCTATTCCGCCTTCTGATGATACCTATAGAAATATAAAAGGGTTATTAGATACTACTCCAACCTGTCTGTCACAACTAAGGTGTTTGATATATTTAATTACGCAAAAACTATAAATGCATACTCGTAAGAAGTGGGAGCAATCACTTAAAGCTACAACAACCAATCCACTGATGGTTGATATGTTAAACTTCCTGGAAACTACCTTCCGCACTCTCGAATCTTTAGAAGAAGAATCAGTTTCAAACACTTATCGTAAAAAACCTACAAGAACTATACGAGCTCACACAGCTTCAACAATAAAAGATGATAACTGCCTATGTTGCCAAAAACGTCATCCTCTCTACAAGTGTTTTAAGTTTATCAATTATTCTTCATCGGAGAAGAAAAGCTTCTTAAATTAGCATCGTCTTTGCCGAAATTGTCTAAACACAGGACATTTGCATTCTTCTTGTAGACTAAATACAAGATGTCATATTTGTCAGGAGCCTCATCATACAATACTCCATAGTGAATATAGTGAATAGTTGAACCAACTGTTTCTACATCAACACCGAGTTCAACTACAGTAAGTACAAATGTTTCAAATCTCAATGCTAAAGATCTCAACCCGGCTTTACTTCCTACTGTAAAAGTTATTTTGAAAACTGCTATAACTATACATATAACTTTCTAATATAATGCAAGTACCAAAATATAAAACGTGTGTAAATGTTTCTGGCATTGGAGAAAACCAAGCGCTCACTGTAAAAAAATCTGTACGATTATCAATTTTATCACAATATGAAAAACAATTTGAATTGCAAACGAATGCCCTAGTGATTATTAGTGTGACTTCATATACACCAAAAAAAATTAATCTTAAATTTATACCAGACCTCTCAGACTGTTTTCTTGCAGATCCAGATTTTATGAAACCGCAGAAAATAGATCTCCTTCTAGGAAACTATGTTTATGGAGACTTGATTCTGTCTGGGATAAAAAGATTAGAAAATGGTCTGCTTTTGCAAGAAACTCATTTAGGGTGGATGATATCAGGGTCTCACAAACTGCATATAGAAAATATTAGAGCTGCTGCAAATCTGTGTTCTGTGGATGAGCAACTTCGCTTGTTTTGGGAACAAGAAGAACTTTTAGACAAAAACCAGTGGTCCAAAGAAGAGGAACTGTGTGAAAATCTGTTTAAGACAACTTATACTAGAGATGAAACAGGACGGTACACTGTTCATCTACCATTTAAAAGGTTACTTCAAGGTCAAGGTCTACCAACATTTTCCCACACGGACTACAATGCCATGAAAAGATTTAAACAGTTAGAATTGTCTTTTAAACAGAATCCCCATGTTGCTGTAGACCACAAAAAGTTCATGAAAGAGTATGAATTACTAAATTACATGGCTAACCTTGATGAGTATCAAAAGCTATATTGCAAAATGCATACTTTTTCCCACATCATGGTGTACACAGGGAAAGCAGCACAACTACAAAGTTGCGAGTTGTTTTTGATGGCGGAAACCGTAGACCACCACTAACTTCTTTAAACGAAGAGTTGTCACCAGGACCCCCGTTACAGAAAGATTTGCCTACAATTATCAGTCGTTATCGCATTGGTTTTACAGCAGACCTTGAAAAAATATTTAGACAAATGCATTCTTTGGAGAAAAGCTATAAATAAAATTTGCGTGTATTTACTTCGTACAGTATGATACAACTTCAGCTCCTTATCTTGCCATTAGAGTTCTGCAGCAGTTAGCAAGAGACGAAGAAACTAACTTTCCAAAAGCAAGTCAAATACTTCGAACTGACACTTATGTAGATGACGTCATATCAGGGAAGCAATAGCACTTAAAGAACAACTTTCAGACCTTCTGAATTCAGATGGATTTCATTTAAGAAAATGGAATTCTAATTCGAGTGAACTCATGAAAAATATTCCAGAAGAAGATCGTGAAATTCGAAGCTTGTTCTCTATTTATCAACCTAAAATGTCTAAAGTACTTGGTATAAATTGGGATACTAAAAATGATTTCTTTTGTTTTTCTATAAATTTTTCATTTTCTGAACACATCACTAAAAGTAATCTGCTTTCAGATGCCTCTAAATTATTTGACCCTCTGGGATGGTTATCGCCTACAACCGTAATAGCAAAAATAATATTTCAAAAGCTGTGAAAATTAAAACTGGTTTGGAAAGATACTTTACCAAATGAAATCCAGTGTGAGTGGGTGCACTTTCGAACAAAATTGAAAGCACGAAGAGATTAAAATTCCCCGATGGATAGGTTACACTCCATATAAATCTAAGATTGACCTTCATGCCTTCAATGATTCTTCTAAAGTAGCTTATGCTGCTGTTGTTTATGCCCGTATTGAGAATGGCTCTGGTCAGACTTTAATTAGCTTAATTCAAGGTAAAACAAAAGTTGTTCCATTAAAAGGCGATACAATTCCACGGTTAGAGTTATCTGCAGCAACCCCTATGGCAAAATTGGTTGCTAAAATCAAAGCCAGCGCAGACTTCAACATCGACAAAGTATTCTACTGGACGGATAGTACTATCGTTCTTGCGTGGCTGAAAAATAATACAACACGGTTGGAAGTCAACGTGGCTAATAGAGTCGAACAAATTCGAAAATTATCAAATGTTCAGGATTGGAAATACATTCCTTCAAAGGATAATCCTGCAGACTGTGCATCAAGAGGTTTAATGCCTGAACAATTAGTTAATTTTGATCTGTGGTGGAAAGGCCCAATATGGCTACAAAACATATCAGAATTTTGGCCTACTTCCCCTACTGAAATATTTCCTGTAGAAATAATAACCAACAACAATATTGTTCAAATTACAAAACCAATAGTAATAGCAGATATTATTGAGAGATTTTCAAAATTATCAACGTTGATGCGTGTGATGTCATACATACTCCGTTTCTACAAGAATATAAAAACAACTAATAACAACAGAGAATATGGTTTTCTAAAAACACACG
This sequence comes from Phasia obesa, assembly GCA_949628195.1. Classification (NCBI taxonomy): domain Eukaryota; kingdom Metazoa; phylum Arthropoda; class Insecta; order Diptera; family Tachinidae; genus Phasia; species Phasia obesa. The sequence continues at coordinate 144,255,560 of OX451215.1, read as the reverse complement.
AATTAAAAGAGGCAATGCATTTACTCATAAAACTTAGTCAAGCAGTATCATTTCAAGAAGTAATTAAAATGTTAAAATTGGGAAAAAGGGTTTCAAAAGGTTTTCAAAGTAATATTGTAAAGTTATTCCCGTTTTTGGATGAAATGGGAATTCTACGAGTCGGTGGTAGACTGACGAATTCGGCTATGCCCGATTTTGTTGTCGAAACAAAATCCTCTCTCTTTTCTTATATTTTTAGATGCTCACTTAAAAACATTTCAGGGCAGCCTGCAGCTAATGCGATTCCATTGGGTTATTTCTGCTCGAAACGTAGCAAAACGTGTTCAACATGGATGTATTATTTGCTATAAATACAAGGCCCAATCCTGCCAACAACTTATGGGAAACCTGTCGTCAGTACGTTTGCAACCTGCTCGAGCATTCAAGCATAGTGGACTTGACTACGCTGGCCCCATCAATATTAAAACCTCATTTTTAAGGACAGCATCAACTTCAAAGGCATATATCTGTCACTTTATCTGCATGTGTACAAAAGCGATACACTTAGAAGCCGTTACAAGCCTAAATGTCGACGCGTTCTTAGCAGCTTTTCGACGCTTCACAGCACGCAGAGGATTGTGCACTGATTTATACTCAGATTGCGGTACAAATTTCGTGGGTGCCAACAAAGAACTTCAAGTCCTTTATCAAAGAAACAAAGCATCTCTTCCTGAGTATCTTGCAGAAACCCTGGTGAACCAAGGAACAAAATGGCATTTTATTCATCCTGCTTCGCCTCATTTTGGTGGTCTCTGGGAGGCCGGAGTAAAATCCACAAAACATCACTTGCGTCGCATTATGAAAGACCACGTATTAGCATATGAGGAACTTAACACCCTATTGGCACAAATTGAAAACTGCCTTAATTCTAGGCCTTTATGCCCGTTCCCTGATCCCTTGGATGCTGATGCTCTCACACCATCACATTTTCTCATCGGTGAACCATCAAATTGCATTCCCGATGATGATCTGCTTGATTCAAATATTAATCGTTTAAGCCGATGGAAGTTAGTAGAACGGCTCAAGCAAAATTTCTGGGATCGCTGAAATAAGGAATATTTATGTCGACTCCAAGCACGACCAAAATGGAAGAAAGTTGAAAGAAATATAAAAGTCGGTGATATTGTTCTACTTCTACACGAACGGAGTGTGCCAGGTCAGTGGCCACTTGCCAAAGTAGAAGAATTACATCCTGGTGCCGATGGCTTCGTAAGAGTAGTCACGCTCTACTGCAATGGCAAACATATAAAGAGGCCAATATCAAAGATATGTTTTTTACCCTCTAACGATGCTTTTAAATAGAGTGCATAAGAACAACAATGTTCTTCACGGTGGGAGAATGTTTGGGGTAAGTTACTAGAAACCCTACAAAAGTAATAAGTTCCACAATTGTCTTTTTTATAATGGTATGATGATCTTTTTATAACTTAAAAGAAGAGAATTGAGTTTTGTCATCTGCAAGAGGTAGATCAATATTAAAATAATGAATATCTAAATAAAATTAAGAAATAGAATTTGTAAAAAATAAATAATTGAAATTAAATAAAATCCTTAAAAAAACTCATACACCCATATTAACGTACATAGTTAAGCTAAAAACAGACTGAGTTGGAATAGTGGGCGTGGCACCACCCGTACAAAGTGAACAATTATTATCGTGTTCCTGGCGAACTACAATAGATAACTCCTTGAAACTTTGCATAAGTAACCCGTGTGGAACTGCGTATAATCTACCAAAATCAGAATGAATTGGGACAATGGACGTGGTTCCTTCCATACAAAGTGGAAAATTAATATTTAGTATTTTTTCAGTATTTTTTAATATTATTTAAATTAAAACAAGTAAAAGTGCTATATTCGGCCGTGCCGAATCTTCTATACCCTTCACCACGGTGATTTGATTTATACAGACATGTACAGCATTATCCATATTGTTGACTCTTTGCTTAAATAAATTCGTATAAGAAAAGATCATTATTCATGAGTTAAAAAAATAGAAGACAAATGAAAACAAATTCCGTTTGCTACAATTGTCGCCTACTTAATGTTATTGAAGCTACTTAATGTTATTGAAGCCGACAGCTACATCGTAAACCCTGACATTGTTGTAGAAATACTTATTTTGCTTTTATAAAATTAAAAAACTTTTTCAAAGAATTATAAATATTTCCTCCAAAACATTTTTTTAATTAATTTTTTTTTAATTTGCAATTTTGTGACATTTTCTTTTGCTGAATAAAATTGAAATTAGCCTAAGTTGACGACAGCCACAACGTTTCATTTTTGATAGTTTGTAGTCGGTATTCTGATGATGTCTATGTGTTTAATGCACCTAGGTTTTAAAACAGAGATATCATCTATTTAAAAATCAAACGCATTTAAAAAAATATGTTAAATATTTGTGTATGTATATTATTATATTAAATATATGTTATGTTACAGTCATGATTTTCATTTTCAAAGAAATGTTGAAATTTTTGTTTTAATTTTTCGAAAATTGTGTGTAAAAATTTTTTGTAAAAATATTTTTTTAACAATTTTTTGTAAAATTTTATTCGAAAATTTTTTGGAAAATATCTTTTTGAAAATGCTTTATAAATTTTTTGTAAATATTTTTGAAAAAAAATAAAAAAAATTTTTTAAACAAATTTTTTTAAAAATTTGATTGAAAGTTTTTTGTTAAATTTTGGATCTTTCTCCAATCTATATTGAGTTAGAATGGTCAGACTAAAGCAAAAAGAAATCCTTCAAAAAAAAAAAAAAAAAAAAATTTCATTATATTGACACATGGGGGGTCCTTTTAACTGCTCCTATTTGTCAGTGGGTACCCTGTGGGTCCGTTGGCTACCTCTATGCGTATTGCTTTCTATTAAGGTCTCTAATACAAATCAAAGCAGAAAAACCCTACCAATCTAAAAACAAACAAAAATCGCCCCTCGCAGGGGGTTATTGATCCCCCGAGATCTGTATGCACTCCTTGCGATCTACCTGTCGCAGTCTAATATTTATTTGACAAAAAAAGGCAAAACAGAATCATTAAAGCTGAAAAAAATAAAAAAAAAACGTAAAAAAATATAGGTGGGCGTGGTTTTTATCCCGTAGCCTCCAAAGGAATGATCCGATGTTGCTGAATTGCAATACCAAAGTTTTCGAAACTATGCCTGACAGATTGGTGTGCTTAAATTTTTTGTATCTCTTCTGGTGCCTTGGCAAATGACATTACCACACTAACACGGACAGACGGACATCGTTTAATCAACATCTCTATGTATAAGGATCCGGAATATATATACTTTATAGGGTCGGAAATGAATATTGTAGAAATAACACACGGAATGATAAACTTATATATACCCTTTCCACCTGTGGTGAAGGGTATAAAAATATGTTACTCTATATCAGGCGTGGCCAACTTTGATGCACATAAGATCTACTTTTTATTTTAAAATTGTGTCGCGATCGACCTATTTTTTAGGTAAGAAGGGGATGTTTTTGCAATGTGCTTTTATACCGACGTGCACTTTGGCGAGCTCCATGATTAAGGGGTAAATAATCCACATACATGAGTATTTATTTAATGGGTTAAAAAACTTATGTCCAGAGGAATTAAAACAACGTGAGCACTTATTAATAACATTTATTCGTTCAAACTTTTTAAATTAATGAGAAACCTGAGTCTGCATTTCCTTTACTAGTGCATCATTATTTGGAGTATATCCTGACAAAGACAATAACAATGAGTCCTCAGTATGAGAATCGGTCAGGACGGAACGAAGTTTAGTTTTAGTCAATTGTAGATATGAAAATGCCGATTCGCACAGATACGTAGATCCAAAGCAAGAATAAATATATTCGCTACATTTGATAATATTGGGATACTTTTCTCGGTTAACATATTTCCAAAAATTTTCTGGCTTGTAAGGTTAAATCAGATTGTAAAATTATAATTTCATTTTCCAAGGCGTTTTGCTCCATATCAAATAAGTCTGCAATTTTTTTTGCTAATTTCCTTCACAATTAAATCTTTTTTGAAAGGAAAAGATGTAAATTCCACAATTTCTTTAATTTTTTTAAAATCTTGGAATCGCTTCTCAAAATCTTCCATTACATTTTGTATTTCGGCCACGTACTTGTCAATCTCATAAATAATATTTTTATTGTAAGTTGTCTGCCATATTTGGAAAATGGTTCATATTATTTTGTTGTAAATCTTCTACCAACGAAATAAATTTGGTTTTATATGCATCTATGCTGCTAATCATATCAATTATTGTTTTATTTTTACCTTGTAATTCTAAATTTAAATGGCTTAATATGGAAGTAAAATCTGTAAGGAATGCTAAGTCACTAAGCCAGGTTTTGTCATTTAAATATGCATATTTTTTCTCTTGTTCATTAAGAAATTCTATTATTTCAATTTTATGCTACATTCCTTGTTGCCCTGTTGATGGTTCTTCAATGAAACAAATCTCTTCTTTAAGGTATAAATGCAGAAAAAAACACATAAGAAGATATATTCCGCTCTTACGCAAACTATATTCAAAAATTTGCAAATAAATAGGCAAAGACAAAACTTTGGATCCCTTTTTCTCCTATGTTTGTCAACCGATTTTGTTTATTTTTTCACCGGTTAGTAGATATTATCTAGCTTTAGTGCACAGTCTATATTTGATTAAAATCGGTTCAGTATTTTAGGAATAAATGGCTCTTTAAATTGCTACCACTACACATGCTAAAAACACACATGTATGTGGTAGCTTCAAGTAAAACCAAATGTGCGTGTTTGTATGCAATTTCATTTTTTTGAAAACAAAAAGAGAAGGAGTAATTATACAGTTGTTTCTCTATTTAAATGAGTAAAGTTGAAAACACAACAACAGATGAGAGTTAATAAACATAATTAAATATGTATATTTGTATGTATGCCTACACATTCCTACATACATATGTTCACATGTGCAAGAATGACGAAAACATGAAAACATCTTATGTACACATAATTAAATAATTGCCTTTCAAATCAATGCAAGAAATTTGAAACAGTTATTTTTTCAATTTGCATTTGTTTTTCGTTGTTTTGTTTTTGTAAATGCATTTTTTACTCTTCTGATAAACTGAATTTTATTCTGTATGTACATATAATTTCATAATTTGCTTCTTAATCAATGCAAGAAGTTTGGAAACAGTTATTTTTTCGATTTGCTTTTGTTTTTAGGTGTTTTGTAAATGCATTATTTTTCAGCTTTATTTTATTCTTAGCTTCAAATTATTAAAGCCTTTGTTAGGAAGTGTTAATTAAAAGTGTGGTGGTATTTTTTTTTTTATTATTTACCTTTTTAAACTTTTCTAAAGTTTATGTACATACATAATTTATAAAACGTTTTAAATCGGTTTAAGATTTTTAAATATTTTTGCCTTTGAATTCAAAGTAACTGTTATCCTAATTTTGCATTTATTCTGAAAATATATTTTCTTTTTTGTTAAAGAAACTAATTTTTATATTATTATATTTTATTTTTATATTTTATATATAAAAGTTATTATATCGGGTTCGAACCAGGGGGGTAATCCACCAAATTTTAACCAAAAGTATTAAACAGTAACAATATAAATTACAATTAATACCTGGTGTAGGTTTAGCCGATAAAACGAAATAGCTAATCATACTTAATAATTGCGAATAATTAAATTATTATTTTAAATAATGCTTATAAATATTTAATTAAGATTCAAATAATTTTATATAAAATATGTATATCTCTTATATACTTGCCCAATAATTTAAAGAACACTAATATTTCATTAATACTTACAAATGAAACAATCCGCAAGAGAAATTGACTGTAGCGTTCAAACACTAACTTCAGAATGAAAATTTAACACTATATTCTGCAAAATTAGATTCCAAGAATTAATCCTAATGGCATGAAATTCAAATGTTATTATTTTAAAAGTCATAAATTTCTCAGAAGTGTAAATACAAGTCAATTTTAAACGTACTGTATTTCAAATTTATTAAATAAACATCATTTATATACGTTTTTATATGTATTGTATAAGTTTTTATCATAAGCCGAAGTATTATGCTGATTTTGTAATATCCCAATTCAAATAAATTTTATATAGGTAGCAAAAAGTAGCAGCAGCAAAAAAGTTATCTACCGACAAAAGCTTTAAATAGAAAACAGAATTGCAAAAGTAAAAGAACTTAATAAAACCATTTCAAAACAAACTAATAAAAATAATGATAATATAAAAATTATATCCTTTCTATGAGCTAATCACAGAAAACATTTGAATAAAAAGTATTTGTACTTTTTAAGTTAAAAGTTTTTATGAGATACTTTTCGCAAACCCGGAACTTGCGAGTGATCGACCAAAAGTGGTCTCGATCGACTTGTTGGCCACCCCTGCTCTATATCATACATACATATGTATGTATATTCTTAATATTAAAAATATGTTATGTTACACTCATAATTTTAATTTTCAGAGAAATATTGAAATTTTTGTTTTAATTTTTCGAAAATTGAGTCTAAAAATTTTTTGTAAAAATATTTTTTTAAAAATTTTTTGTAAAATTTTATTCGAAAATTTTTTGGAAAATTTTTAAAAAAATTTTTTTTTCGAATATTTTTCTGTAAAATATTTTTTTGAAAATGCTTTGTAAATATTTTTGAAAAAAAATTTTTAAATTTTTTTTAAAAAATTTTTTTTAAAAATTTGATTGTAAGTTTTTTGTTAAATTTTGGACCTTTCTCCAATCCATATTGAGTTAGAATGGTCAGACTAAAGCAAAAAGAAATGCTACTTTATGGGGTCGGAAATGAATATTGTAGAAATTACACACGAAATGACAAACTTATATATACCCTTTCCACCTGTGGTGAAGGGTATAAAAAATGGGCTTTAGGTCAGTTTATTAGTTATAAAAACAAATATTTTTTTTTTTGCTTCCAATATTTTGATATTTGTCGATATCATTATCAAGGACTGAAAACAAGAAAAATACATTTCATACAAAATAAAGAGTTGTAACCACTGTGCAACAATAAACAAATAAAATGTTACAAACAACAAAAGACTTACAATGAGTAACAAATGTACATGAAATCGTGTACTATAAAAGGTGTAGTCTCGAAAGTAGGTGCAAGTAACCCTCATACCCATGTGTATAATCTAGAAAAACATAGGTTCTATAAGGACAGTGAGCGTGGTACCCCCCATACAAAGCGCAAAATTATTATCCTGCATCCAGAGAACTGCAATAGGTAGCGCCTTGAAATTTTGCATCAGTAACCCCTATATTATTATATATTGTGTAAAGAAACACATAATGGATTGGAATAGTGGTAATAAAAAGTAACGGTTCCAAAGATATGGCCATATAGCTTAAACAATATCACCTAAGGGACACCCTTTAATGTACAATTTTAAATTAAACAGTTATTTAAAAGGACAGATTCTTTGTATATTTCAAATGTCTGTCTAAAAAGGTTCAAAAGTTTGGCCATATGCATCAATTTACATTAACTATTGAGACGCCCTTTAAAATTTTAAATATTTATTATACGGGACATAGAGATATAGGAGATTCTGTCTAATTTTCAAGTGTTTGTCTATAACGGTTCAAAAGATAGGGATAGATAGGTAAAATTATATCAATTATGGGGACACCCTTTAGTTTCCAAATTTAAATTATATACTTACTGTTATAAAGGACTTAGATATACAGGTTCTTTGTAAATTTCAACCGTCTCTCTGTTACGGTTGTAAAGTTTTGCAATATACATCAAATTACATCAACTATTGGGACACCCTTTAACTTCTAATTATAAATATTTAATTTCTGATTATAAATATTTAACATTGTGTCCAATTTTCATGTGATTGTCTACAATGGTTCAAATAGTTCATATATTTAAATTGACGTCACATATGGGGACAACCTTTAATTTTTAAGTTTATTTTTTTTTATTAATTTTTGTTGTTGGCAGCTATAGTGATATGCAGTTTTTTTTAAATTTTAAAAGGGTGCTCTTTACGGTTCATAATACACGTATGTTGTATGGGGACACCCTTTAATTTTCAAAATTTTTCTTCTTTTAAAATGGGACCAATCTGTAAGCATTTCCTTTATAATAAAGAAAAAATTTTTAAAATCGGTTCAAAAATGGCTGAGTTCTGCGGGCACAAACATAAAAAAAGCAACATTCAGACGAATTGATAACCTCCTTCTTTTCTTGAAGTCGGTTAAAAATAAAAGAAACTTGAAGATTGGTAGCAAGATGTTCACTCCAGCCGCCCATTCCCTACCATGATCCCTCTAATCCTTTTGTTGACATGGGATCCCATTACCTCTTTACAACACACACAACACTTACCTCACATTAATCACCACTGAAAAAAAAACTTTTAACCAATCATGTTTCAATATGATTTATTACAATTAAAAGTTATGATTATAATGATTTTAAACATATTTAAAGAAAAAATAATAAACATAAGAAAATACAATATTAAAATTTTTGCATATAAACATTAACCTGAAGGTCACAAAAACAATAAAAAAGAACTAATGGCTTCCACCAAAATACCAAAGTTCCAATATCCTAATACAATTTTCTTCTTCTGACTTCCTCAGTATACTATTTCCTCATCCCTCACTTCCTTAATTGAAAGTTTTAATTTCCGTAATAAAAAAAAAACAAATTCATCTGCGTAAAAGTGCTCTTTTAAACGATTAAGTTTATGGGATTAAATCTACCGAATACTTAACATAAACTATTTACCGGCTTTAATGAGAAAACTTATACCTTGAACATGAACTAAAATTTTAAATATTTTTTAAAGTTGGGTATCTTAATTGGCCTCACAATGGTAAAACAAAGTAAGCTTTTTTTAACATTTACAGCCTTTTATTAATCTATTTATTTCTTTTTTACTTTTACAGGATTATTCTCAATTCTATTGGCCGATGACTGGATGGTAATTATTCTCCACCTGCTGCTTATCATAGTAACGAACAAGTATCGTTCCTTTTTGTATTTCACATTATTAATTTATGTTTTTTCTTTTTTTGGCCAGTGATTACACTGCAGATTGGCTACCTGCACACTCTTCTGGTGTAATCAATCATATAAATTTAATTATTTCGGCTACCCCCATAGACAAGTGCTCCTTACCTTTAAAAAAAAAAACAACAAATACAGCCCAAGGCCGGCCAGTACTTAACTACCAATGAGTCCACCTTAGTACTTTAGAAATTTAAGTACAAAAAATGGTTTGGATGGAGTGCGTCCACGCCAAAATTTTTTTTGGATCATGGTTGCCGCCACAACATATTGTTATGGCTATGCCAATCAAGTTAGATGTTATTGGGCTTCCTGAAAATCCCGAAATGGCATTAAAGGTAAAGTAATAAAATGTTTAGATTTAACTCTACTTAAAGAACGCAAACTTCTTTTTTTAATAGAAATTAGCTCGTTTTGCTTATCACACGCTGGAGTTTTGGTACTTATTGCACAAAGCCACTATTAAACCTCTATCGTCGAATGATGGTAAAATAAAATATTCGTCTGCCTTGTATAAACATTTCTATTCTACAAGTCGTATTCCGGACTTAGAAATTGATCATATTGAAACACATTTTAAAACTAGTGAGTAGACAAAAAGTTTATTTATTACCATAATACTTTCAGAAAAATTTTATAATTTTTTTATTTTTAGTTAAAGATGGTAAAACTCCTTATCATTGTTTGGTTTCGGGAAAAGGACGCATTTTCAAGTTCGATTCTTTACATGCCAATGCTTCCTTAATAACTCCTCAAGAAATTTTAATAATACTTCAAAGAGTTCGCAGCATAATATATAGTGTACCTTTGGGTTGGTTGCCGCCGCACAGTGACTGAAAATCGTTTTTCGTTGGCCAAAAGTAAATTTTTTTTTGTCACCGATTTTTAAAATTTTTACGTCATTTTGTAGTTAATATATCCAAATTAAGGTAGCCAAAAAATTATGTTAAAATATTGATAATTGTGGGCGTGGCATGCTGTCAAACTAAACTTTTTTATAATTTCAGAAAAAGGTGTTTTTCTTTGGTTTTTTATCAAAATTAAATGGTTACTTCTCGCAAGCTATCATCGATAATGGTCTGCGGTTTTTTTTATAATGTTGGTAGGATTATTGTCTTTAGTTGTTGTAAGTAGACACAGCTCTAGCTTTTAATAGTTATTAGGGGTGGTATGAAATATTTATGAAACTACTATATTTTCCTCAAATTTAAAATTTAGTGGAATAGAACTTCTAGGGAACAAAAGGGAACAAGAAACGTATACAACCACGAGAAAGGTGAAAGTGTCCTCTTTAAGGCTATATATACTTTTGCACTCGCCACGAGCCGCCTGTAGAACACTTTTTTCATTTTAATGAAATTACTCGAAAAAAATTCATATACAATGGTGTATTAAATTTTCACTTTTTGCTTAAAAGTTTATTTTTTTAGTTTAGGCTACGTATAACTAAAAAAAATAAATATAATACCTTCGAAAGGGTTTAATGGCTTTGTTTTGATCAGCAAAAAATAAGTAATAAAATTATCACAATGGGCTCTACAGGAAGCATATGATCTCAACCAAAGTCATAAACAATTTTATAACAATAATTGCGACTTTAAACCACTAAAGTTAAAAAACAACCCCATATTGACGCATGAGTGCAGTTTTGTTCAATTTAAGCGCTACCTGCTATGAAATTAAAGATCAGTGTGTGAAGAACATGTATCTAAAAATTTATAAAAGTACGGATTCGTTAAGGGATTACTCAGTAATAACTTAATCCTTTAAGTGTACGGATAAAACATAACAAACGCAAATAAAAATATTCAAAAGAAAATGGAGAGCTTCAGTTATAAAGAACTGTATTTTAGAAACAAAAATCAGGAAGATGTTCTTAGTTACGTTAAAATAAAATTAAACTTAAATTCGTGTAGCACCGAAATGCAAGAGCAATTATATAATTTCGTCAAAGCACTAAAAAAACGCTACAAAGAAGTTATGTACAGTAAACAAAAATTTTATATAAAAAGTGGTTAGAAGGTCAACTTACTGTCGCTGCAGAAACAGCAAAGCAAGATAAGGCTGGAAGACGACGCAAATCATTAGTGGACAATTGCAGCGACAGATCTAAGAGGCGGAAGCTTAAAGATATTAACGATGCCTTTGGTTCTGCAAATATAAAAGAATCTTTCCTACATCAATTACGATCACAGAACCAATTTACAAAAGTGGATATCATTGAAAAAGTTGTTAAAGCTAGTCCACCGAGAACAAAACGGATTCTTAAAAGTATACCAACTCCGAATGATGCAATACAGTACACAAATGAGGAGGCATTAGCATTATTTCTGGATTTGAAATTAACAAAACAGCAATATATTAAACTCAGACAGCGTGCGATTGAAAAAGGCTCAAATATATATCCAGCATATCATCACATAACCGCTGCTAAAATGGACTGTTTGCCATCAAAGGACACTATTACAATCACACCAATTTCGGCAGAGGTACAACTACAATCTCTACTTGATCACACAGCCGCACGCTTGCTGCAATCAATAACAGGAAATGAGTTGAAGAAATACGGAAAAACAAAGTTAATTCTTTTTTGTAAATGAGGATGTGATGGTTGTTCGGGACAAAAACAATATAAACAAGCTGTATGTGAAAATATTTCTGACTCAGATATGTTCATGGTATCATTTGTACCATTGCGATTGAAAAAGATTTTGGAAGATTCAGAGCCTTTGACTAGTACAACGCAAACAATGGATATTTGGAAAAATAGAAACCATCTTCTACGAAATACTGCAGGCCAATCAAATTTCAATTCAAAAAAGAAACAAATGATGTTATTAATAAAGAAATTAGTGATATCAAGGCCCAAATTACAGCACTACAGCCATTACAATTACAGTTAGATGGGCAGCAAATTGAAGTAAGCTACCAGTTAGTCCTGACAATGATAGATGGAAAAGTGGGTCAGGCTTTGACTAACACGAAGGCTGCATCCAGCTGCATTATATGCCAAGCAACATCAACCCAATTAAACCAAGTCCCAGCAAAATCATTAGATAATACCGATGCATATGAATTTGGATTATCACCACTACACGCAAGAATACGACTTATGGAACACATACTAAAAATCAGTTATGATTTGGATTTCGGGTCTTTAGGATCAATAAGAAACAACGTGATCAACAAAGAGTTAAGAAGTTCAAAAAAGAAACATGTTCAAGATGAATATCGCAAACGTGGACTGATTATAGATCAGCCAAAACAAGGGTCAGGCAATACAAATAATGGCAATGCCGCAAGAAGATTCTTTTCAGATCCAGAAACAGCATCTGAAATAACAGGAGGGATTTCAACCTTATTTTCAGATTTAAAATAATACTAGAAGTACTTGCGTGCAATGAAGAAATTGACTGTAGAAAATTTGGAGATTATGCTAAGGAAACTGCAAAAATATATACAACTAACTAACCATGGAGAAATATGTCTGCAACAGTTCACAAAATCCTTTATCATGGTGAAGATGTCGTTAAATATCATTTGGTGCCACTTGGAGATCTATCAGAGGAGGCTCAGGAAAAAAGGAACAAGGATTACATATTTTATAGAGAGCACAATACTAGGAAAATTTCACGGAATTCAACAAATGAAGATCTATTTAATATATTATTGGCAACGTCAGATCCGTTCATATCCAGTATTCGAAATCAATGGAAAGTGGACCATCGGGATTTAGATGAAGAAGCCAAAAAACTACTAAAAAACAGAAATAGCACAGAACAAAATATGGAATATTTGCAATTAATATTTAAGTCAAATGAATAAAAATTATATTTTCTTGTTGCTTAACCAAAAAAAAAAATTTGTTTTTGGGGGGGGGGGGGGGGGGAGTGAGGTGAAGGTAGCGCAGAAGATCCGAGTACATTTTCCATTCGTCATGAAAGCTTAAAAATTAATTTTTTATGCAATCTAGGCTTAGGTAATACAATTTGTTAATTATTGACACTATTTTTCATATAATATGCTATATAAACGCCCACAAAAAGGGGCGGGGTCCAAAAATAAATTTTTATGATTTTCTGGCTCCAGGGTAAAGATCTTGAACCTTCTTTGACATAAAAATGTTTCATTTGCTTAACAAATTTACAAAAAAACTTGTAAAAATGTGTAGTTTTTCAGGGGTTGGTTTAGTTCTTCTTAGGGGAATTTTTTTCGCCCTGGTCCGATTTGGCCCATTTACGAACTTAGCCTGCCCTATCCTTCAGGATATATATGTACCAAATTTCAAGGGTCTAGCTCTTTTCGTTTAGACTGAATCCTGTTCATACATACAGGCGAATGGACGGACGGCCGGATGGACAGACGGACGTATGGACAGACGGACATAGCTATATCGTCTTAGATTTCATCACTGATCAAGAATATATATACTTTTTTGGATCTTAGAGGGATATTTTACTACGTTACCCACAGAATAAACCCATATTTCACTCTGAAAGTTAAAAAAATTAAAATGTTCAACTTTGACCTCGAATTCCTTAAAAAGTCCTCAATCAAGTTTAATGTAATTAAAACTGAATCAAGCTGAGCTAAATATCTATCCATTAAAAAAAAAATTATTTCAATATTTTGATCGGTTCAAAAGTTACAGAATTTTGGCCAACGAAAAACGATTTTCAGCCACTGTGCGCCGCAACAAATACAATAGCCCTTGTTTAGAAATGCCCATTAATGCCATAAGAGCCTTTTGTGTAAAGCTTTTTCCAACCATAAAACAAATTTACGTTAATTTATTTTTCATTCTGAACTATTAAAACTTTTGAAACTAATTTCGTATTTTCCAAATTAATAATATGCAAATAAACTATTTATGCATATACCCTTATATAATTTTTTTATAAATAAAACAAATAAATGGATCGTTTATTGCTTTGCCTTAAAATTGTTAAATGAAAGCGTGATTTATATTAATCTAATACGAAAACTAAAAAAATATTTTTTATATTTAATTAAATATTATTTCAAACTAATGGTTTTAGTTAATTATGGTTATTTTCAGTGTACTTATTTAATTACACAATGCGACATAAATCTGCTTTTTGAAAGTTGGCATGCTACTGATTACAAATTTGACATGTTTTGTTTTCTTTGTGAGAGTCTCGTTGAGATCAGTATAGATAGCTACATGGCTACAAGAACACCGTTGTGGCTGTCGTAAACTTAGGCTAATTTCTATTTTATTCAACAAAAGAAAATGTTACAAAATTGCAAATTACAAATCTATATACAAACAATAAGGTTTGAAGGAATTACTTATAATTTTTTAAAAATGTTATTTAATTTTATAAAAGCAAAATAACCATTTCTACAACTATGTCAGAGTTTACGATGTAGCTGTCGTCTTCAATATCATAAAGTAGCTGACAACATATGACTTATTTTAAGTTATGTAAAGAGTCAACAATATGGATAATACTGTACATATCTGTATAAATAAAATCAAGGTGGTGAAGGGTATAGAAGATTCGGCGCGGCCGAATATAGCACTTTTACTTGTTTTTTATAGAAAAAATTTTCTTAAGGAATATATAAAAATTTGATATTTTGGTATAAGCTAACTATATGTGTGTACGTTTAAAAAAAATCGTGTAAAATTTATCATCCTTATAGAAGATGGAGGTCTCACAATATGACCTATTTTAAATCGAAATTTTGGTTTTAGCCTATATATTTTTAATGCCAAAGCTGGGATCGAAAAAAGAAGACTGCTTTAATAAAGCTATATATGCTCCAAATTGTTCCTGAAAGTATTTTATGAGCCTTATTCCGTATGTAGACTTTATGGGCCAAATGAGTAAAATTCCAATTTTGGGATTTTCCAAAATATTTTGATTCAGCCCCACTGTACAATGTAATAGATGCTTGCTTAAAATGCAACTGCAGATAGTATTAAAGTTCTTGCCCAAAATTAGACAGTTGTCTAGTATTAGATAATCGTTAATGAGATTAGAATTGCATTGGAAATTACTGCACTAGATATAAAAAATGTCATGTGATTATCAAACTGCTCTCGTAATAATACTCGGCAGTATTAGCTAACACTTCACGGCGCACTGTGGTCAATATTTTGAGATAGTGGCCAAAACTCCTTTTGGTGTTTATTCCCCGATTTTAAAGTTATTAGACTCTATTTCAACTATTTCACTGAGAACAGGGTGGTCCAAAATGGGCTTTTTCAGAATTTAGTAAATTTATGATATTTTTAGTT
Source organism: Phasia obesa (assembly GCA_949628195.1). NCBI lineage: Eukaryota > Metazoa > Arthropoda > Insecta > Diptera > Tachinidae > Phasia > Phasia obesa. The sequence goes on along the minus strand of OX451215.1, from coordinate 144,240,179 downwards.
AATTTTTAAAGTTTAAATGATCATAACTTTTTTGGTTTTCAAGATTTTTGAACGAAATAAATTTTGTGTTGTAACCTAACTTATTTCCTATTACTGGTAAAAAAATTGAAGCTCTACTGTTTTCAGAACATTTTTTTTAAAAAAGGTCAAATTTCTCGGAAATTTCCTACTTTATAGAGCACAACTCCTGTGAGTCAAGCTGAGTCAAAACACAAATTTACTATTTTGTTGTCCTAACTCTCCCCTAAATTCCTGTATATACATGTCCATGCATCGGGACTGCACTGTTTGAGCTACAGCAATTTTTCTGACCCAAGGTAAAATATTCGGTACAAATACATGTCATATTTTTTGAGAAGTTATTTGTATGTGAAAGTGGCTATTATGCATATATTTTGATGAAATTTTGTACAAGAGTTCTTATTGACCCAAAAAATAATTCTGTTGAAATTAGGAGAAGTTGGCCCATATTTGGACCTAGTCCAAATAGAAGGGTGTATCAAAATTTTGACAAAAATGACAATAGAACTCTCAAATTATGTGGTATCTAGCAATTCATTTGGAAAAGGTAAAAAATGATTTTATTGCCATATAATATTACACAACTTAAATACCTGAAAATTGCAAATAAATTTAAAAGCAATGGAAATAACTGGTAAAACCAAGTACCTGTTATATTATGTTTCAAAGAGGTAAAAAAGATCATGTTGAAACTTCGAGCAATAGTATATTAATCCATGCATTCATTTTTTTTTTTTCTTCATTATTGTTTAAACAATGGCTAAATTCAGTTATAGTGTTCTATCTGATATATATTTTGAACGGAAAGATGAAAACGACATTATTTTACATATAATGAATAATCCTTTCTTCAAAATATGCGACAAACAAGAAATTAAAATTCATAACTTAAAAATAAAAAACTTTTTAAATACTTTAAGAAAACGGTACAATCAATGTTCCAGAAACAAGAAATTGTTTTACTCACGCAACCAAGAATGGCTAAGAAATAAACTTATTTTTAAAAAGCCATCAGTAACTACCACGGAAACTGGAAAAGGTGGTCGACCAGCAAAACCAATTGATAATTGTAGTAAAAGATCACGAAGACGCAAGCTTAAACATATCAATGAAGAAGTTTCTTGTAGCATCATAAAGGATTCATTTCTGCATCAAATTCAACCATCGAAAAATAAAAAGAGTAAAATTGCTATCATTAAAAAATATTGGAAGCAAGCCCCAGACGCACAAAGAGGATTTTAGAAAGTATGCCGACACCAACTGAAGAAAATAAATTTACTCCAGAAGAAGCATTTGCACTATTTTTGGATTTGAAAATGACTAGAAACCAATATACAGAATTGCGGAAGCGAACCAATGAAAAAAATTGTGGAATTTTTCCATCATATCGAGATATAGTTTCTGCCAAAAAAGATTGCTTACCTTCACCAACTGCAATTAGTGTAACTTCAAGTTCAGCAGAAATAAAATTGCAGGATCTTCTTGAACACACTGCAGAACGATTATTAAAGACATTTGATGCTGACTATTTAAAGAAGTTTAAAAATTGCAGCAAGACTTTAATTTCTAAATGGGGATGTGATGGGTCCTCTGGCCAGAAACAACACAAAAACTTATATTGGTTCAGAGCCGTCAACTAGTAGAGCTGCAGAGATAGATGTATGGAAGAATGAAATTCCCTCGTCAACAAAATTTTGTAGACCAATAAAGTTTGCTTACAAATAATTCTTGCAAAAAAAAAACCGACTTCAAAACAGACAAACTTAAAATCATGTTTCTTTAAGACGGTAATTATACAATGATTATATTATATTCGAGGAAGATTGTAGCGGGATTTTTTAAATGTCATTGCACAAACTGTCAATTCAGATAAAAAAACTAATTTTTGAATTCAATAATCTAAAACAAATATAAGTCGGAGTATATAGGGGCACAAGACCCCAGGGTTCTGTGCTTTTTCAGGTCAAACCAATGCCAAACGACTGTCTGTATACAGCGGATCAAAAGTTTGGCTATATACATAAAATTACACTAACTATTCCGACACCCTGTAATTTCCTAATTCAAATTTTATACTTGTTATAGCGGTCGTAGCAATGCAGGTTCATTGTAAATTTCAACCGTCTGTCTGTAACGGTTTAAAAGTTTGGTCATATATATCAAATTACATAAACTATTGCGACACCCTGTAATTTATAATTTTAAATATTTATACTTATTTTAACACACATAGTAATGGACATTCTGTCTAATTGTTAAGTGTTTGTCAATAACTATTTAAAAGATAGCGTCATATATGTCAAATGACGTCACCTATTGGGACACCCTTTAAATTCAAATTTTAATATAAATACTTGTTAAAGAGAACTTTGTCATACATATTCTTTGTAAAATTTAACTTTGTGTCCATATACATCAAATTACATCAACTATTGGAACACCCTTTAATTTCCCATTTTAAATATTTATACTTGTTGTTATACCAGACATAGTAGTGAACACTCTGTCTATTTTTCAAGTGTTTGTCTATAACGGTTCCAAAGATGAGGACATAATGGTTAAATTACATCAATAATGGGGACACCCTTTAATATATCCAAATTTTATACTTGTTGTAATAGCGGACTAAGCAATATAGGTTCTTTGTACATTTCAACTGTCTATCTATAACAGTTGAAAAGTTCGGCCATATATATCACTTTTACATTAATTATTGGGACACCCTTTAATTTCCAAATTCATATTTTACACTTGTCATTTTAGCGGACTTAGCAATAAAAGTTCTTTGTAAATTTCAACTGTCTGTCTATAACGGTTCAAAAGTTTGATCATATATATATCAAAATAAACCAACTAATGGGACACCCTTTAATTTCTAATTTTAAATATTTATACTTATTATAACAGACATAGTAACGAACATTCTGTGCAACTTTCAAGTGTTTGTCTATAACGGTTCAAAAGATAGGACCATAAAGGTGAAATTACGTCACATATGGGGTCACCCTTTAATTGTTAATTTTTTTAATTAATTTTTGTTATTGGGACCTATAGTAATACGCACTTTTTTCTAATTTTAAATGGGTGACCTACAAAGTTCATAATACACGTAAAAAACATGTATGTTGTATGGGGACACCCTTTAATTTTTAAACTTTTAAACTGTTTTTAAAATAGGACCAATCTGTAGCTATAACCTTTCTAATGGCGCAAAAATTTTTAAAATCGGTTCAGAAATGACCGAGTTCTGAAGGCACAAACATACAAAAAAAAATTGATAACCTCCTTCTTTTTTTGAAGTCGGTTAAAAAGAAACTAAAGAAGTCATAACTGAAGAAGTTGGCAAAATAACAGATGAAATTAAAGAACTTCAACCAGTGATATTTGAATTTAATGACCAATGCATCGAAGTAAACTTTAAAATGTCACTAACAATGATCGATGGAAAAGTTGCACAAGCTTTAACCGAAACAAAGTCTTCGTCAAGCTGCACCATATGCCAAAAAACATCAAGTCAATTGAGCCAACCACCAACACAAGACGATAGTTTTAATGAAGCATATGAATTTGGAATGTCACCTCTTCATGCTAGAATTCGTTTTATAGAGCATATTCCTAAATTGGGATACGATTTGGAATTTGGCCCGTTAGGCGAATCAGTAAGAAACAACAAAGAAAATTTGGAAAAAAGAAAGCAAAAAAAACAAGTAAAAGTGCTATATTCGGCCGTGCCGAATCTTCACCCTTCACCACGGTGATTTGATTTATACAGACATGTACAGCATTATCCATATTGTTGACTCTTTGCTTAAATAAATTCGTATGAGAAAAAATTATTATTCATGAGTTAAAAAAATAGAAGACAAATGAAATCAAATTCCGTTTGCTACAATTGTCGCCGTGTTGTCTGGTACTTAGTGATATTGAAGCCGACAGCTACATCGTAAACTCTGACATTGTTGTAGAAATACTTATTATGCTTTTATAAAATTAAAAAACGTTTTCAAAAAATTATAAATATTTCCTCCAAAACTTTTTTTTTGCTGAATAAAATAGAAATTAGCCTAAGTTGACGACAGCCACAACGTTTCATTTTTGACAGTTTGTAGTCGGTATTCTGATGATGTCTATGTTTAGTGCACCTAGGTTTTAAAATAGAGATATCATCTATTTAAAAATCAAACGCATTTACAAAAATATGTTACTCTATATACACACATACATACATATGTATATTCTTTGTGTATGTATATTATTATATTAAATATATGTTATGTTACAGTCATGATTTTCATTTTCAAAGAATTGTTGAAATTTTTTTTTTTTAATTTTTCGTAAATTGTGTGTAAAAATTTTTTTATAAAAATTTTTTGTAAAATTTTATCCGAAAATTTTTTGGAAAATTTAAAAAAAAATTTTTTTTCGAATATTTTTCTGTAAAATATCTTTTTAAAAATGCTTTGTAAATTTTTTTGAAAAAAAATTTAAAAATTTTTTTTAAAAAAATTTTTTTTAAAGCAACAAGAAATCCTTACAAAAAAAAATTTCATCATATTGACACATGGGGGGTCCTTTTAACTGCTCCTATTTGTCAGTGGGTACCCTGTGGGTCCATTGGCTACCTCTATGCGTATTGCTTTCTATTAAGGTCTCTAATACAAATCGAAGCAGAAAAACCCTACCAATCTAAAAACAAACAAAAATCGCCCCTCGCAGGGGGTTATTGATCCCCCGAGATCTATATGCACTCCTTGCGATCTACCTGTCGCAGTCTAATATTTATTTGACAAAAAAAGGCAAAACAGAATCATTAAAGCCGAAAAAAATTTAAAATAAACGTAAAAAAAATATAGGTGGGCGTGGTTTTTGGCCCGTAGCCGCCAAAGGAATGATCCGATGTTGCTGAATTGCAATACCAAAATTTTCGAAACTATGCCTGACAGATTGGTGTGCTTAAATTTTTTGTATCTCTTCTGGTGCCTTGGCAAATGACATTACCACACTAACACGGACAGACGGACATCGCTTAATCAACTTCTCTATATATAAGGATCCAGAATATATATACTTTATGGGGTCGGAAATGAATATTGTAGAAATTACAAACGGAATGACAAACTTATATATACCCTTTCCACCTGTGGTGAAGGGTATAAAAATATGTTACTCTATATACACACATACATACATATGTATATTCTTAATATTAAATATATGTTATGTTACAGTCATGATTTTCATTTTCAAAGAAATATTGAAAATTTTGTTTTAATTTTTCGAAAATAGTGTTGATGAACCTTAATAGTTTTTAAGGTATTTTTTAAATTAAAAAATTGAAATTTAAATAATTTATAAATTTTCAAAAATGGACGCTTAAAAAAGTTTTTACCGAAATAAAACACGACTTGTTTGGTAGGTATATATTGACAAACTGTAATGTTTATTATTTATTTATCATCAGTTTTAATTCTTTTCTTTCTTTTCAGCAACAACAGTTACATTTAACATTTTTAGTTATTTAGGAATAGGGTTACCATTCAAGTATTTTTAAATTCATTTTCAGTATATAGTTTAAGGATTAGATTTAAGGTAATTTCAATAAAATTCATTTTTAATTATATAAAAAAAAAACAATAACAGCGTTATTATTGAAAAAAAGTTAAAAAAATAAGTATATAAAAAAATGGGAAAAAAATTATATCGGATATTAAAAAAAACCAATTGTGGAGAAAACCTTTTAGAGGCTTAAAAACTCCACGACTCAACATACCGGCCCCATTGAAGGACCGGAGGTCTTCAAACGTTCGGGAGTAGTGCTAGTTTCGTTATTGGACGTTTATATATTCCGCTTTTTGTCCTCACCTCCGCCACCCTGACCTTGCCGTCTTGGCCTTCGGTTACGCCGACGACTCTCCCGGTCAGCCACTCTTGGGGCGGGAGATTGTCCTCGTGGACCACCACTATCTGGCCGATTTGTAGATTGGGCTGTTCTTCTTGCCACTTGCCCTTGCCTTGAAGTTCCAGGACGTAATCTCTGGACCAGGCTCGCCAGAACCTCTGCTTGAGCGCGCATAGCATTCGCCATCGCTTCAAGCACTTCAGTTTGTTGTCGCTCACGTCTTCTGCGGATTCTGGCGGCAGCGAACGCAGACCCCCTCCGATTAGCAGATGTGCCGGAGTTAACGCCTCTCCGTCGTTGGGGTCTGGAGACAGCGGTGCTATTGGCCGACTGTTGAGCACCGCCTCTACTTCTCCGAGCATTGTGGCCATTTCTTCTTGTGTGAGCAGTGCATTGCCCACAGCTCGAAGAAGCAGGAACTTCGCCTGCTTCACAGCTGCCTCCCATAGGCCTCCGAAGTGAGGAGCTCTGGGAGGTATGAAGCTGAACTCTACCTCCCACGACGCTGCGGATGATACGACCTGTTCTCGCTCTCTGATGAACACTGCGGCTGCTTCTTTGAGTTCTCGGTTGGCTCCCACGAAGTTGGTGGCGTTGTCGCAGTAGACCGTGCGTGGAAGACCTCTCCTGGCAATGAACCTTTTAAAAGATAGAATAAAAGAGTTAGAAGACAAGTCAGACACTAGCTCTAAGTGAACAGCCTTCGAAGTGAAACAAACAAATACCGCTATATACATTTTTACAGGTGGTCGACCGCGAATACGCAAAGAAATATTAACGGGACCGCAAAAATCTACGCCAACTACTAAAAATGGGCGTACAGCTCTCACACGATTGGTGGGTAAATTGCCCATTATTTGGGTCATAAGCTTCGGCTTATAGCGGTAGCAGTGAACACATTTGCGCACAATTCTGCCACACTCTTCTTTTGCGTTTATGAGCCAAATATTTTCTCTCGACATAGCTATCAATGCTTTAGTTCCTGCATGACAGTTGTCGAGGTGCAGACTATATAAATATCTGTCTACAAATTGTGTCTTTTTGGGTAGTAAAAGTGGAAATTTTGTATTGTATGGTAATGGTGCATTTAGCAACCTTCCACCTACCCTCAAAAGTGAAAAATTTCTCTTATTTTCTGAAAAATTGTGGATAAATGGTGTTAATCTTTGAATATTTGATGGTAACACCAAAGATTTCTGCAATTTAGAAATCTCCTCAGAAAAATATTTTTTCTGGATAATTTCCACAATTTTATAAAAGGCCCACTTCATTTCTTTCGCAGTAGGGTTTCTTGATTTGCAAACTTCAATTTTTCTACAAGAATCCACAAATCTTAAAATATAACACACAATTCTTAGTATTTTTTTGTAAGAAGAATTATCTTCAATCAATTTTAATATAATGTTGTCAAGATTTGTGTTATTCTCTACTGCAATCAGAACATTAGATTTTCTTTTTTCGAGACTCATTTGATCCTCTGTTAACTCTAAATGATGATTAACAGGCCACATTGAAGAATCATATAAAAGAAATGAAGGACCATTGAACCAAATTGAATTTTTTAACTCATCCACATCACAGCCTCTTGATACAATATCGGCAGGATTTTGTCGGGTTGGTACATGGCGCCATGAAACACGTTCCGAATATTCCTGTATTTCAGCAACTCTGTTGGAAACAAAAGTTGCAAGGCTAGATGGATGAGTTTTTATCCAATGTAAAGTGATTTCTGAGTCTGACCAGAAATTTACACTGTCGATTTCAAAGCTAATCATCTTCTCAATTCTATTCCACAATTTTGCTAAAAGGTGTGCTGCACACAACTCAAGTCTCGGAAGAGATTTTGTCTTGAGTGGTGCGACCTTCGATTTTGCTGTTAACAAATTGCAAACAACTTTGTCTGCATAACAGCTTCTAATATAGATGCAACACCCGTACGCTCTAATTGAAGCGTCACAAAAGCCATGAATTTGAACTTTTGTTGACGAAGAAATGTGGACGAATCTTGGGATTTGTAGTGAATCAATTTTCAACAAGTTATCTTTTAGATTTTCCCAAGCTGTATCTAATCGCAAGGGTATTGATTCATCCCAGTCGAGTTTTTGAATCCAAAGTTCTTGAAGTAACATTTTGGATTTTGCAATTATTGGGCATAATATTCCGAGAGGATCGAACAATTTAGAAGAAACCGATAAAATGTTTCTTTTTGTTCCTTTTAAATCTTTGAAATCATTATCCAAATGAAACTTAAATGAATCATTCTTCGGAACCCAATGTATGCCCAACGCTTTAGCCGAATCGGAATCATTTTGTAATAATTTTTCCTTGTCTTGAGAAAAATGCAAATCAGGGTGATTTGAAAACCATTTAGTTAAATGGAATCCAGCTGAACTCAATATTTGAGTCACCTGATCTCGAATAGTTGAAAGTTCTTCTAAACCATCGGCACCAGTTAACAAGTCGTCAACATAAAAATCACTGCGAATAACTTTAGCTCCAATGGATAAAGTCTCTTTGTAGAGATCGCTTAAATACATAAGGCATCTGATCGCTAAAAATGGAGCACTAGAAGTACCGTACGTAACAGTATTCAACCGAAAAACTTGTAGCGGATCAGAAGGATTTTGTCTCCAAAGGATCAATTGAAAATCTCTATCTTTATCGCCAATCAAAACTTGACGATACATTTTTTCTATGTCTGCAGTGAGTGTCGTATACAATTCTTCTTGCACCGTAGGCCCAACCATTAGTAAATCGTTGAGCGAAGTTCGTGAAGAAGTTCGACACGAAGCATCAAATACAACACGAAGTTTTGTAGATGTACTTTGAGGTCGCAAAACACATTGATGTGGTATAAAATAGTGAGGCCCATCTGGAATTATATTTTGTGTTTCTACCATATGACCTAAATCGGCATACTCTCTCATAAACTCATGATACATTCTTCGCATTTCATTATTATGTGAAAGTTTGCGTTCAAGCGCAAGAAATCGGCGTTTAGCTGTATCATAAGACGATCCTAACAAATTTGGATCCGACTTGAAAGGAAGTGAGACTTCGAAACGTCCTGACGTTAAACGTCGTACCGAATTTTTAAAATGTTCCTCACATTTTTGCTGTTCCTCAGTGTACATCTGAGCTTGTTCGTTGGAAACTTCTTCCAGTTCCCAGAATTTATGAACAATTGAATCAATAGCTTCCTCGTTTTCTATTATGTTGCTAAGATTACAAACCTTTGAACTTGAGCTTGTAGTCTGATTATATTTGCCAGCTACGATCCAGCCTAATGAAGTTTTTTGAAGGACTGGAAGGCTTGGGTTGAACTTAATTTGTCCAACACACAAAAGTTCAAAGAACATTTCACCACCGATTAATAGATCAACTTTTTGTGGTTTGTAAAATTCAGGATCTGCCAGTTCGATATTTTTCGGAATATTCCAATTACTAGTGCAGATCCTTTGATCAGGTTGGAAGTTCGTAATTGAACTCATTACCCAAAACTTTGAAATGAATTGGGTCGAATTTACCCTCGACATAACGGAGATCTCTATATTAGACTTAGCAACTGAATTGATTTCACCTATGCCTGTTAAATTTAATCTGCCTCCTTTGCGCTTTATTCTCAGCCTTTGAGTTAGTTCCTCGGTAATTAAATTTGTTTGCGAACCGGAATCTAATAATGCTCTAGCTAATATATAATCGCCAGAACTGCATCTGACTTTTACCACAGCAGTAGCAAGAATAACATTTTGGTCAGATGCCGAGTGATTCACTGAAGCATGTGAAGTTGACGGCATTTGAGACATGTAGCCTCCAGAAGAAGTTGTCGCAACATTAGTATTTGCACTCTGAGAATCAGAACTATACCGATGCAAAAGCTGGTTATGTGCTCCGCCGCAAACTCGGCACTTTTGAGCAGTACATCTGGCTACGGTGTGACCTTTTTTCAAACAATTTATACATGCAGGCGCAGATTTGATAAAATCAAATCTCTGAATAACCGGCAATGTAGTGAAGAATGAACAGTTGTAAACATTATGGTCAGCAGATTTGCAAAACAGACACTTCTCGGTGGATTGTTTAGATTTTGTTACAGTTAATGATGTTTTATTATTTTTTCTAGGCCCATATTCATTATTTTTATTATTGTTATTCCCATTATTATTATTATTGTTTTTAGTATTTTTGGGCTTAGCACCCGACGATTCATCAGCAGAAATGTGCTGATACCTTTTATTTAACATGGCCTCGCAGTCAGACCAGAAATGGAGCCTTTCGAAGTCAAGCTGTTCTTCCCATTTGGACTTAGTGACTGGATCAACTTTCGACATCACTAAATGTATCAAAAATGCATTTGAAATTTTTTTATCATCGCCAATTGATAACAAAGAATCATAAATGGCGGAAACTGTATCTATCATGCTTCTCAAGGCTGGAGCCGAAGGTTTACTAATCTCGGGAAGATCAAAAAGTTTTGAAATATTTTTCATAAAGATTAAACAATCATTATCATAAACTTTCTTTAAACTCGCTAATGCCTTGGGGTAATTATCCTCAGTTACTTGGAAAGCTTTAACTGTGCCTAAAGCTTCATCAGTTAAGCATGATATCAAATGGTTGAACTTTTCAATATCCGTCAATGTAGGATCATTGTGAACTAGATTTTCAAACAGACTCATAAAGTTTTTGAACTCGGAATATTTTCCGCTGAATTTTGGGAGTCTCATGTTTGGAAGCCTAGAATGATGCAGTTGCATGAAAGAAGTTTCTTGGAAACTTGGTCTTCTGTTCTTAGCCTGAAGACTCAGTAATAGAGACTTCGTAGTTACACATAAATCTTCAAGTTCAGACCTATCATTATTTGACGGATCAAGAATGTCTATTTCAGACTGAAACTCCATAGCTTGGGTGATATAGTCTTTTAAAATATCCAATCGACAACCGATCTCGAAGGGATTGAAAGAAATAGTCTTTTCAAGAATAGACTTTTTGATTCTTTCGATATTTTCAATCACTTTGGCTTTTCTCTGTAACAGTTTTTCTAAATTTTCTGTTTCAGGATCATTTTGATGCTTTTTACCACCAGCCATATTGAAGTTTTGAGAAATATTTTTTAAAAAACCCGGAAAAATTACCAAATATAAAAAATCTACTTATTTTCAAACTATTTTAAGTCGTAATAAGGATAAATGTAAATAATTGTTGAATAAATTCTAACAATTACTAGCTGCGCTCAAAAACAAAAGATAAAACTCTGCAACAGAATTTTAGTAAGTTATGAATTTGGACTGTGGAGATTCACAAATACAAAATTGTTTTTGGAAATGGTAAAATATTAAATTAATTTTACCACGCAATATAAGCAAAAAAAAAATAAAATTGGTAATATGCACTCACAAAGTATAGAATTCGATCACACAGCAATAATATTGAAATTAATTATAATATTCACAATAAAATTTAACTTTTATCTCGCCAGTTTTATTCGCATATAATAATTTTACACTTTATAATTTTTTGTTGTTATTTAATTTCACACCAAATTATGAAAAAGTTGTTAATTCACTTCAGTTTCAAAAGATTATTCATGAAATGAAAGAACCTCATTCAAATTATTCTTAAATCCGCGTATGCAAATAGCCTTTGGTAATTAAAATTAAACTATTTTATCAGTTTTTTTTTTTTATATAAAAAAATTATATTACCAAGATTCCTTAAGAAAAATAAATAATTTTTATTCAAATTGTAATAAATTACATATATTTTATTTATTTTCCACTCAAAATTAAAAAATGTTGACAGAATAGACGATTTTTTTTTTTTAAACGGCAAAAAAACGCATATTTGATTTTGAAATTTGGCAACACCTTTTATTTGGTTATCTGGCAGCTCAATTATTTTGCATATAGTGGCCACACCAATGATCGCTGTATGGCAACACGGAATATTTGGCAATTGGAATGATCGGAATGAAACAATAGATGGTCGACAACTACAACAAATTATTCGTGCAAAACAATAAAATAACAAAATGATATTAATTTTTAATTTTAACACAACGTTAATAAAGTTTCATTCGCGAATAAAGTAAAAATTAATGCGAATTTTGAAAACAATTACCGACGGTGGTAAACAAATATTTTATTAAAATTTTATTTAATTATTGCCGCGGAACAATCACTATATGTGCGTGTGTGTGTTTCTTTTGTTTATACTTTGAAAACACTCGTGGGTAATTTCGTCACTTTCGGTGGTTGTTCACTTATGTACGTATATATGTATGTATATATGAAATTTAAAAAAACGAAGTGTAGAAAATATTTCAATGCTTACTCGCAAATATGCGGCCAAAAAATTCTAAATAATTTATAGAATTTTCTATAATCGTAATAAATTACAGATTATGAATATGTAACGAAATATTTTTTACACTTTTACCTCAGATTCTGATAATCCGGAATCACTTCCCTGGCTGTAGTTTGGACGGCAATTACGGCAGCGGCAGCGACGGGGCATGGGGATGAAAATGTTTTTATTTTTTTTTTTTTAATAACGAATAAATCGCACAACAACTTAGCACAAGTCGCTTTTTTTTATTTATAAAACAAATGTTTTTTGCAGTAAATTAGCAAAACAATTTTATTTTTTGAATTAATTTATCAAAAAATTTAAATTATGAAGTAAATTATCACAATTTTATTAAAACTTTTTTAATTGTCCCTGCTCGGGCGCCAAAATGATGAACCTTAATAGTTTTTAAGGTATTTTTTAAATTAAAAAATTGAAATTTAAATAATTTATAAATTTTCAAAAATGGACGCTTAAAAAAGTTTTTACCGAAATAAAACACGACTTGTTTGGTAGGTATATATTGACAAACTGTAATGTTTATTATTTATTTATCATCAGTTTTAATTCTTTTCTTTCTTTTCAGCAACAACAGTTACATTTAACATTTTTAGTTATTTAGGAATAGGGTTACCATTCAAGTATTTTTAAATTCATTTTCAGTATATAGTTTAAGGATTAGATTTAAGGTAATTTCAATAAAATTCATTTTTAATTATATAAAAAAAACAATAACAGCGTTATTATTGAAAAAAAGTTAAAAAAATAAGTATATAAAAAAATGGGAAAAAAATTATATCGGATATTAAAAAAAAACCAATTGTGGAGAAAACCTTTTAGAGGCTTAAAAACTCCACGACTCAACAAGTGTGTAAAAATTTTTTGTAAAATTTTATTCGAAAATTTTTTGGAAAATTTTTAAAAAAAAATTTTTTTCGAATATTTTTCTGTAAAATATCTTTTTGAAAATGCTTTGTAATTTTTTTTGTAAATATTTTTGAAAAAAAATTTAAATTTTTTTTTTTAATTTTTTTTTAAATTTTTTTTTTAAAAATTTGATTGAAATTTTTTTGTTAAATTTTGGACCTTTCTCCAATCTATATTGAGTTAGAATGGTCAGACTAAAGCAAAAAGAAATCCTTACAAAAAAAAAATTTCATCATATTGACACATTGGGGGTCCTTTTAACTGCTCCTATTTGTCAGTGGGTACCCTGTGGGTCCACTGGCTACCTCTATGCGTATTGCTTTCTATTAAGGTCTCTAATACAAATCAAAGCAGAAAAACCCTACCAATCTAAAAACAAACAAAAATCACCCCTCGCAGGGGGTTATTGATCCCCCGAGATCTGTATGCACTCCTTGCGATCTACCTGTCGCAGTCTAATATTTATTTGACAAAAAAAGGCAAAACAGAATCAATAAAGACGAAAAAAATTAAAAAAAAACGTAAAAAAATATAGGTGGGCGTGGTTTTTGGCCCGTAGCCTCCAAAGGAATGATCCGATGTTGCTGAATTGCAATACCAAATTTTTCGAAACTATGCCTGACAGATTGGTGTGCTTAAATTTTTTGTATCTCTTCTGGTGCCTTGGGAAATGACATTACCACACTAACACGGACAGACGGACGGACGGACAGACGGACATCGCTTAATCAACTTCTCTATGTATAAGGATCCGTAATATATATACTTTATGGGGTCGGAAATGAATATTGTAGAAATTACACATGGAATGACAAACTTTTATATACCCTTTCCACCTGTGGTGAAGGGTATAAAAAAGATATTCAAGAAAAATACCGTGAGATAGGCCTTATTATAACTGACCAGCCAAAGCAAGGAGAAGGAAATTCTGATGATGGAAACACAGCAAGGAGATTTTTTTCCGATCCAGAAACTGCAGCTTCTATAACTGGAGTATATTATTATTTAATACGACGATTCCAAATCATATTAGAAGTTATAGCATGTAGCAAAAAGATAGATGCAATAAAATTTGGTCAGTATGCTAATGAGACAGCAACCCTTTATAACCAAAAATATTCTTGGAGACATATGCCAACCACAGTTCACAAAATTTTGTTCCATGGGGAACAAATAATTCAGCACAATATGCTTCCAATTGGAGATCTCTCAGAAGAAGCGCAAGAAAAAAGGAACAAAGACTACAGATTCTTCCGCGAGCACAATACAAGAAAAATTTCCAGATATTGTACTAATGAAGATCTTATTAATATTTTGTTGTGCACATCATGTCCAGTATTCGACAAAAATAGAAATCAACCTCATTAGAGTTAGATGAAGAAGCTAAACAACTACTGCAAAATGAAAATCAAAGCTATTTGGAAGAAATTTTTACTAATATTGTTTAATTAATACTAGTTTAAAGATTATAATTTGATTCTAATTTTAGTATAAATTATTATTAATACATTTAAATAAAATATATGTGCACTTTAAATCAATAGTAAAAGTTTACTTAAAATTTTATCGATGTTGTGTTTTGTATATAATATATCCAAATGGTATTGATATTGTTGGGAATTTCAGTGTTTTTTTTTTTCAGTTTAATCCTCACAAGAATTTGCTTTCTTCCAAAAAAACCAACCTTTGGCCCCTGTGAATATTGAGACTAAATAAATGTCAGGGGCCAAATGTTGGCATTTTCTGACCAAAATTAAGTTTAGGAATAATAAATAAGTATTGGTTGTAAAATACGATTGAAGAAAATAAGAAGTTATAAAAAATACCTATTTAAAATATCAAAATATTCAACTTTTACATGGAAACTCAATAAAAAATTAAAATGCAATTTTAACTCCACATTACTGACGTTCCTATCAGTCGATTTTTATGTTTGAACACGCAAATTGAAGCTTAAAGTCCCTCCTATTGAACAAAACAAATTGCGTAAAAAAATACCAATCCGGTCAAAAGTTATAGAGTTTTGACCGCTATCTCGCGAAATTGACCACTGTGTGGCGCACAGTGGCGCCTTTTGACTTTTTTCGTTGCAAGAATCATAACTTTTGAAATAATTAAGATATTTTAAAGATTTAAAAAGATATTGACATAGGGCACTTTAGAGGTACAGGGTGCTCCAAAAATAGCGGTTAAAGTAGGATAATTTTTCCAGTTAAATGTTTTTTTAAATATAAGTTTTTTATTTGTCTCTCAAATACACATTTTTATATATATTTAATATTTAAATCTAAGTAAATTTATATTAAGTAACTATACAGGGTGCTCCAAAAATTTCGGTTAAAATAGGATAATTTTTCCAGTTAAATGTTTTTTTTAAATATAAGTTTTTTATTTGTCTCTCAAATACACATTTTTATATATATTTAATATTTAAATCTAAGTAAATTTATATTAAGTAACTAGTTTACCCCGGTGCGCTTTGCAATACACATTGTTCAAATCCGAAAGTTTAGAAAAAAACACTCTAATATAACATGTTAAACCAATATTAATTTTTTTTATTTCTATTACAGAAACACATTTTTAAATTATTTTTAATATTAATATACATATTTATGCTATACATATAATGTTATTTGCTATATATTTTATTAGATAGAATAATTGGTTTTCATTAGTTAGTTCTCTTTGAAATAGTCATTAATATTGGGAGCGTTATCTAATAGACTTAACATATCGGAGCTATAATTATGTTCTTCCAAATCCTTTCGAGATTTTACATGTCTTCGTGATGAAATTAGTGGGTCTAAAGAGGCCGCCAACATATTGAAAAGGTCCGCATTCTGTCTAATTCGTGAAATTTTGCAAGTATTCGTGTATCTAAATTTTTTGTAGTCTTTGTTCTTGCATGTCTGGGCTTCTTCGGACAACTCTCCAATCGTTAAGCATTGATATTCACTTAAACTTTTACCATGAGCCAACTGTAGGAGTAAGTTTCTTCTCAGGGTACATTTGAGCTAAAAGCTGGGAAGTTTTTGATACATAATCAAACTTTGGGCCATTTACCATTTCTCTAGATTTTATAATATTTAGGAATAACTGCCAATCTTTTTATAATATTATTGTCGACCCCAGTAATTCGGGATGTTACCTCATCATTTTCAAAAAATGCTCTGGACATATTACCATCGCTAGTATTTCCATACCCCGGCTTTGGGCAGTCTACTTTCAGCCCAAGCTTCTTAAGAAATTCATTTTGTATAATTTTTTTTCGAGCATATAGTTTTTCTTTTTGTGTTGCGTTCATATCAAGACATTAACCTTCACGCAGAATTTTATACGCTAGTTTTAAAATAAACTCCATGCACCTAATTCTGGCATGTAATGGAGAAATTCCATATTCATAATTTTGGTCATCACTTGAGTCATAAAAATTTTGAAAGTCTTTCTGTGACTTTTTGCAAATTGCACACTTTAAAGTTGACGAGATATCTGTTATTACATTTAAGACTTTGCCATCAATCATTGTAAGAAAAAATTGAAATCGAATCGATCGAAAAATTTTTCCATTCTTTATTTCAATATCAGAAGGCTTTAGTTCCGAAATTTGCTTTTTTATATCGTTCACTGCAGATTTGATTATTTCTGAAGACTCCTTTGCATATTGAAAAAATATCGGACGGCAAAAATGAACTGATGCTGGGCGAGGATTTTTCCAATGCTCAGCGATTTCACTTCTCAGCGTAAAGGAACTACTGAAGCCATAAACATATTTGTATCTGTAATAGTTGTGTCATTTGTCGATATTGTTTGTTTGTAAGTACTTTGACCGGAGTAGGAATACTCCCTTTGATTATCTGCAGTCGAACTGGGCTTGCAAGCACCACAGCTTTTGTAATGTCGGACCTTGATTTATCATTTAAAAACTTAAGACATGATGCTTCTAGTGATCACTAGTTTTAGAAAGTAAAAACCTAACTGGCTGCATTTACAATTGCGGTTTAATTTATACCCAAAAATTTAAAAAAGGGTTTAAACTACCTAATTTGAGCAAAAAAAATTAAATGGAATATATACCTGCAGTTTATATTTTATTCAGTACTAGCAATCCCCGGTGCGCTTCGCTACACCCATCAAAAAAAACACAATAAACACTTGGCAGAAAAGTATGACCAAATTTTAACGCGAAAATGCAGGCTATTCCCAAGTCAAAAATTTTCCCATCCAACCTGTTTTTTGCTAGACTATACGTATCAACACGATAACAATTTTTTCCTTTTAATGGGATGTGCCACTCCCAGTATTCTTATCCAGTCTGTATTTTGCTAAACTATGCTCATTAGTATGAGGGTTACTTGTGAAAAGTTGCAAGACTATACCTAATGTAGTTCTCTAGGTACGCGATAATATTTTTTCACTTTCTATAGGAGGTACCACGCCCTCCATTCAAATTCAATCTGTATTTCTCTACACGATGTATCGTAATATGGGGGTTACTGATGCAAAATTCTAAGGCGCTACCTATTGCAGTTCTCTAGATACAGAATAAGAATTTTTACTTTGTATGGGTATGGGGTTTACTTGTACCCACTTTGAAGACCATACCTATTATAGTTCTCTATATACAAAATAATAATTTTTCACTTTGTATGGGAGGTACAACGGCCACTGTCCCAATTCATTCTGTATTTTGGCAAACTATGCGTCTTAGCACAAAGGCTACTCTTGCAAAGTTTCAAGGCGCTATCTATTGCAGTTTGCCAGGAACACGATAATAATATTTTTACTTGTATGGGCGGCACCACGCCAACTATTCCAGCTAGAACTCATGAACCAATACACATACAGAGACCGTTTGTATATAAAAACCTTGGTCACCTTTCATATAAACTTTGCAGAAACAAAATCGGTTCACGCATTCCAGAGAACATCAATTTCTAACACATGCAATTTTTTTTATATATATAGATAAAAAGTTTTAAAACTACCTGCCTACTTTTATAACAGGTGTTTTTAAATGCCTACCTGATTGGCAGAGCAAAATATCGTTCATTATTTAACGAGAAGCAATATAAATATGCAACAAGTAAGTAAATTTATTTTACACTAAAATTGCTGCAGTAAAAAAATAATTGGAAACCCTTTTTTATTTCCTTCACATTTTGCACACATCTTTGTTACAAAATGAGAAAAAGTTTTTTCTCGTTTTCGCTATGAGGTTGTAACAGTTTTCTTCTTATTTCACCTACATCGGCAACTTGCGGCGGCCAAACTTAGTTAAATTATTTAAGGTATTATGTAGCAAATATGCTCAGAAAATATGAGCGGGACCATTTTTAGATATGATCTTTGTATGATTTTGTTTGTAAAAATGACCTAAATATAGGGTGTCTCAAAAGCGGGTACTACTGAAAAAGTAGGGCCACAAAAGTAGTAATCAAACGGCAATGTTTCTGACACTTTTATTCTAAAGTGCATTTATTTTTTCAAGATCACCCTTTTTTTTTTGCTTGTCGACTTTGAGCAGCTCCACAAACTATAATTTTTTTGCAATTAAGGAAAACGTTTTTGAATTGTGATCAGTAAGTAGCTCTTTATACGATATTTTCATTCATTTCACAAAATTTTGTCATGAAATTTCGTAGTTTTTCCACGGGTTTTAAGAAAAGACGCCACTGTGCGGCGCTGAAAATACAAAAGGTCATGGAATTATAAAACTACCCTCGTAATGGATGAAGCTACCCTCTTGATAGAGTTAAAATTCGACAGCCACATAGGCCAGTAATAGTTATATAACATTTTATTATATCCATATGGTTCCATTTTTAAATTCTTGTTTCCTTTTTTACGCCTTTTACATTTTTCACATTTTTACCACTTAAAAAACTTCGATAGTATTGATAGTTTTTAAGTAAACTATCGAATGGGCCGACTATTGATAGTTTTGCAGCTCTATTTTCGAGTTACCCAATCATAATACGAATTTGACATAAAATGTTCGTTAGCCAGCGAAGATCGAAAATCGATCTTCGCCTATAAACAGTTACGAAAGCGTCTAAACTAACAAAAATAAATTACTCATTAAGAAGAAGTAAGTAATTAGAAATATGACTAATAAATGACTCGAAAAGAACTAAGAAGGCGACTGATAAATGACTCAACAAATACCCGTAAACGATCACAAATATGACTAATAAATAATTGAAATAAGACTAATGAATGACAAGAAAATTATTAAAAAAGACTATAAATACAGTTAGGAAAGGGTCGAAAATGACTAAGCTAACAAAAATAAATGGCTCATTAAGAAGACTCGCGTAATCGGAGTACTCCAAACATGCGTGAAAAGAGTAGTCCAAAATGGAGTGGGACTAGTCCAAGACTAACCCGAATGTATGGAAAAAACATGTTCAAATTTACATTGCGATGTCCTAGGGCTGGACCATGTAACCCATTGGACTAACCCAAAAACTACTCCTTGGAGCACTCTAAAGGAGCAATCCAAAAACTACTCCATTAATCTACCCCACGGAGTACTCTAGCAGAGTAGTCTTTAAGTCACTCCATGGAGCACTCTAGAGGTGTAGTCTAAAAACTACTCCGTGGAGCTCTCTAGAGGGGTAGTCTAACAACTACTCCATTGAGAGCACAATTGTGCTAGTTATCTAAATAAAAGAAACAAATTTTTAATTTATACAGCAAGAAAACAATGATGATTCATTTTTCTTTTAACTATTTTTAATTTAAAATTCATTTTTACATTTTAAATTAAAAGTAAATAGAAAACATATGTGTATGTACATATATATTAATTATGCAATTTATGTATTAAGGCCACATTTAAATAGGTTAGTCTTTTTGGTATTTATGTATTTTATCATATAAGTTGTATATGTTATATGTATACATATATTAATTATTCAAACAAGTTAGTAATTTATATGCTAAGAATACATTTGAGCAGGTACATATTTTTTCTATTTGTGTATGTTACCATATAAACTTTATATTGCATAAAAAACCATATAAATATGTACATATGTATTAATATTAAAAATTGGAAATAATTTAATTACATTTACATACATATGTGAGCACTAGAGTATGGCAAAATTATATATAATTAATTTTTGATTTTAACTGATTTCAATTTAAATTTATTTTTTTTGCATTCATTTTTAACGAAAACAAATAAGTCTCATACTCTGTTATAATTAAAAGTAAATAAGAAACGTTTTTATATTAATTATGTTTTATACATATATTATAACAAAGAATTTATATACATATGTATATGTTTAGAGTACATTTAAACAGGTAAATATTTTTTGTGTTCATGTATGCTATCATTAAATCACTGTATTCATATTAGAAATAATAGTAATAATAGTAAGTAAATCAATTACATTTATATTTGTGTACACCGAAACTAAGAAATTATTCATTTTTCCTTTTACTAATATTGATTAAAATTAAATTGAAGTCCGTTAATTTTGTACTAAAACGAATTTCTCTTATAAAGCTCTTATTTATACTATATCTTCTATATATAATAATAAAAAAGTATGGAACATATTTATATATATACATATTTGCGAATATGTATACATAAGCCGATTCATTTTAGGTATGCATTGTAAATAAAATGAATTTAATTATTATTTTCTTGTTTCTTCTTGTTGCTCATAAGGCGAAAAAATCTTTTTTTACTGCTTGAAGAGCTATTCTGAATTCTTTCTCAGCATTTGAAGAGTAATTACTTATTGCAGCTAAAGTACATATATACAATTAATATATGAAATACTTTTTGGTTTTCAAAACGCTTACCTAGAATAGTTTGGTATATTTTTTTATAGTCTTTAAAGCATTTTTCCCACAAATTCCATCCGTATTATACATCATACAGAGCTCTAGACAAAATTCGTTCCAAATTTTTATTAACGTTTCCATTAATTAATTTTGTTACAGCCAATACTTAAAAATGCGAGTTATTGAATAATATATACATAATTATTTATTTTAATTTAAAGGTTTTCAAAAAGAAACTTACATAATTGTCTTCGTTAGATTTATCTATAGATTCCTAATGTCCCTCATTGAAGTTTTGCTTTGCATCTGCCATTGCGCTAATTCTTTTGTTAAATTCGCATTGCTGGGTTGTGCAGCTGAATTTTGATCATCAGCAATTTCGGCGCTAGCAGATTCAAAATTAACAAATTCTTCAGTTGGGAACGAAATGGGATCACTTGCACCACTCAATCTATCCAAATTTGTTACTTTTTACTAATCGCCTTTTATGGCGTGCGCTACACTGCATTTTTTGATTTTTAATTTAATTTAAGATATATCTTACCGATTTTATTTTCACAATTTTTCTTTTTTTATTTTTTTTTTCACTTTTTCTTTTTGTTTGCCGCTTTTTTTATTATGTACTAAAAAATTTTTCTTACAAAGTAAATAAATTGATAACAGTGTTGCCAATATTTAATATTTTATTGAAAAAAATACTACGATTGCTTTCGTAAAAGCAATATCTGTTTCAAAGACGTAGAACCAATTTTATTACGTTGTTTAGTACAAATGAATTTTAAGTCCGAAAAAATTTGTTCACATAAGTATGAGGACGGGAAAAATGAAAGAATTTTTTTTAGTTCAGGATAGGCGGAGTTATCCAAAGTTTTCCAAAATAATACCCTGTCTATTTAAGGTAGAGCTTTTAACTCGCTACGTAATATAATAAGTTCTATTTGTATTTTGTATTAATGTTTACTAATGTCAACATTAAATGGGTTCTCAAAGTGGTTCAAGAAGTGGCTTTATATTATTTATGTCTTGAAACTTATCTTCAAAATGAAAAAAAAAGGTTTCAAATATCATAATATAATCAAGGGTTCTAACCTTTCTCTGCTGGTTCATAATTAGGGAAGTTTTCGGAAATTCTCTGAAATCCCCTAACTTAATTTGTGATAACAACAAATATAATGTAGTTTTGAAATTGAAAATTGTTATGGTCAAATCGTATATATTATTTTCCTTGACCTGTAATTCTAAATTAAAATCATCAAGTAAACCAGTGGTATCTGACAAAAATGCTAAATCAGAAATAAACTGATCGTTTTTAAGATACTCTGATAATCATTTATCAATTTTTTCCATCTCCATAATCCCAAGAACTTCTTTTCTTAAATTAAACAGTCTGTTAAGACATTGTCCTTTACTTAGCCACCGAACCTCGGTAAACATTTTTAAATCATGGTATAAAGTATTTTTGGATTTTAGGAAGGATACCAATTTTCTATGCGTAAGCGAATGACGTCCCCCTCGAATTTTATTGATTATTCGTTCCGCAATCTTCATTGTCGGACAATCACTAACAAATTTGTAGGCTAGAGCAGCCTGGTGAATAATACAATGAAAAGAATCAACATCAAAACCATGATTTTTCAACTGGCGGATAAATCCTTCATGTTTACCAGTCATAACATGTGCACCATCAATACATACGTCAGCAAATTTTTCAGTGTCTACAATCGACAAAAGCTTATCGTATAATAATAATTTACCCGTAACATTGCAGTAAAAAGTTTCTAGTGAAAACATTGTTTCGCAAACTTTGTATTCTTCATCTACACAACGAACACAAATAATAAGCTCAGACAAATCGTTTATGTCAGTGCTCTCTGCTGAGTTTTTCCTTAACAGCCAACTCTACTGATGCCCCTAATTGAGCCGTTCTCCATGCAATAGTCATTCGGGACAAAGGCACTGATTGCATAAATGTACAATTAAGTTACAGAAAAATTTTACTTAATAATTCTTTAATAAAAAAACCATCAAGAAAAGGTCTGCCTTGCCTGACAATATCTAGAGGAACCATGCTTGAAATTTTTTCTCTTAAATTAAAATCTTTTTCATTTTCATTGTTTTCTTCCAATTCTAGCCATCGCCTTAATTTTTCTAAAAATAATTTTTTAGATCTATTGAAAAGCTCTTTTTTCTCGTCATCATTATATTTATTTATGTTAGAATGGAAAGAATCATGTCTTTTAATAACATTTTCTCTATAGCTTTTAAATGTTTGATGGCATAAAAGACATTGAACATTTCCAAAAGCATTGTTTATCATAAAATAATTTTTTCTGTTACCCAAATATTCTATCAGTCTGCAAGTCGTACCCTTGAACTACTTCAAGTGCTAGAGCTCATCAGCACTAGTATTTCGTAATGAAAGTTCTAACCCTGTTTTCACTAGTGTTTGTAGTTCTAGTAATTGTACTAGTAGCTTTATATACATATATAACAATATATACATATATAACAAAATTAATATATTATATATATATATATATATATATATATATATATATATATATATATATATATATATATATATATATATATATAACATATATATATATATATAACATAATTAATATATTGTTTGTTAAAAGACTTTGTACATATTTACATTCATTCTACTATGCATCTAAGAACTATATAGGTAAAAACTGGAGACTACAACTAAAGGTGGTAAATTGGATTTACACACCATTTGTACGTATGGATGTGCTGTTTGGTGGGAGGCATTGAGAAAGCGCCTCATAGAAAAACTCTTACCAAGGTCCAGAGATTTAATTCGATTGACATCACAGGTGCAAGGAACCATTGTAATCGGTATGGCGCGAGAATTTGAAATTTTAACTTTTTTTTTTAAATGGCCAACACTAGTGTGTTATATTGCCAGGGTCTATCAACATGTAGGAGCCTTCCAGAGTGTATTCCTAGAGTATTATTGGTCCACCATTATCAATCTTAGTTTTTGTTGTTGGCACTGCACCACGTCAAAAAAGTGAGGTTAAAATCCTCACAGCGAGTTTTAATTTGGTTCTCCACCAGGGCCTTTCATCTAATTGTATAATTTCTTTTGTTACTTAATGTTAAGTAAATTTTCAGTTTTAATTTGGTCTTCACCAGGTTCTTTCATCCACTTTTTTTAATTTTTAGCCTCTCGTCAAATTGTGTTTTTAAAATCTTGTGCTTATTGCTTTATTGATTTTCTTCAATGTATGTATGCTGATCCAATAAATTGTTGTTTCTTCCTTCGTAAGTATATTCTTCAATTAATGGTAATATTACATTTTCACAAAAAACAGACCGTACATTTTTTAGTTTGTTTATTTTTCTTGTTGATTTATTAATTTAGTCATGTAAAATTTTCTTTTCGTTTATTAATTTTCATTATGTAGTTAAATATCAAAATTTAGGTTATACACGATAACCAGAACGATTGCACGTGGGTGATTAATGCAAACACCAATTAACTGTAATATAGTACAGCTAACCATGGTAGCCAATCACCCAGTGCGAGAGGGAGACGCAAACCACTTTAATACCGAGCAACAAGGACGGCCTGATTGACCTTAAACGTTAATGACAATGACGCGCGAACGTGTTCCTCAGTCCAAAGCAACTTTACGACTGTAAAATTGAAATTTCAACTTTAATAAATAAAACATATTGTTTTGTTGCAGCTGTTTCTGTAGTGCTCTCACCTGATATGAATTCAACTTGCACATAATTGGCATTTTTCAGTTATGCCACTAAATTAATCAAATTAATTGTCATTTTTCTAGTGATAACACTAAAATAATCGAATGACTGAAACAAACTGAGATATGAACATCTTGAATTTTGGCAAGTACAATAAATAGAAAAGAAGACAAAGATAACATCAGCGCCAATTATATGATTGCAATAATTTAGTAGTAGCTTTGCTCGAACTGTGATATTAGTTTAACATATTTTTAGCTGATATATAATTTTTAAATTTGTTTTTTGTGTTCTTTTTTGAATATTTTGTGTTTTATGTTATGTTGTGTATAACTTATATTGTTCAAAATAAATAGTAAAAATTGTCGAGAAAACTATATGTAAGTAAAATAAGTAAAACGAAGGTATCTTATTGTTGCTGACCTTACTACATTATTGTGTTTATGTTTTTTATATCGTTGCCAGATTTAATAAAACTTATATCTGATGAAGCTGGAAAATACTAGCGGAACGTTGGATAATAAAATTAAATTATAGATTTTTATTTTACATTTTCTGAACAAAAGAACTTAAAAGCCCAAAAACGAACAAAGTTTAACTCTAAAAAATAAAAAGTCAATTAACCCCATGGAAGAAAAAAGACAACACTATATAAAGCGTAAATTTTCTATCCTTTTTAAGCGATGCCACTTGATATTTTTTGTACCCGAAAACACCGCAGGTGGCCATATCTCCTCTGGTTAAGTTGTGGTTAAAACCACAAATCAGATCAGACACGAAAATTGGAGTGTTACCAGATCACAACTTTCGTTGGAAAGGGATAGCAAGAGTTAATGCTTTTCTTATATTACTATCTCTTTCTGGTTATAGCTGCAATTTGACATTTTATTGTTTACAAAATAATTTGTGAAACTGGTAGAAAATTTTAATAAATTTGATTTGTGTGTAAAATTAATTGTTTTATAAATAGCTTTAAAATAATTTGTGGCAAAAATAAAATTTGAACAAATATCATCCGAAGTCAGCCAAATAAATAAAAGGAAACAAACAACAGGAATCCAACAGGAAAAAAATGTATGTATAACAAATGTTTTCTATTCAAATTAATTTGTTTTTAATTAAATTATTTTGCTATTTCAGGAGTCGCCGATGCATAATGGGCTGTCCAAAAGGGGAGAAATTTCTTCAGTTCCCGAAAAATCCAACCAAGTGTACATATTACATTTGTTAAATTTTAAAGTGAATTAAAGACAAGTGGAATTATTTACTTTGATTTATGTAAAATGATATATTACAAAAATATCGTCTTGCTGGATTAAAATATGTCTTATTTATTATTTAAGCAGGTTCTTAATTTGGATAGATATTTACCCTTTGTTGTTTTGTTAATGGTGACTAAAATCTCAAGGTAAATAAATATGTTACAAGTTTCCTTTTAGTTTTTTAGTATATGTATGTAACTTTTTTTTCCTAATTTCAGTCGTATTTAAATCTAACCAAATTACCTATTGGTGACATTCCCTTCAAAAAAAAAAAAAAAAAACTGGTGCTGAAAACGATGACATCTTTTCATTGTAATCTTCTTCCTTAACTATCTACTTATACTAATAAATTGAAAAAGATGCTACAAATATCTCCAACAACTGCAAACTATTATGTATTACGTCCACCATTTTCTGCTGTTAACGTTACTTGAAATTAGAAACAAAACATTAATAAGACTAGAAAATAAAAATACATACATAAATTACTTTATTTAAAATGTTCACTTAAAATCCAAAACTAAATATGAAAACTGAAAATAAATTTTCTATTTAAATTCAATTAAACTAAAAATATGTATTTTTATGTAATTTAGTGCAGCATCATTTAATATTAATGATTACGTGGTGGAGCAAGCTTTCGTGTTGACCGAATATTGGTACGAATGCAACGTGAACCAATCCCTTGGCATTTTCGCTCCTGCTTTTTTCACAAACGATACGAAGGCGTATTTGATTTCATATTTTGAGAATAGCGTGTAATGGGCCAGTTAAGTAAAGCTTTCGGTTTCTATTTCAGGACTTAGATCTCCCGCAAAAACATTATGTGAACTAGTGGCACAATTTACCTAAAATTAAAATGCAATTTATTTTCCGTACAGTATATTCAGATTGATTTGCTTACCTTATTTTCTTTATCGAGAAATAAACGTTTATTCATTGCTGATAAGGCGGTCGTGGTTGATTAATAAGATCAATAACCATAGGGATCATTGCTCATATAAAATGTTACAACTTTTCAATGAACCCATTTTACTAAAAAAGCAACTAAAGATGCATCAAAATTCCCTACACACTTTTTCGGTTCTACTTATAAATTTTTGTAGCAGATTTTTGCATTTTTTTTTGTACTAATCTAGTATTTTGTTTGCTTGTAGATGATTTAGTTCGTTTGCTGACAAACACTCTTATTTATATTTATGAAATATAGTTGTATACTGTTTTAGGTTGTCGTTTCTTAGGTCCTCAATTCCACACGAATCCCTTAAAATGTTAGATTTGGTTTGAAATAATTTTATAAAGTATCATTATATAGGGCATCGACGGAATAATCTTTTTATTTCTCACCGCCATTATCATGTACAAGAACATTTCCTTATGTTCTGGTTGCTAACGTGCACTTCGCCGGAGAACCATTCATGTAATGCACATAAGCATCTATGTATGTATATTGCACAACCCTTATGAAGTCACATACATGTATAAAATTGTTTACCATAAAGAATCAAATAATTTAGACGGGACTCCTCCGCTTCCGACTGCATTTGTGTCCAAATTTTCCTTGAATTCTCTTTAACATTGAGACTTTTTAAACAAATGCCACTTAAAAAACTTTTATTGCACATTTTTTGCAACTTTATGATCATGTTGTATTTTTGTAACTTTTAGCTACGCTTTGCAACAACCGTAATATATAACTTTTAACGAAATTATTGTACCAGTTTATTTTAAGTATTATTAAGAAAATATAATTTTTGTTAAAATTTTGTTTCCAATTTTTGTTTACTTAATTGAAACCATATGGTAGTAATGGCAACATATAGCTGGTACTTCTGACTCATTGCTTTAAACATTTTTTGTTATCTTTTTATTCACTTTATCGAAAGCTGCAAGTACAAATGATAATGTACTTTTTTAAACGTCACAAGTGGGTTATCTGGTTAGTTATCTGTGGTTAAAACCATCACCATCATCATTTACAGTATTTTGGGTTCCATCAAACAGCATTGCTATTTAAGTTAATATAAGAAATACTTCACCCAGAGCAAAAATGACATCATCCGTGTACAAAATGACCACATACGTTGTCGAAAGTGTATCGACCACGTTTGTGCTCAAACTGTAAATGAACGGTGTCAATTCGACAACGAAGGGTTGTTGAAATGACAACGAATATGCACGCTTTGACAGCATATTGTTGTCGACTTGACACCATACCGGTGTTGATTTGACACCACACCGTTGTAAAGTTGACACCATACATTTGTAAATGTTCATTCCTTTCCAAATTTACTATAATAATAAAACAGAATGTAATAGATCATACATTTTTATAATGTTTCATATTTAATTCACAAAATGTGTTTTTAATTACTATTACAAAATATTAAATAATTTAAAAACGGTGAAGTTATAAAGTCTGGAATTGGTAATCTTTGCTAAGAACGTTCGAAATAATAACACTAAATATATAATATCTATGTTCACAGGTCATTTTTTATTTTTATCAGAATATTTTGATGTTCGTTTGATGTTAAATTTAACAGTGTGAATCCTAAATTATACCACAAAATTTTTTTTAGTTGTTCTATTTAAACCTATTGTAATTATTCTTACTTAGGATCAATTTGCGCAGATGTATTGTAGGTGGTTTCATCATGTTTCCACCATTGGTCGACCTTAGATTGCACAGAGATTGTGTCATCATCAATTCCGAACTGTAATTTTATATGAACATAAAAATAATAAGAATTTTACGGTGATCGTAACAATTAAAAAATCATTATATTACCTATGCTTTTTTCCAGGCAAATACCTTCTCTTTGAACTTCACTCGCAGTCCTATGGCGGAAGTGCTTCCTTTCAATCTTTATTTTTTAAAAATCACTGACTCCTTAATATTACTTGTGCAGCTAAAAAAAAGTACATATTATCCGTTGTTGTTCCAAACTTTGGTTTACTTAACCCTAGCATACTAACGTTATTTTATATTACGTTAATACT
Source organism: Phasia obesa (assembly GCA_949628195.1). NCBI lineage: Eukaryota > Metazoa > Arthropoda > Insecta > Diptera > Tachinidae > Phasia > Phasia obesa. The sequence continues at coordinate 144,211,169 of OX451215.1, read as the reverse complement.
AACGTCACGTTATTTCAGCAATTTTTTATATTTTAATAGTGGTTAAATAATAAAAATTTACAAATAATTCATATTAAAGTAAAAAAAAAACAATTTTAATGGCAAAATAAAACTACATGTTTGCGATTAAACCATAGCTGAAATAAAATAAATGCTCATATGTATGTATATAGAGCATCAGTCCTGGTTAATGCAGTCTTTGCCTACTTTTATGTGAGCATCAAAAATACTGCCACACTTTTACAAATATGCCAATATGTGGGTGACAAAATTTGCTTTGCCTTTTCTCTAGAAAGTTCTTCGAAAGTCCAAATTGACCCAATTTGAATAATTTTATCCATACTTTCTTTTAATTTTTATTACAACCGGAAAGTGCATCTTCCAATTGTTTTTCGATATAATTTGTATCTGTTGCAGGGGGCACCAATTCCTATCAGCAAAACTGTCGTGCTCTCAAAGTCCTTCTCCTCCTCTTTAAAACTAACGTAGCTGATGTCCTTAAGGTCGCTGGAAGTTGGTAATGCCGCAACATCTTCACAGTTGAGTCCACGGTTGGAAATTTTCGGTTTTTTTCTTGCCTTTGTTATTCATTACATAAAATACTTCTACATATTTATACTCTTATTACTAACACCACGTATTATTGACGTACGCAAATTATACGCTTACCACTAACACCACGTAAATTTTACGTATAGACTTTCAATGATCACGTTCTTAGAGCAGTTAAATGACAAATTTGCTTTGCATATGTTTTTGCGTTTCTTCAAAAGCTATTGAAAAAAGCACTTGTGGAATTTGGTACCGTTAGGCCATTGGATACTTGTGCAGTAACAATAATAAAAAAAACTACACGTAGGGTTAAATTTCAACTAATCAAACATTGATTCCAAATTGAACTTTTTTTATAGTCACTTTCATCGTTGGCTATAAAGATTGAATCTTTCGCCATCACAACGTCTCTAGTCGTTAGCAGATTACTCCATCCATATTGTTATTTTTAGAAACGTGTCTGCAATTGCATGAAATGTTGACAATGAAAACATTTAGTAAAACTCTTGGTATTTCATTGCGTTGTTAATATAAGCACGTTCGTTAAAAAGTTTACAACGGTTTTTGTCTATTCGACAACGCTCGTTTACAAGATGACAACTTGTGTTGACAATTTGACCACGTTCGTTACAAGTTGACAACGCCCGTTGTCAAACAAAAGTGACAACGTAGAGGTATCAGAGTGACCACATTAGTTGTCGATTTTACAACGCCGTGTATATGTTTAAACAATGTTTACTCAAAGCTTATTTTAGTGCAATAATAACTTTTGACGATGGTAGTCGAACTACAATATACAGGCCTGTCACAGAATTTGTTCGGAATGGTTTTGATTACGAATTTTCAATTCAATCGAACTTGTTTTACCTTCTTTAGACTTTGATTGATTTGCTTCATTCCGATAAATTCTAGTTTTCTTAGTTTTAAGTTAAATGTGGCTATATTGTGAAAGCCAATACAAAAACATGTGGTTATTAAAGAAGAAAATAAAGTTAAATAGAACAGACAAATTTTTATATTAAATTAAAAAAAAAGTTTCAAACAAAAAAAATTACTGGAGTTTCAATCGTTGTGGTTTTGACTGCACAAACACGACAACACTCCGCTGAAAAATTGAGACGTAGGAGTTTAATGGATGCCTCGAATCCCCTTTCTTGTCCAAACGCAGTGTAAGTGTTCTTATTTTTGCCATAATCAGACATACTACATATATATAAATGTAATTACATATGCATTTTAAGGTTTATAAGTTATTATCGACTAATCAAAGAAGCATTTGTAATGGTTTTAAACAAACTGAGTCCTCATTTAAAAAATTCTTCAATTCCACCAATTATACAAGTGATGACCACATTGCGGTTTTTGGCCACAGGCTCGTTTCAAGGTGTTATAGATAAGTATTGTGTCACAAGAACTTTTAGCTAAGGACAATGATATTAATTTTGGGAAGAGTACGGTTTCAACGTTGATGTGTAGGGTAATAAATGCGGCGGAGAATGTTTTATGCTCACACTGGATGAAGCTGCAGATGACAGAAGAAGAAATAGAAAATTCAAAGGCTAATTTTTTCATCTGTTTACTTTTTTAATTAAAACATGAAAAATTGCTTCAATTATTTCAAAATAAAATAAAAAAATTACCTAAAAGCTTAACAAATTATTTTCTTTATTGAAAGAAGAAAGTTTTAAGTTTTGTTTTTGTACTATCACATACAAAAAATATGAATTCGATCATGAAATTAAAAGTGGTTTCATTTCGAGGAAATTTGTCGATTTTGATTTTCTGAAGAATCTTTTTCGGAATTGAAATAACTTTCGATCGAAATGAATTTCTGTGACAGGCCTGATAGAATAAGTATGCACTCCTTGCGATCTACCTGTCGTAGTCTAATATTTATTTGGCAAAAAAAGGCAAAACAGAATCATTAAAGCCGAAAAAATTAAAAAAACGTAAAAAAATATAGGTGGGCGTGGTTTTTGGCCCGTAGCCTCCAAAGGAATGATCCGATGTTGCTGAATTGCAATACCAAAATTTTCGAAACTATGCCTGACAGATTGGTGCGCATATAGCATATAGCTATTTCACTGGTGCTTACCCAGATCGTCAGTGGACTTTTTTAAATTTTCTGAATAAAACCTCAGACTCTTATGCTCAAAATTTAAATTTAAATCTGTTTGGATTACTATAAGATAATAAATTAAAAAAAGGAATTATGCGTAATCAGAAATAAATAATATTTACAAAATTCCAAATATAATATTTAAAAGTAATAGCATGCGCACGGTGCATAAATACGATTTTCGTATTTTTTTTTAATTTTTTCAATTTTTATTTTTGTTTTTCAAAAACTCTTTTTGATACATTATGAATGGTATCCAATGGAAACCCTTAATGTAGAAAATAGAAAGAAAAAGAAAAGTGAAGTTTTTTTTTTAATTTTTTAAATTTAAAATGGTTACTATGTTTTTTGTTTAGAAATTTTGGATTTTTTCTTGATTTCTAAATTTAAAATAAACTTCTCATTTGGTTTATTAAATTCTGAGCATAAGAGTCTGAGGTTTTATTCAGAAAATTTAAAAAAGTCCACTGACGATCTGGGTAAGCACCAGTGAAATAGCTATATGCTATATGGATATGCTTTCCAATAGTAATCTGTTTGGATTACTATAAGATAATAAATTAAAAAAGGAATTATGCGTAATCAGAAATAAATAATATTTAGAAAATTCCAAATATAATATTTAAAATTAAAAAATTTTTTTTTAAAAAATTTTTTTAAAAATTTTATTGAAATTTTTTTGTTAAATTTTGGACCTTTTTCCAATCTGTATTAAGTTAGAATGGTCAGACTAAACACAAAAAAAAAAAAAATTCATCATATTGACACATGGGGGGTCCTTTTAACTGCTCCTATTTGTCAGTGGCTACCCTGTGGGTCCATTGGCTACCTCTATGCCTATTGCTTTCTATTAAGGTCTCTAATACAAATCAAAGCAGAAAAACCCTACCAATCTAAAAACAAACAAAAATCGCCCCTCGCAGGGGGTTATTGATCCCCCGAGATCTGTATGCACTCCTTGCGATCTACCTGTCGTAGTCTAATATTTATTTGACAAAAAATGCAAAACAGAATCATTAAAGCCGAAAAAATTAAAAAAAAAACGTAAAAAAATATAGGTGGGCGTGGTTTTGGGCCCGTAGCCTCCAAAGGAATGATCCGATGTTGCTGAATTGCAATACCAAAATTTTCGAAACTATGCCTGACAGATTGGTGTGCTTAAATTTTTTGTATCTCTTCTGGTGCCTTGGCAAATGATATTACCACACTAACACGGACAGACGGACAGACGGACATCGCTTAATCAACTTCTCTATATATAAGGATCCAGAATATATATACTTTCCACCTGTGGTTAAGGGTATAAAAATAAGATTATTTTTGTGTTGATGCATTTTGTAAATGTTTTAATAAATACAATGCCACCTACCACATATTCACCGTAACAATCTATTTATTGTGAATAAAATTTTAACCCAGAGCTAGTTATTTATCACTTATATCTTTTTTAACTTAAAAAAACGGTACTAAAAATCCTATTGCTGAGAATTCGCGGTTCTCGCATGAAAGATGTGAGAACAACAAAGTCATGAAAATAATTTTTAACTGTCACTCTGTACAAAAAAAAAAGTTTTTGCTTCCCCCAGCAAGTTTACTTTGTTGAAATTCATTGGATATTTGACAAAAGTTGTATCTCTTAAAATCAATTCAAAAATCGCTATATTTCCCGCTAACCGCTAAGCGACCATTTTCCCCACGATTGGCATTGCAAAAACGCTAGATTTATCTGCAAAATCTCCAAATTGGCAACAGTGCATATACCCCCACTATGGGGTTTAGTATTAAAACTTCATTTTCAGCAATTAATATTTTTTTACTTTTAATAATCATGTGTACAAATTCTATATCTGAAGAAGAGACATACCATATGCCAAATACACACCGTGTAAACACTACTTAAGTATGTGTGTATATCTAGATAAGTTTACTTACGGTGCGAACAAATTTTGTCACCTGCTCCTGCTTCTCTTCAATCTGATGACTTAACTATTGAAACGGAAATGAAACACTCCACTTTTGCCAAAATTTCTTTCTGCAAGTAATCTAAAAAATTTCACGTATAATAAAGGACAATATATTTTTATTTTCAGCTTATACTTACCATTTATAAATATATGTATTTTAAAATTGAAAATGATATTGACGGTAATGTATATTTGTGTATATTTTTTAAAAAATATAAATATCTTTCTAATATTGAAGGGATAAATACACATGATAACACACTTTCGCAAACTATGAACTATTTAAAAATATGTTTCTGAAACACAAAAGGCCTACGCCAACACAAAAATGATCCCGAGTACTTTCTTAATAATCAACAAGTTGATGTCTTGCTGACTTCAGAGACTCACTTAACAACAAATAGCTTTTTTATAATCAATGGCTATATATTATATGGTGGCTATATATTATATGCATGTGTAGGATCGGCAATACTTATAAAGGCCAGAATCAAACATTATTTACTGTGATTTTTGTGAGGATTTCTTTCAAGCAACAAATATCCTAGAAGAATTTCATCAAAACTTAGTTATTTCTTCGACTTATTCACCTCCTAGATTTCAAGTATCAGAGAGTCAACATAGCCACTTCTTCAAATCACTAGGTCCCTGTTTCATACCATCAGGCAACTACAACGCTAAACATACATTTTGGGGATCTCGATTAATAACTCCAAAAGGTCGTGTTTTGTTTGACACAATTTCAAAAATGCGTGTGAACGTTATATAGAGTGGACAACCCACCTATCGGCCTACTGATAGGCAAAAATTGCCGGATGTTATTGATTTTGGCGTGAAGCTGAAGCGTCATTTGAATTATCCTCGGATCATTCACCAACTATTGTCTATATTTGGAACCAGCAAAAGATCGTGTCACCAATTACTAGCACAAGAATTAATTGGTTGAAATATAGAGTGTATCTCAGTACTCAGTGTTCGGACGTGGATCTGATCAAATTTCATTTTGATCGAATCCTAATATCAGCTGCCCAACATGCAACAGTAAACCGATTACCAGCTAGATACAATTAAATTTATTCTGTAGATGTCGAGCGGCTCTTGGCTGAAAAAAGAAAAATTCGAAGAGAGTGGCAATCACACAGATCTCCTCAGCTCAAATCTAGACTAGTTTGCACGAAACGACTAAGACAGCTACTAGAAGAAGAAGAGTAGCATTTCTGAAAAACCTCTATGCAACTGCACAATCAGATTATTCATTATGGCGTGTATGGAGAACCTTTACCTAAGCCTCCCTTGCGAACTTCTTGCGGAGACTGGGCAAGAAATGATACCGAAAAAGACAATTTATTTGTTGGACATTTCAAGAAGGTTTTAACTCCAAATATATGCACTGATATAGCTGAGTAGCTACCAGTAGTGCCGAAGTACCCCTAAGATATTCATTTAACGATACTGAAATCAATAATGGATTTAAACACCAAAAAGGCCCCTGGCGTTAATAAAACAAGTAACAAGATGTTATTTGAGTTGCCCCTTATAGGTCGCAGATTTATTCTTTTTGTTTTTAATGCCATCTTACGTCATACGAGATAGAGCTTGTGGTGGCTCGGCAATATTAATAAAATCGCGACTAAAACACTATTTAATGGACGAACTTAGTGCAGATTACCTTCAAGCAACAACCATCTGCTAGAAAATTTTCGCCACGACCTGGTGATATCATTGATTTATTCTCCCCCGAGGTTTTCAATAACAGAAAACCAATATAGTACGTTTTATAAATCCTTAGGCACGCGTTTTTTGGCAGCTGGCGACTACAACGCTAAGCATACGTTTTGGGGATCACGGCTAATCACACCAAAAGGTCGAGTTCTGTTTGATACAATATCAAAAATGGGTTTAAATGTGATTTCAAGCGGAGAGATCGACAAAAAATCCCCGATGTTATTAACTTCGGAGCAGTAAAGGGTGTACCCAGGTACACGATTCAAGTTGAGGCTTCTCTAGACTTATCTTCAGACAACACACCCACTATTGTTACCACATTCTCACACGAAAATATATCACCCACCACCGATTTAGCGATGACAGCCACACGTGTAAATTGGTTGAAATACAAAAAATTCCTGAGTGCCCATTGTACGGAAAACATACCGTTAAGGACGCCTGAAGACATAGATGAGTCTATTAGTAAATTTGAGGCAAACATTATGCAAGCTGCTCAAAATGCTACCTATAGAATTCGGCAGTTGCGAAATAAGCAGCACGAGGACTTAAAAGACCCGTAATAAACAAACCACCGATGCGAACTTTGAACGGATATTGGGCAAGAACTGATGCAGAAAAAGGAACCCTTTTTGTTACTTACTTAAAAAAAGTCTTCACTCCAAACACAACTAAGGATATAGATCAGTTGCCTCCTGTTACTGCCAGAACAACCACTCCACTAAGGCTTAATAGTCGTGAGATTGAAAATGCAATCCCTGGTCTACAATTAAAGAAATCTCCAAGTGTTGACAAATTCAGCAACAAGATGATTTTAGAGCTGCCCTATGTAGCAAAAAGAATAAAACTTTTTATTTTCAATATATATATACTTTGACTCCAGCACTATCCCGCAAAATGGAAAATTTCTTTGATTACTATGATTCCCAAGCCTGGTAAAGCTCATACGAAAGTAAAATCCTATAGACCCATAAGTCTATTATCTAACGTATAAAAGTTATTTGAAAAGCTGCTGATGACGAAATTGACTCCCAGATTAAACAATAACAAATGCATTCCAGATCATCAATTTGGATTCAGAGCAAAACACAGCACTATAGAACAAACACACAGGCTTGTAAATATAATTAGAAAAACGTTTGAAGAAGAGAAATATTATTCTGCTCTCTTCATAGATGTATCGCAGGCTTTTGATAAAGTGTGGCACAAAGAGTTAATACAAAAAATTAAACAAAACTTTCCCAAAAATACTCATAAGCTGCTAGAAAGTTATTTAACAGAACGTAAATGTATCATGAAATATCTCGGATTACAGCCGCCCCCTGGTACGTAAAAAATTCGCGCATCCATAAAGATTTAGACGTTCCAATGCTAAAAACTGTGCTATATAAACATGCGACAACTTATATAAAGAAGGTTGAGTTACACGCTAACCCACTAGCCCGTAACATTCTAAATTTTAGAGGCCACACTCGGCTGAAAAAACCTTTGAAGAAAGTAACTACTGTTCTGCGCTTTTTATTAACGTTTTTCAAGCCTTCGATAAGGTTATATTAGTTAAAGCTGAACTTGCACGAAAACTTTTATAAGCTCTTAAAAAATTATTTAACGAATCGAAAGTTTTTACGAAAAGCTGGATTTCCCCAATGTAATATTTTGGAACCAATTTTATATCTAATGTACACATCAGATATGCTAATTAGCACCCGAGGCAACACATCAACATTTGCTGATAACACAGCTTTTTTGAGTATTCATGAATTTGGAAAAATGGTTGAAAATGGAGAATAAAGGTGAATGAACAAAAATGTACTCTTACAACTTTCACACTGCTTAGGGATTCATGCCCTCCTATTCGCATAAATAGCCAAATGATATCGCAGCTTTCAGACGTTAAATACCTGGGTATACGTCTTGACCGTCGCCCTTGTGGAAAAGCCAAATAGATTTTAAGTTAACACGAATGAAATTAAAAGCAGTACAACTAAATTGGCTACATTCGACTCAAAAGAAGAGATAATGCCGTCTTGATGTGAGGTCGCAAATAATTGCAACAAATGGCTGGGCTTAAAAAGTATATTTTTATTGTAGATTTAAGATTTCAGTAATTATTGTTAGTTCAAAAATATTGAAGATACAATAAATAATAAATGAACTCAAAAAAAAAATTATGTGAAAGTTACTAAATATTGCAAATTTAAGAAAGAACATAAAAATATAATCTTGGAAAAAAGCATTTATATAAAACATTAAAAAAGAAAAATTTAAAAACAATATACATATGAAAGAAGAACAGATAAAAATAAAAAGTCGACAAAAAAGCTGAATGTATATAAACTATAAACTAAATTAAAATTTTATATGTAATATAAACTATAAAATAAATAATAAAATTTAATATTGTATTTGAAATAACTAAAACAAATACAAAAAGCAGTTTTAGATTTAAAATTAAAAAAAAAAAAACGTTGAAATCTAAGCAAACCCCAAGAAGAGCAAGGAGCTAATGAATTTATGTTCGTGAAGAAAAGAATTACATGTATGAAGAAGAAATCTCTATTGTTCCATTTGAAGACATAATATCATCATAAAAAGGAAAGTGCATTTTATTAAAATAAATTTCTATTAAATATTATTATTATAATTATTTTTATTGTTTAATTAAGTGGTTATTTTTATCTTGAAGTTTGTATAAATATTTGTTTGTTTATATAAAAAATATTGTTAATAGATTAAATTACTCTAGACCCTGTTAAATTTTTGAAACGATTACCAGAATTTTTTGGGAGAAAATAGATTTATATACTTTTATATCACTTGTTGATAAAATTAATCCCCTCTTTTTACAGTATGACCACTTTTACACCTTGCAATAAACGCCGCAACTTTTTCATGCAACTTTTTTCTTGCTAGTAAGAGCGGTTGGGAAGCAAGCGTGGTTGAAAAAGTTGCATGACAAAGCCTGACGAGGCATTTTTTGTTTTTGATTATTTTCATTTTATTTTTATAAAGTGTTGTCTATTTTTTCACTACAGAAAAAAACGACAAGTTGTATTTTTGTTTTGTATAAAAAATTATTTCCAAATTATAATTTAAGATATATATGTATATATAAAAATTTAATTTTAAACAAAAATGTCACAAGAACAAATTGGGCGGTACTCTTAGTTTCGCAGTTACGGACCCCATTAAATTTGTATGTAAAGTATGGTAAATCTCGACTATTTTAGGGTAGAATGAGGTAATATGCGTGCGATTGGAAAGGTAATTAAAAGTAAATATAAATGAAAATAAAATGAAATTAATAAAAATAAATCAGCCAAATGCGAGTCAGAATCACACAAGTATGGTTTCGAACTATGTTCAGTTCAACTTTAAAAATTCAATTCTATAATTTTTTACGTCTTATGAGGCATGCTTTAATTTTAAATTATTTTTTCTACTAGAGCATAGTATTAAATATCCTGTGTAAATATCAAGCTTTTGCCTACAAGGTTAAGAAGAGAAAGGCAAATTCCGCAACTTTGAGACATTAAGGGACCATCCCATTATTATTAAATTTATTTTAGTTTCTTGCTGTTACTGTAGATATTGTTAAATATATTATGTGTAAATTTTAAGTGTCAATATAAGGTTATATATGTAAAATCGAGTCATTATCGAAACACGCTCCAATTTTTGGTTTTGATATTTGTTCTAGGGGACAAATTTGTACATACATTTGCGTAGGTGTAAAGTGTCTACCCACTCTCGCAAAACCTTTTATTTTTGTACTTTTCCGTAAATTCACACACTCTGTATATACTCGCGTTAAAAAAAAAAACAGTCATATTCGCGAAAACTGCATCACTATCGAAATACTCATTATATTTTAGTAATTATTGTTATAGCTTTATATGAAAATAATAGGAGCCTACCTATTGCGGTAAAAAAGGCAATATAAGTGAAAAATATGTCCCTGTCCTAACACAGTAATTCACCTCCTGTAAAAATTTCAAGACTCTACCTATTACGGTTCCAGAGATAGAAGGCGCTGATAGACATTGTAGCGAAAACAATTGGGTTACTTTTTACCTTTGGAAAACATTTTAGGTGAACAAAAAAATATTTTTTTTAATTTTCATTCTTTTTGCCAGAACATAGACAAGATAATCCTTAAAAAAAACTTTTTTTTGTGCCTTCTTGATATTTTATAATATTTTGCATTAATTTCAATTTAGTTAGATTGTACTTTTAATTACCATTCTATTATCTGATTCCATTAAATAGTTGAGATATACAAAACTTTACATATAGAGGTCCGTAACTCCGCAACTAATTAAAATTAATTTTACACACAATAGAATACTTATTTTTAAAATTTTATAATGTGGCCGTAAACTAAATGGTGTGTATGTGTATCTATAAGAATGTTTAATCGCTCAATCATAATAAAATACGTTTAGTTGACAATACAGTTTTTGGTTTATTTAATAATAAATACAGAAAAGCATAAAAAACTTTCAAAAATAAATATTTTGAAAAAATTCAAATATAAAAGAAAACAGGGTTTCGAAGCAACTTTCAAAAAGAATAGGAAAAAAACTCGGCGTTTGTTGCAAGGTGTAAATACTGCCTAAGACGTTTATTAGAAGCAATCAATTTAATTCTAATAAATCTTATAGTAAGAAGTATCAACAGAATAATAACCATTTTAAAAATATTTGAACTTATAATCGTAATATAGAGAACTATAGCTAAAATTTTAATCCTAATTCTTTTCCAAAACAATAGCCTCCTGAATCAATGGATATTAATATGATTCAAAATTCTAATACTGTAAGTAATTTACGTAAAATACCAGATTCTCAGGATACGTCACGAAATAATTCTCCTCCTGAATTATTAAATCAAATCAAGAATAAAAGATGGGAAGGTTCACCATACTGTAAAAAGAGGGGATTAATTGTATCAACAAGTGATATAAAAGTATATAAATCTTTTTTCTCCCCAAAAAATTCTGGTTATCGTTTTTGCCATTTTTAAATATTCAATAAATATTTTATAAAATTTTTTATTCAAAAGAAAGAAAAAACTGATTTATTAACGAGAAATAAGAAAAAAAAAATTTACATTTGGTGTAAAAGAGCACAAACAATAACAAATATTATTTATATTGCATTTGCATCAGATCCAGTTTCTGTGTTAAATATCACTATACAATATTTTTCGTTTTAATAGATTTTGAATATTTTATTAGAATATCCTTGAAATAATTCATTAAACTTTTTGTTCGCTTTATGTAACATTTAGGTATTTTACTAATTTATTCCAAATTTAAACTCAAAACCAAATTATTTTTTTTAAATAAGCATTTGTTCAACAAATTCTTATCTGCATTATTGCCAAATACAGTCAAGCTGTATCAGGAAGCCTGAATGAACTGTTCAACATTTTTTTAGGCTTTTAGTGCCACCAAACTCGCCAAGACAATTGTAGGGGTTTACTAACTTAGAATCGAACCTATGCTCTCACTTTCATATATTTTTTTCACTGTTGCACTTTGATATAAAAGTTATTTTTAGCTACCTTGTACATTATGCGAGTAAGCGGAAGACAACGAAATGGTTTAAATAAAAGAATTTATTTTTTATTTTTTAAAAATTAACTCTATGATGGGGTTGTGTTAACAAAAGGAGTAGGTGACGGAGCACTATTTACAGAACTCATCGTTATATTTGAGAAATAATTGCTGGCTGGAATTAGCAAATTGTTGGCAAAACAAAACGTCGATGTATAGTATGGAGAAAAGATGGCTGGAATGGCTGTGGCAAATGGCGGCGTTGCATTAGGTTGCACTCTTAAATTGGATTCATTCACTAAGCTTGTCAAATAACGATTGTTTTCATATACTCCTTGTCGTTGGGATATTTTTAAACGAGACGTCAATTGTTTTTTCCATTTTGTTCGGCGATTTTGAAACCATGTCTTTATTTGTACCTCTGTCAAATGTAATGACTCTGATAGTTCCATTCGTTTACCGACACTCAGATATTTGTCCTGTTTAAATTCATTTTCTAGTCTCTCGAGTTGTTTTGCACTGTAGGCCTGACGAGGCTTGCGATCAATTCCTTGTTTGCGGAATCGTTTTGCTTGTTGTATTAAAAAAGAAAAAAAAAAGAAATATATGTAAATAAACATTAACTTCATAAATAACTAATTTTAATCTCAAATTACCATGTAGTCCTATTAAATGGTGATGATAGTGCAGGTGACTGAAATGTGTTCCGATCACAGGTTTTGTAGGCATACCCATCCACTTGTTATACATAAAAGGAGGAGCATTTATCCTCCCACAATTTACCAATTGATGTGCACACCTTTCATTTGTATCATAGGCTGGTATTGAAGTTATGCCATGGCTTATAATATTTCCAAAATCAAATGATGCTAAAAAGAAAAAAAGTTTTTTAAATTCCCTTTAAACATGAAAAATTTTTATTTTAATTTTTGTTTTAAAAGTAATCCACCCATTTTAAGACTTTTACTTTTATAGTGCTGCATATATAGTTTATATACTTATTTTGTATAGGGGAGCGTCGCTGGATAGCAGGATAACAACTCAGAATATTGCAAGTTGGGATTTTATAAAATTCTGTTATTGTAAAATTCTGTAAATAACTAATATATCGCGTTTATTTGCTATTTTTTTTTAAATGCGATATTTTAAGAGGAAAAATGTATCCTATATTTGAATCGAGGTAATTAGGTAGCTACCCACGAAATAATCGAGGTTGTAGTGTGTAGTTATAGAGTTATCAGATTGAGGAGCGAAAAATTTAATATTTTTTAACAACGGTAGCTGCGAAGATCCTGGTCTGTCTGCAGAAAACGCAGAGTCTTTGGCGGAAATTTAACTCTCACACCGGTAGGCTAGCACATTACCAATCAGTCCATGGAAGCACAATAATTAGGTTTTTTATTGCAAAAAATGTTAACTGTAAGTATTATTATATTATTATTTTTAACAGTAAAAGAAAAACGAACGAGTTACATCGTGACTTATATCCTAATCTGCAAAGATATAGCTTGTCCGCAATAGTGATGTTATATAAAAGAAAATATTCAATGTTAATTAGTTTTTCTTTTCACTGCGAACTATTAAAATGTCTAAAATATTTATATACCTATTACATGATAATTAATTTAATATATTTACACATATTTTTTATTATTCATTGTGAATTTAAAAAATACTTTTTGACCAATATCGTTCTTCTTTTTGCGTTTGGCATCATCATATAAGTTGGTAATTTATTCAGAATTTTTGGTAGTAAAAGGATTTGGCAACCCTGTTTATAATAAGATATCAATTTTTTGTAGGTGCGAAATCTTAAATCTAAAAATATTATTTTTCATAGAAAACATTATTTAAAACAAAAAAAAAAATTTTTTCTTGTAAATAAAGTTGTGGTTTATCAGTGCAGTCTAAAATATCAGCCCAGCAAAACTCGCAAAAGTATTTCTAAAAAAAAAAAACAATTTATATATAATGCAAATTGGAACTGTAACCAAGAGATAAAACGACGTAATTCCATTTCAAAAATGTTTGAAGTTTGTCGGGATTATTGAAGTATATTTTTTTGTAAACACCAAGAAAAGCTTTGCCACAAATAGAAACGAGAAATAATTATTTTGGGAATTACTTTAAAATGTGTCTAATTTATACAAATAATATAAAATAAAAACGAACTTTGGTTTAATAATGAAATTTATGAGGAATAAATCTTGCTGTAGATTATAAATTCCTTGAAGTTTTATAGATGTACTTTTGTATTGAGATATAAAGAATTATATTACAACCTTATTTAAGCTGCATGCTAATTGATCTTATAAAAAATCGCCACAAAAAAAATTCAAAATCGCCAAACGAATAATTACCGTAAAAAGTAAAAATTGCAAAAATGGAAATATAAAAAATCAATAGTGACAGTAAGGCCATTGATATTTTAAATTCTAATAAATCTTTAATGTTAACAATTCTGTAGTTTAAGGTAAACAACGTAACTACTTATAGCACGTTTCCACGGAGCCCAATATTCAAGCTTCGCTCTCTCATTCGTGCTTCACACTCCAATCATGTTTAAATCAACGTGCTTCGCCATACAAAATTTTGGGAGCGAAACTCTTCATTATGAATCTACTTGCGAAGCATGAATAATTTCTATCTTCTCTAATTTTTATCGCAAGTTTATCTGAAATAGCTCTCTTTTTAAATGTAAACGAAGAAAAAAATAATATTAAAAGTGATGTTTAAATATAAATAAATAAGCAAATAATTAAAATACAACTTAAACTTAATAAATAAAACAAAAACAAAAGTATATCAAGTGGTAAAAACCAAAATCGTACAATAAATTTTAAAATCCAAACAAAACACGAAGCACGTATGCGTCGTGAAATAGGTATGATTCGCAATCATGATTCAGAGAGCGCAGCAAGTGCTTCGTTTTGTCGTGGAAACATGGTATTAGCTAGTTTTTAAGACATAGCCCGTTGTTTTTACACTCTTACACAATACCAAAGAGAAGACACAATACGACAACGTTTCACTAAACTGAATTTGTATTCCTTTTGTCGACATCAACACTTATCGATTACTTTTTAATTTTATTTGGTATTTTGTAAGAATATGTGACGTTGAAATTTTGTTGTATCGACGAAGATTTCGTCGATTTGGTTTTTATAAAAAAAATCGAAATGAAAAAGATTTATATAACAAGTTTGACAAAATTCGGAAAATTAGTTGAAGAAATGGAAAATATGACGCGATAGAAAAAACTTAAACCAGATTCTTATTAAGCATTTTAAATCATTCCAAAATATTAAATTTTTTCAAAAGAATATTTCTATACAGAACAGTGTTATCGATAAGCCGTAACATCGTCATAAGAGTATTAGGGAATACAAAATTATAATCAAATTAATGTTGACGTCAATATAAAATGATGTCGGCTCAAAAGTGACGACGCACAGTGGTCAATTTCGCGAGATAGCGGTCAAAACTCTATAACTTTTGACCGGATTGGTATTTTTTTTACGCAATTTGTTTACTTCAATTTGCGTGTTCAAACGTAAAAATCGACTGATAGTAAGTAATGTGGAGTTAAAAATGCATTTTAATTTTTTGTTGAGTTTCCATGTAAAAGTTGAATATTTTGACATTTTAAATAGGTATTTTTTTATAATTTCTTATTTTCTTCAATCGTATTTTACAACCAATACTTATTTATTATTCCTAAACTTAATTTTGGTCAGAAAATGCCAACATTTGGCCCCTGACATTTATTTAGTCTCAATATTCACAGGGGCCAAAGGTTGGTTTTTTTGGAAGAAAGCTAATTCTTGTGAGGATTAAACTGAAAAATAACACTGAAATTCCCAACAATATCAATACCATTTGGATATATTATATACAAAACACAACATCGATAAAATATTAAGTAAACTTTTACTATTGATTTAAAGTGCACATATATTTTATTTAAATGTATTAATAAAAATTTATACTAAAATTAGAAACAAATTATAATCTTTAAACTAGTATTAATTTAAGAATATTAGTAAAAATTTCTTCCAAATAGCTTTGATTTTCATTTTGCAGTAGTTGTTTAGCTTCTTCATCTAACTCTAATGAGGTTGATTTCCATTTTTGTCGAATACTGGACATATATGGGTCAGATGTGCACAACAAAATATTAATAAGATCTCCATTAGTACAATATCTGGAAATTTTTCTTGTACTGTGCTCGCGAAAGAATCTGTAGTCTTTGTTCCTTTTTTCTTGCGCTTCTTTTGAGAGATCTCCAATTGGAAGCATATTGTGCTGAATTATTTGTTCCCCATGGAACAAAATTTTGTGAACTGTGGTTGGCATATGTCTCCAAGAATATTTTTGGTTATAAAGGGTTGCTGTCTCATTAGCATACTGACCAAATTTTTTTGCATCTATCTTTTTGCTACATGCTATAACTTCTAATATGATTTGGAATCGTCGTATTAAATCATAATCTACTCCAGTTATAGAAGCTGCAGAAACTATATCTCGATATGATGGAAAAATTCCACAATTTTTTTCATTGGTTCGCTTCCGCAATTCTGTATATTGGTTTTTAGTCATTTTCAAATCCAAAAATAGTGCAAATGCTTCTTCTGGAGTAAATTTATTTTCTTCAGTTGGTGTCGGCATACTTTCTAAAATCCTTTTTGTGCGTCTGGGGCTTGCTTCCACTATTTTTTCAATGATAGCAATTTTACTCTTTTTAGTTTTCGATGGTTGAATTTGATGCAGAAATGAATCCTTTATGATGCTACAAGAAACTTCTTCATTGATATGTTTAAGCTTGCGTCTTCGTGATCTTTCACTACAATTATCAATTGGCTTTGCTGGTCGACCACCTTTTCCAGTTTCCGTGGTAGTTTCTGACTTACTTATTTTAAAAATAAGTTTATTTCTTAGCCATTCTTGGTTGCGTGAGTAAAACAATTTCTTGTTTCTGGAACATTGATTGTACCGTTTTCTTAAAGTATTTAAAAAGTTTTTTATTTTTAGGTTATGAATTTTAATTTCTTGTTTGTCGCATATTTTGAAGAATGGATTATTCATTATATGTAAAATAATGTCGTTTTCATCTTTCCGTTCAAAATATATATCAGGTAGAACACTATAACTGAATTTAGCCATTGTTTAAACAAAGAAGGAAAAAAAAAATGAATGCATGGATTAATATACTATTGCTCGAAGTTTCAACATGATATTTTTTACCTCTTTGCAACATAATATAACAGGTACTTGGTTTTACCAGTTATTTCCATTGGTTTAAAATTTATTTGCAATTTTCAGGTATTTAAGTTGTGTAATATTATATGGCAATAAAATCATTTTTACCTTTTCCAAATGAATTGCTAGATACCACATAATTTTAGACTTCTATTGTCATTTTTGTCAAAATTTTGATACACCCTTCTATTTGGACTAGGTCCAAATATGGGCCAACTTCTCCTAATTTCAACAGAATTATTTTTTGGGTCAATAAGAACTCTTGTACAAAATTTCATCAAAATATATGCATAATAGCCACTTTCACATACAAATAACTTCTCAAAAAATATGACATGTATTTGTACCAAATATCTTACCTTGGGTCAGAAAAATTGCTGTAGCTCAAAAAGTGCTGTCCCGATGCATGGACATGTATATATAGGAATGTAGGGGAGAGTTAGGAATACAAAATAGTAAATTTGTGTTTTGACTCAGTTTGACTCACAGGAGTTGTGCTCTATGAAGTAGGAAATTTCCGAGAAATTTGACCTTTTTTAAAAAGAATATTTAAATTGTTCTGAAAACAGTAATAGGAAATAAGTTAGGTTACAACACAAAATTTATTTCGTCCAAAAATCTTGAAAAACAAAAAAGTTATGATCATTTAAACTTTAAAAATTAACTAAAAATATCATAAATTTACTAAATTCTGAAAAAGCCCATTTTGGACCACCCTGTTCTCAGTGAAATAGTTGAAATAGAGTTCTAATTTTTGGCTCCCGAGGTTTACTACTGTCTACTTTCATATGAGTCTAATAACTTTAAAATCGGAGAACAGAAACCAAAAGGAGTTTTGGCCGCTATATCAAAATATTGACCACAGTGCGACGACCATTAGAAAAAATAATTACCCAATTCTGTATGCGGATTTCTTGAGTTATTTTTCATTTTTGCTTTATTCACAATAAACTTTCTATGAGCAACTTTCTATTTTTCTTGATACTCCTGATTAGGTTTCCATCTATCATATTTTCTTAAATAAACATACCAGGCGTGCGTTTGGGACGTTTTACTTAATAAGAAAACGTAAGAAACGTAAAATTTTTGTCAGATATAGGGAAATTAAAAAATCTTATTTGGGAATTCCTGCAAAAGTGTATTACTACCGTATGGAAAAGGACAAATAAGTTTTTTCTTTTTAAACTCAAACAATTTTCGTTTCTTTCTTTTTTTTAATTTTTAAAATTTCAAATAAAGGCAAAACCGCAAAATGGGATTTCACAAGGTATGTGATATATCCGAATGTTTATATGGCGACAAAAAGAGAGAATGGAATTACCTTCTATTTTTATATCATGCTGGAAACTGATGAAGTATTAAAATGTGAAAAAAATTCTACACACTTTTTACAGTAAATTAAACAAAAAGGAATATGACAAATTGGTTAAAAATTACTCTCTTGAGTTTGAGGTGCCTATTATGAGCAACTTTCGATTTTCGACTGCAGTCGAAAGAGCTGATCGAACGAATATTCATTTGGTATTATGGCGCACATTCGATGAAAATAATGCTACTGCGAATTTTACTAAATTGGATTATTCACAATAGTACATGTTTATCAGCTGGCATTATAAATAAATATTGTTTTACTAATTTATAAACGAATAATTGAAATAATTATTAATAATACATGACTACGACGGTACTTACAACCTTAGACCTGCATGAAATTAAAATAATTTATATAAAAATTCACAAATACTTACATTTTCAATAAGTTTTACAAACTGACACAAACCAGCGAAAGCAAAATTGTGTTCGATTGAAAATTCGTTGTACACCGAAATTTTTGACAGTGCTACTAACTCATAATACGAATTTGACATTCGATTTTGCGAAGATCGAAAATCGAATGCAACTCATAATAAGGGCCTAAATGTTTTTTTTTTGTGCGCCAATTGAAAAAAAATGTTTGCTGACTTAGCAGAAATAACAACCAATGCCAATGTAATTTATGTCATCCCAATATGACTCTTTGTTGAAAGTTGTTCAAAAGAAGTAAACAATTTAAAATCAACTGTTGAATTTTTTAACGATGTTAGAGTTCAAAAAGATGTCGTTATTAATGAAATTTTTGTTAAAGAAGACATAAGCTGATATTTGTGAAGATGAAGTTGAGGAAGCCTATTTTACAAACCGACGTAAACAAAAAGAAGATGAAACTAAAAAATCGGTAGTTGTTAAATTAGCCAACAAAATTATTCTTGCAAAAAAAAAACCGAACAGATAGAAGGGCACCAATTCTAAACTTAAAATGTAAGAAGTAATCTGTAAGAATTAGATTTAAAACAAATAAAAGATGCGCCAAAATTAGAGGGAAAAAAGTAAAGACTATGTGAATGTCAAGCCTCTCCCTATTTCTGTTCTAAAGTTAAGCTATTTTCACCAGCATCTTTTATGGGGACACCATTCAAGCCTCAGTCTATAACGGTTTCAAAGATAGGGTCACATAGATCAAATAACATCACCTATTAGGACACCCTTTAATTTACAATTTTAAATTAAAGACCTGTTGTTATAGAGGACTTGGCCATAAAGATTCTTTGTAAATTTCAACTATCTGTCTATAACGGTTAAAAAGTTTAACCATATATATCAAATTACATGAACTATTGGGACACCCTTTACATTATAATTCCACATATTTATACTTGTTATCATACCAGAGAAAGTAGTGGATATTCTTCCTAATTTTCCAGTGTTTGTGTTTAACGGTTCAAAAGATAGAGCCATATAGATCAAATTACATAATTTATGTGGACACCCTTTAGTTTCTAAATTCAAATTGTATACTTGCTATAGTGGACTTTCCAATACAGGTTCCTTGTAAATTTCAGCTGTCTATCTAAAACAGTTCAAAACTTTAGCCACATACATAGAATTACATAACTATTGGGACACCCTTTTATTTCCAAATTCAAATTTTATATTTTTTGTTATAGCTGACTAGCAATACAGGTTCTTTGTAAATTTCAGCGGTCTGTGTACAACTGTTCAAAAGTATGGCCATATATATACATCAAATTAAATGAACTATTGGAGCAACCTTTAAAAGTTTGAATATTTATACATTTTATTATAACGGTCATAGTAATTGACACTGTCAAATTTGTAAGATTTTGTCTATTACGGTTCAAAAGATAGGCCGAAATAGGTCAAATTACGTCACCTATGGGGACACCCTTTAAATTTTAAATTTATTTTTTTATTAATTTCTGGTGTTGGAAGCTATAGCGACACGCAATTTTTTAAAATTTTAATTTGGTGCCCTTTACGGTTCTTAATACACGTAAAAAACATGTATGTTGTATGGGGACACCCTTTAATTTTTAATATAATGAACTGTTTTTAAAATGGGACCAACCTGAAAGCATAACCTTTCAAATAAAGAAAAATTTTAAAATCGATTTAGAAATGGCTGAGATCTGCGGTTACATACATTATAAAAGCAACTGTTGAAAAATGCAGTAGGCCTTGCAAAAACACATTATGCACTCATACACATGTTGAAAAACATAGTAGGCCTTTTTGCAAAGCCTACTAATGGGTGATTTTTTTGAGGTTAGGATTTTCATGCATTAGTATTTGACAGATCACGTGAGATTTCAGACATGGTGCCAAAGAGAAAGATGCTCAGTATGCTTTGACATTTCATCATGAATAGACTTACTAACGAGCAACGCTTGCAAATCATTGAATTTTATTACCAAAATCAGTGTTCGGTTCGAAATGTTCAAATGTGACAAATTTTGTTCAGCGATGAGGCTCATTTCTGGTTGAATGGCTACGTAAATAAGCAAAATTGCCGCATTTGGAGTGAAGAGCAACCAGAAGCCGTTCAAGAACTGCCCATGCATCCCGAAAAATGCACTGTTTGGTGTGGTTTGTACGCTGGTGGAATCATTGGACCGTATTTTTTCAAAGATGCTGTTGGACGCAACGTTACGGTGAATGGCGATCGCTATCGTTCGATGCTAACAAACTTTTTGTTGCCAAAAATGGAACAACTGAACTTGGTTCACATGTGGTTTCAACAAGATGGCGCTACATGCCACACAGCTCGCGATTCTATGGCCATTTTGAGGGAAAACTTCGGAGAACAATTCATCTCAAGAAATGGACCGGTAAGTTGGCCACCAAGATCATGCGATTTGACGCCTTTAGACTATTTTTTGTGGGGCTACGTCAAGTCTAAAGTCTACAGAAATAAGCCAGCAACTATTCCAGCTTTGGAAGACAACATTTCCGAAGAAATTCGGGCTATTCCGGCCGAAATGCTCGAAAAAGTTGCCCAAAATTGGACTTTCCGAATGGACCACCTAAGACGCAGCCGCGGTCAACATTTAAATGAAATTATCTTCAAAAAGTAAATGTCATGGACCAATCTAACGTTTCAAATAAAGAACCGATGAGATTTTGCAAATTTTATGCGTTTTTTTTTTTAAAAAAGTTCTCAAGCTCTTAAAAAATCACTCGTTAGATGTATTTTGTATAAAGGGACGCTAACACACACATATGTGTATTTATGTGTTGTGTGTGTTTTTCTCTCTAGCTTTTAAAAATAGTTCTTTTCCAAGCGTTTAAGTGACAAGTTGTGCTGTGCTTTGTATTAATAAAACAAATTGAAATATTAAACATTGAGTTTTTTATTATCTGGATTATTTTGATTGGAACTATTGTTGTGGATTTTCTACAGGTTATGGGCCCAGTCTATGCTTAACCACTGCAGCTGAAATTAAAAAGAGAATTGTAATCATAAATAATGGATAAGGGAAAGAGGAACATACGGCCTTTTGATGGTGAAAAATATTCCATATGGAAATTCAGAGTAAGGGCTCTTTTGAACGAAATGGGTTTGCTTGGAGTAATTGACCAGGACCCTGGGAAGGACACGGAGGAAAACTTAAAGTTGGAGAGAAGTGCAAAGGGCTTTATAATAGAATATTTGAGTGACTCTTTTCTTGGTTTTGCTACTAACGAGTGCACTGCCAAACAAATTTTTAAAAATTTAGACGCCATTTATGAAAGGAAGAGTCTAGCTACACAACTGTCGGTACGTAAGCAGTTGTTGTCTTTAAAACTTAAAGGTGATATTTCGTTGCTAAGCCATTTCAACATATTTGACGATTTAATTACCGAGTTGCTCGCGTCTGGCGCGCAAATACAAGAAATGGACAGAGTGTCGAATTTACTTTTGACTTTGCCGTCATCATACGATGGCGTTATAACAGCTATTGAGACTTTGTCAGAAGATAATTTGACTCTGGCGTTTGTTAAAAATAGGCTTTTGGACCATGAAATAAAATTGAAGCATGCCAGCAAAGATACCAGCTTAAAAGTTTTGCAAGCGGTAAATGAAAAAAACAAAGCGTCGAATTTTCTAAATAAGAATTATAGAAATCAAAATAAAATTAGATTCAAACCCGGAAGAAAATTAAATAATAGATTAAAATGCTTTCATTGTGGCAAGGTTGGCCATATGAAAAAAGACTGTTATATATATAAAAGAAAGAAGGAAGGAGAGAACGACAGCAATCTAGAAAAGAATAAACGAGCACAAATGGCAACAGGGCAATCGGAAATAGTACAGTCGGGTTTTGCTTTTATGTTGAAACGTGTTATCTACAAGGAAAACAGAATTTCATTTCTTCTGGACTCTGGAGCATCTGATCATTTAATTAATGATGAAAAACTTTTTGACAATGTTGTCGTTTTAGATTCACCTGTTAAAATTGCCGTAGCAAAGTGTGGTGAATTTATTTATGCAAAAAAGAAAGGAACAATAGAACTGTGCAGTGATTCTCAGGAACCGATTTTGTTAAAAGATGTGTTGTTTTGCCCTGATGTTCCTCAGAATCTGATCTCAGTTAAGAAGATGCAGGATGCTGGTCTTACAGTCGTATTTCATCCAGGAGGTGTTTCTGTAAGTATAAATAATAAAATTATAATGGAGTGGCATTATAGTGATAATGTCCCTGTTGTTAAATTTAATATACCAAAACGAGCATATGCATCAAATGCAAATGAAATTAATGAATATAGTTTGTGGCATGAGAGGTTAGGGCATATATAGATAAAGGAAAATTTTTAGAAATCAAGTCAAAGAATATGTTTGAGGATATTGATATGCTAAAGAATGTACAACCAAACGATGAGTTATGTGAAGCTTGCGTAAAAGGAAAACAGGCCAGGCTTAGTTTTGGAAAATTTAAAAATAAAGACCATATTGATAGGCCATTATTTGTAGTACATTCGGATGTATGTGGACCGATAACACCTACAACAATGGATGGACGGAACTATTATGTTGTTTTCATTGATCAATATACCCATTACTGTATAACATATTTACTGACTTACAAATCTGAAGTTTTTACCATTTTTAAGGATTTTGTTGCAAAGAGTGAAGCACATTTTAATTTAAAAATTGTTAATTTATATATCGATAACGGCCGGGAATATTTATCAAATGAAATGCGACAATTTTGTGTTGAAAAAGGCATTAGCTACCACTTAACAGTTCCACACACTCCACAGTTGAATGGAGTATCCGAAAGGATGATAAGAACTATAACAGAAAAAGCTCGTGCTTTGGTTATAGGAGCAAAATTGCAGAAATATTTCTGGGGTGAGGCTGTATTAACAGCCACATATCTGATTAACAGAAGCCCTACTAATGCATTAAAAGAATGCAAGAAAACACCATATGAAATGTGGCACAATAAGCGCCCAAGTCTGAAATATTTGAGAGTTTTCGGTTCGACAGTATATGTTCATATAAAAATTAGAAAGAGAAAATTTGATGAGAAATCTTGGAAGGGTATACTGGTCGGGTATGAACCGAATGGCTATAAAGTTTGGAATGGCCAAACTGGAAGATTTGCAATTGCAAGGGATGTAGTTGTGGATGAATTAAATATGACTAATACTAGAGCTGAGGTTGAAAAAGGGAACATTGAGATTGATGATGAAAATGATACCAATGAAAACGGTGATCAGTTGCAAATGGTAAATGTTCCTGGGGCCTGTCTTAATGAAAAAGATGAAAACAAATCTGATCAGACATCAGGTAAACAGCCTAGTGGGGTGGTAGTGGAAAATAAGAATGCCGATCCAGATATATCTGGTGAAATTATATCTAGTGATATAAATGAACAAACTAAAGAAATTGACTCGCAGATAAATATTAGAAAAAGTGAAAGACTAAAAGATAGACCAAAAACTTCATATAAGGAATTCCTAGATAATTGTGTGATGAATGCTCAGTCTTCAATAGGTAGTATTCCTATATCATTTGATGAGATCAAATATAGAAATGATAGAATGCAGTGGGAAGATGCTATTAAAGAGGAGCTGGATTCACATGCATTTAATGGAACATGGTCACTTGTTCAAAAGCCGAAGGATAAGAATATAGTAGATTGTAAATGGATATTTACTATTAAGCATGATGAAAGTGGAAGGCCAGTTAAATATAAAGCAAGACTTGTTGCTCGGGGTTTCACTCAAGAATATTTAATTGATTATGATGAAACCTTTGCCCCAGTTGCTAGAATTGCTAGTTTTAGACTGATCATGTCGATTTCTAACCAATATAATCTAAAGGTTCATCACATGGACGTAAAGACCGCTTTTTTAAATGGTATATTAAAAGAGGAAATATATATGAAAGTCCCTCAAGGCTTAGTTAGTGAGAGTAATCAGATTTGCAAATTAAATAGAGCAATTTATGGCCTCAAGCAGGCCGCTAGATGTTGGTTTGAGATATTTGATCAAGCATTGAAGGGAATTGGTTTTAGTAATTCACCTGTAGATCGTTGCATTTACATTCTTGATAAAGGGGACAATTCTAGGAACATATATGTCTTGTTGTATGTAGACGATTTAGTTATATCAACGGAAAATATTCAAACGTTGGACAGTTTCAAATCTTATTTAATGAGTAAATTCAGAATGACTGATCTATCAGAGATTAAGTTTTTTATTGGGATAAAAATTGAAAGGACTGATGGTCAGTTATATTTAAGTCAATCTGCATATATTAGAAATGTCCTATTAAAATTTAAAATGGAAGAGTGTAATCCTGTAAATTCTCCACTCCCAAGCAAACTCAATCATGAACCTTTAAACACGGATGATAAATGTGATGCACCATCTCGCAGTTTGATTGGATGTACATAATGCTATGTACAAGACCCGATCTGAGTGCATCTGTTAATCTACTGAGCCGGTATAGCAATAAGAATAACAATGAACTATGGCAATGTCTGAAAAGAGTTTTGAGATATCTTAAGGGAACCATTGACCTAAAATTAACATTCCGAAAGAATTTTAAATATAATGAGCTTTTTGTAGGGTACGTTGATTCAGACTGGGGGGGATGTGAGAGCGATAGGAGAAGTACAGCAGGTTATTTATTCAAAATGTTTGACTCCAACCTTATTTGTTGGAACACAAGAAAACAGAACTCTGTTGCTGCATCATCAACCGAGGCAGAGTACATGGCATTGTTTGAAGCAGTTAGGGAGGCACTTTGGCTGAAATCATTGTTAGAAAGTTTAGGGATCACTCTAAGGGAGCCAATTAAATTATACGAGGATAATCAAGGTTGTATAAGAATTGCAAATAATCCCTCTTGTCACAAACGATCAAAACATATAGATATAAAATATCATTTTTCAAGAGAACAGGTTGAAAATAAACTAATCAAAATTGAGTATATTCCCACAGGTAAACAAATAGCGGATATATTAACAAAGGCTCTACCAGCACCACGATTTACTGGGCTTAGAAGTCAAATGGGTCTGAGTGATTGAATGCACAACGATGACTTTTATTAATTTATTAAATTATTAATTTTGTTTATTCTAATTTTTAATGTAAATGGAATTTTTGAATGAAATTTGTTTAGTTTTAATTTTTTTTATTTATAACATTTTATCCATATATTGGTCTGATTGGGTTTTTCTGGGTTTTCCCAATCCTTGCAGCAAATGTTGGACCACGATTGTTATACTCCCAGATGGGCATGACTTGTTACTTTGGTATTGGTGCGTGCAGACTGTGTTTTTGAGGAGGTGTGTTGAAAAACGCAGTAGGCCTTGCAAAAACACATTATGCACTCATACACATGTTGAAAAACATAGTAGGCCTTTTTGCAAAGCCTACTAGATGTATTTTGTATAAAGGGACGCTAACACACACATATGTGTATTTATGTGTTGTGTGTGTTTTTCTCTCTAGCTTTTAAAAATAGTTCTTTTCCAAGCGTTTAAGTGACAAGTTGTGCTGTGCTTTGTATTAATAAAACAAATTGAAATATTAAACATTGAGTTTTTTATTATCTGGATTATTTGGATTAGAACTATTGTTGTGGATTTTCTACAGCAACATTCAGACGAATTGATAACCTCCTTCTTTTTTGAAGTCGGTTAATAAAAGAGCCACACTGCAGTAAATGCATCGTATGATTTAACTGTTAATTTTTGGTAAAACATACAGAATTAATGAATATTGTAAATTTTAAGAAACATTAGGCAGTGTCTAAATTCAAATTGTAAATTATAATATTACAAATAAATAAATATAAATTGCACAAATTTAAGTAAAGTTAATAACAAGTACTACTGCTTTTAATCATCGTCAACAATATTAATCAAAGTTAATATTTATTCTTTACTGATTAACAACAGGGGGTTACAATCAGGCATTGCCAACACAAAGTGTATTTTAAATAAAATAATAAATAAAAAAAATTTGGGAAACAAATACCAAAAAATTTTTGCATAAATCTTAAGCATTTTATGGCGGTTTATACATTATTCACTTTCAATCCACGTACATTGTACAAACATATACATACATATATGTAAGTATGTTTGGTATTATTGTCCAAACTGCATAGCATGCAAATTTTTAATAATGGCTATTTTTAATTAAGTGTTCTTTTGTCTGTTGATTTTTACTTTATATATATATATATATATATATATATATATTATAACAACAAATATAGAGTGTATCATTTTAATAAGTATGTACTTTATTAAATCAATGATTATTCCTATTTTGCTTTCAATTTATTGAATTTAACTTGTTATTATCTAGATAACAAAATTTATAACTATTACGACTGACCCCGTTATTTTATTAAATAATTTTCTGAGAAATCGTCAATTTCATGATCACAAAAGTAAGTATGTGATCATTTATTAGTTTGCCAGTTAACATTTATAGATTAATTAAAAACAATCTAAATAAGTAAAAAAACCTAAAAAAAACTTATTAAGTAATTAAAATAACTTTTGATTATAATGGCACCACAAGGAAAGGAGTTATCCAAGGATTTTAAGGACTCAAATATGAAATTGTACACAGAAAAATAGCTAGCATTGTGAACAAAAGTAGTGCAACCATTAAAAAGATTACAGAAAAGTCAAATTCTGAAGATTTAACAAAAAACAAACATTGTTTGGGTCGTCTCAAAGTGTTTACTAATTAAGAAACAAGTACGAAATAGTACAAAAGTTTAAAAAAATGCGCCAAAAATGCAAGCGGAAATTAAAAACGAAGTTGGAAAATCCTGCAATCCAGAAACTAATCGAATATACATAAATCATTCGAAAACGTTCTAAAATTTTTCTGGCAAAAAATACAGTATTTCATTTACGGATCTGATGGACGTGTTAAAGTGTTGCTAAAGCAAATTTCCGATCTCGAATTAAAAATTAGGTATTAGTTTGGGGATGCTTGTCGTCATCATGGGCAAATATTTATAACGCAATATTTTTAACGAATTTTTAAAGTGCTTTGCAGTTAGGGTTAGGAGACACCCTTATATTTAAACAGGACCTTACATTTAAATGACCCGAAATATATAGCTCTAATAGTTAAAGAATGGCTTTTGTATAACACAAAACAACTAAAAACTCCACTCAGCCGCCTTATCTAAATTCCATCGAGCAATTTTGGGTTCATTTATGTCATCAAATAAAAAATAAAGGGGCGAAATAAACTCTAAATTGTTATTATGGAAGATTTGTCGAAAATTCCTATGCCTGTGGTCCAAAATTTGGTGGTTTCAATACAATTCCATCTTCAACATGTAACAAAAAACAAGAAATATTCTACAAAATACCACATTTCAAAATATAATGTACAGTGTGCAAGCGTTTCTATCATAAGTTAAAATATAATACATTCTGCATACTAACTTTTGTGATGAAAATTTAATTATTTTTTTTCTTTTGTTGTACTAGTGAAACAAATACGGATTTTTTATATGCATTAAAAACTGACCGTAATCTAGTTAAAACTTAATAAAAATTTTTAGTTTAAATTAACTTATAGACTTTTAATTCAACGAAGTGTTTAGTTTGATTAGCTGCATACTTATATTTGTGATACACTGTAGTTATTTTTACGCGACGTATTTTTTTGAAGTGAAAACTTCTTTAGGCCCGTTGAGCAATTTTTGGGTGAAGAAAATACATTGAACTTGCGACATCGTCATCTAACGCTGGTTTCTATTTATAGGTGTACAATTGATATAAACACATGATAGTCATGCATATTCAGTAGAGATCTGCATTAGTACATTAGTTTCTTAACTTCCATTGAGAGCCACCTTACACCATGCAATTTTTCATGAAACTGGTTGTATGCAATTTTTGTTTGATGGCAAGAGGTGTAGAGAAGCAAGCGGGGTAAACAAAATGGCATGGCTTGAATTGTGAGGGGATTTTTTGACACTTGCTTTGTGTAATTTTCGTTCGTTCAGAGTTGATTTTAAATAAATCAGTTAATTGCGAGTTAGTCTCACACACGTAGGGTTCCGTACTATGTTTAGTACGCCTTTAAAAACTCAAGTTGTTAATTTGTTCATGTCTTATGGGCCACCCTTTTCTTTTTAAAATCAAAGTCATATTCGTGAAAATTGCATCACTATTGGAACACCCTTTAAATTTTAGCAATTGTTGTTATTACGGCCATGGTAATACACTTTCTATTAAAATATCAGGCCTACCTATTGTGGTTAAAAAATTAAGTAATATACGTGAAAAACATGTCACTGATGTATCACCCTCTAGCAATTAGTAATTGTTACAGTGGCCGAAGTACAACATCTACTGTAAAAAATTCAAGAGTCTACCTATTACGGTTCAAAAAATAAGGCTATTTAATTAAAAATCATGTCTCTATCGGAACACCCTTTAATTTTTATTATTTGTTATAGTTTCCATAGTAAGAAACCTCCTGTAAAAACTTCAAGAGTATACTTATTATCGTTAAAAACTTAGGCCATATACACGCAAAGCACGTCACTCTCGGAACACCCTTTAATTTTAAGGTTTAATTTAATAGAAAGGGAATATAGAGTTAATTACTGTCTGCAAATTTTAAGTGATTGCCTCCTATAGCTAAAGAAATAAAGACATAAAGGCAAATAACACCTCACTTTCGGAACACCCGATAACTTTTAGTATTTATTGCTATAGTGGCCACAGTTATACACCTTCTGTGAAAATTTCAAGAGTCTACCTAGTATGGTTCAAAACTTAGGCCTTATACATGCAAATCACGCCACTATCGGAAAACCCTTCAATTTTTAGATTTATATTTTTACACTTATTTATATAGCGAACTAAGTTTTAATTACTGCTTGCATATTTTTAGTGTATTCCTCCTACAGTTCAAGTTATAAGCAGATATTCGTGAATAACACCTCTATTTCGGAACATCCTATAAATTTTAGAGTTCGCTACTATAGCGGCCACAGTTATACACCTTCTGTGAAAATTTCAAGCGTCTACCTATTATGGTTCAAAACTTAGACCTTTTACATGCAAATCACACCACTATCGGAACACCCTTTAATTTTTAGGTTTATTTTTGTATACTTGTTTATATAGCGAACTAAGTTTTAACTACTGTTTTTAAATCTTGAGTCTATGCCTCCTACAGTTCAAGAAATAAACACATATTCGTGAATAACACCCCTCTATCGGAACACCCTATAAGTTTTAGTATTTGTTGCTATAGCGGCAACGGCTATACATCATCTGTTAAAATTTCAAGAGTCTACCTATTACGGTTCCAGAGATAAAAGGCGCTGACAGACATTGTAGCGAAAACAATAGGGTGACGTTTTTACACTGTGTGTACGGAACCCTAAAAATTAAATTGTTTGGTTTAATTATGTATACATATTAGTATGATTTTAATAATTTGGAGTACAATTGTAAATTCAATTGAGACTTCAATGTCGGATCACAATATATTTTTTTGTAAGCTTAAAATGAACTTTCCTCATAGGGAAACTACGACTGATAAAAAGCATTGTATTGACTACAAAAAGTTTGGATCGTTTTTTATTTTAGAAAATTAAGTCATTTCAAATTTGAGTAGTTCTAATGTTCAATGTGAGGATCTTGTTCACACAGTTTCTTTAGATGCATCACAAAGTACCGCTATTACTACAAAAGAAATTAATATTAGACACCAAATGAGCTGT
This sequence comes from Phasia obesa, assembly GCA_949628195.1. NCBI lineage: Eukaryota > Metazoa > Arthropoda > Insecta > Diptera > Tachinidae > Phasia > Phasia obesa. Next base: position 144,180,435 of record OX451215.1, on the reverse strand, counting down.
GGATCTCTGAGGAGTTGATTTCTTTAGTATCTTATAAAAATAAACTTAATAAGATTATTGAAGATAACCTAAAAAGATTAAAGATAACCTAAAGTAATTAAGTATTGTAGCAGGAAGTCGGTGAATGATTTCTATAATATTGAGATATGTAGAGGAGATTCTAGAACAACATGGAAATTTATAAATAAGCAATTTGGTAGGAAAGAAGATACATCTAAAGGCCAGGCTTTACCATCCTACACAATTGTACGATTAAATCAACCAAAAATCTGACAGAATTCTGTCCTACTTCAAAAATCGTTTAAAAATGGCGTTGTAGATGCCACACTATCATACAAAACAAGTTTTTGCAACTCTGGAAAAACATGGAAAAACAATATTTTATGAATTTTTTCAAAAGATTATCAAATCGTATGATTTGTCAAAAAGTGTGTCACACACATACATTTCTAAGCCACACTATCATACTTTTTGAGCACACATGCATTTTTTGACAGATCGTACGACTGAGTATGATAGTGAATCATGGGCCTTAAGGAGCTATTAGATGATGATAATCACCCCTATTCTGCATTTCGATTACGTTCCCGCATTCAGTTACGCACAAATCGAAAAAAGGTATTCCAACCATAGATTGCATAGATGGCCAACTCTCCAAATGTCAAAAACGTGGCTTTAAATTACTTCACACGTACGGGTACGGTGTGATTTTAACACACATAGGGGTGTAAAATTTTTACTTACATTAAGACACTATTAAGCGATATATCGTTGCACTTTCTAAATATGTAAATAATTTAAATTTTTTTTCACTCGAAATTCATTTACAATCTAAAGTATTTTCAAGTTATTATCTTAATTATATTATTATTGTTAGGTGAAATTTATTTCTTCACAGTATTGTATTTTTTTTTGCCTTTTTCAATACAGAATAAAAAATAATTAAAATTTGTATTCAATCCAACATTTTTTTGCACATAAATATATCAGTAAGAATATAAAATTCATATTCTTAGTTAAAAACAACATAAATATTTAATTTTAACATCTAAAATTGGTTGTAAAAAATTATAAAACATTTTATACAACTATGAGCATTTGTCTACCAATACATACTTGGACTTAGGTTTTTTGACAAAAGACTTTTTTTTGACTTTTCAGTTAACTATCTATATATGTGTTATCTATGGTTCAAACCACATAGTCTATGGTTCAAACCGTCTGTTTTTCTATGAATCGAATGAAATAGGAACACAAAAAATAAACGATTGTTTGTCATTTTTATAGAAATTAAATATATTTTTAAAATCCGTGTTTGTTATTTTAATAAAAAAATAAATTTACTGCGAAAAAAGTGCCAATTAAAATTAATAACAAAAATTTAAATATTGTGAAAACATAAGTTATTTAATAAACACATAAAATTTTTACGGGAAGACAAAAACTCTGCACACAATAAAAAGGTGTTTGTGCTCGATCTACACCAATGTGAAGAATCCTATTGCGCCGGAGGGAATATTTTAGTTTGTATACACCATTATAAGAAAAAATAAAGTTTATTTGCTGTAATTTAAAAAGAAATGGTGTCGATAGCAGTGGTGTTGTTGGTGGAAGAGGAGAACAAAATGCTCCAGAATGCAGAGTGAAGGCTTGAAAAGCGGAAGTTTAGAGATACTTGCAATCCATTCGATATGAGTGATCAATTGACATACTAATCACCGCTTAACCGAGTTGTAGCTGCTTTCAGATTTTTTGCTGAAGGAAGCTACTAACACGGAGTGGGTGCAGATTTTAACGTTGGGATGGCTCAATCCACTGTGTCAAAATCGCTGTCGTCTTTCCTTGACATAATTCAGCATAAGCTTTGCTCTCAGTGGATACAATTTGACCAGACTGAGGAGGAAAAGACTCAAGCAAAGTAGGAGTTTTATGAGAAGTCCGGCTTTCCAGGGGTCACTATGTGTGTTGATGGCACACATATAAAAATTATAAAACCATCCTTCCTTTCCTTTACTACAACATAAAAGGATTTTTTAGCATCAACGCCATGGTGGTAATTCGTTTTAACGATTACAATGCTCGTAAACTGAATTTATTTTTTTAGGTGTGCGAATAAGATGCCTTTATGCAAGTTAACCCGGATGCAACCAATATATATGGAGCTTAAGTAAAGCGAGGGCGCAATTGGAACGGAAATATCGGGATGGAGAAAGAAACACTTGGTTATTAGGGATTTAGCCTCGTAACACTATGTGCGTAAGTTTTATAAGTAATAATATTTTTTACAGGTGATGTGGGATAACCCGTGGAACCCTGGCTAATGACTCCATATCGCTCTACAAATGAGGGCAGTTAGGAAAGTAACTACAACAAAAAAAAGCTAGTATAATAAATGTTGTTTGTGTCCTGCACAACATTTGTATACTCTACCGGGTGGAAGACTTGGGCACGCATGAATTGGAAAATCAAAATTCTCAAGAAAAGGAAGAACACGAAAGCAGCTACACAGATCGCTTCCGTAGCACGCAGTATTCGCAATAACATTCTTTCTAGGGTTTCCAAAATATTACGCTAAGAAAGCATTAAGCCAATAAAATAGATTTTTTAATAACATTCATAAGTTTATTCAGTCCATTTTATATTTAGATTAGTTTACTTAAAAAAGGCAAATAATTAATCGGAATATAAATCAGTCCAGTTTTAGCATTTGCAGCTTTATTTCCACCTTTTTCTTTAGCAACTCTTCTTTGATCTTGTTGTTGCAATGTCAGACATTTTGTCCAATGAGCGATTCCCATGCCCCACTGTACCTCTAATGCCACTTGTGTTTGCTACCAGACCCGTCAGCTGAATAACCTTTTACTCAAGGAGGCTTATCCGTTGTAAGCGGGAGCCTCCTCCTCCGGTGCTCATCATTTCTCTCTTGTTTGTTGTCAGCTTTCGTTTTATATAGCACTTCCAGTCAATCCATACCTTAAAAACAGATATTTAATATATGTAAGTGTATACACACAGCACATTAAACTGTCATACTTTCTTCCATGCAGTGGCATTTTTTGTTGGTGGACCTATTGCGTTGATTGTTTTTGCCACTTCTTCCCAGAATGCCTGCACTTCTTCCTTGGGATGCTTATGGTACCCATACGCAACATCATCTTTCGTTTCCATTAAGTTTGCCAGTTTTTCATATTGTTCAGGTGTTGTTGTTTTCGACCTGGAATAAATTATAAAAAACCCTCAAATTTCAGTACACGTTAATAAAATATTTACTTACTTTTTTCAATTACACGCTTTTAAAATTAAACAAAAAAAAAAAACGAAAAATTTTCTTACCCCCAAATTTTGTGAACGCTCTACAGGTCATGCCGTATGACATATTAAAACGAGATTAAGTATGTGCCTTTTAAAATATTATAATGAATTGGAATTTAAATTAAACGCGGTCAAAGATAGCAAAACCTGGTGGAAATTAGTAAGAGAAATACGCAACCAACTACACGCATCAAGTATAAATGTCCCAACATCGGAATTTAGATCATTCTTTAGAGATTTATTGAATACAGCACAAATACCCCATCAAATCAGTTATGCGTCCTTGCTGATAGAAGATCCCTTTCTAGACTCAGAAATAGCAACATAAGAAATTACTTAAGTACTAAACAAGGTCAAAATAAATAAGGCGCTAGGGGAAGATAGAGTACCTTACGAATTTTTTAAGAATGCTCCAGTTGAACTTTTGGAAGAATTGGCTATATGCTACAACAATCTATACAACTCAATGAAGGTCGACGAAACATTCACCTTAAATGTAATTTTTCCTATATTTAAAAAAGGTAACGAGAGCCTGGCGTGTAATTATAGGGGTGTTTCGTTTATGAATTGTGTTGCAAAAATTATGATGGGTATTTTAAATAATCGTCTATACCAATGGACTGAGCAAAATAATATCATCAATAAATATCAAGCTGGGTTCCGAAAAAGTTACTCCACAATGGATAATATTTATAATTTGGCATCCATTGTAAACTTGAAATTGAAGGAAATGAAAAAAGTGTATGCATTTTTCATATATTTTAAAGCAGCTTTCGACAAAATCCATCGCAAATCTCTTATGTTCAAGTTAAACTGTCTTGGTGTATCTACAAAATTGCACAGTGCAACACGGTTTGTTCGGTTTACTTCGAGGTTCCATAAGTCACAATATTCTTCTAATCTTCTAATCATTTTCTGCAACTCATCTACTTCCTCTGCCAATATCACAATATCATCTGCATATAAAAGGAGCCTAATATTCAGTTCATCAATTACGACGCCTCTGCCTAAATATTCATCTAAATCATTTATATACAGGGAAAATAATAGGAGGGATAGGAAACAACCCTGCTTAACGCCTGAATATGTTTCAAACTGTTCAAAGTTCAGTTCCATTCCAAACTGTTGAGTACGTTTTTGAGTAAACGCTATATAAAAAGTTTACCAACACACTATGTAATTTTTTAAGTCATGGCAAAATAACCATATACGGACACCACTGCGTGATAAAAGACCAAAAAAAAAGACCCCTGTCTCCCAGTTTTGCCCAATCGGGAAGGGCAAGGGGTAGTTTACTTAACACCCCAAACCGAAAAAAATTAATTTTTCGATTCGAATATACTATAAAATTTTATTCTCTATGTAATATATCCATAAAAATAATTGTATATGGTAAAGTTGACTGTTTTATTTTAATTTTTAATTAAGATTGTTGCCAACTTGTTAGCTTCTAAAATGCCATACTTGGCGCTGAGTCGAAAACTTGTAAATTTTGGAAATAAATAAATAAATAAAGTCTAAAAAAACTAAAAAACTGATAGGGTGTTTTTTCATAGCTATTTCCACATTGCTTTATTTTAAATTACCCTGATGTCGTCGAGTCATCAGGATGCCAGATTTTCGGGTTTGTAGATGAATGTGGTATTGTTGACGTTATCTCCGTTATTTATGTTATGGTTTCTCCAGTTAATGTTGTTATTTTCGTTGTTTAACATTATTTTTTAAATTCTGTTTTTACTGTTTTCAAGTTTATTACCGTATGTTGCCCCACCTCTAGCTGTTATGCCATATCTGCTGTAGTATTCAGCAAGTGAATAATAAGCTTGTTTGAATAATGGGTGATTCAAGTAGAGATATTTTTTTTCAATAGCATTTTTTTGTGACAGATCAGGTGTGAGCCGTGTCATGCTGCCATGTTATTTTTGTTTAGTATTGTTTGGCATTTCATAATGGAAAGACTTACGCCTGAACAACGTTTACAAATCGTTCAACTTTATTACGAAAATTCAAGTTCTGTGAGGAATGTGTTTCGTGCACTTCGCTCAATTTATGGTCAACATAATCGGCCTACTGAGCGTACTATTCGCAACACCATCACCGATTTTGAGACCCAGCATTTATTATCGGATATTCGACCGAATAGACTACGTCCAGCACGCTGTGAAGAAAATATAGCGGCCGTAGCTGATGGTGTACACGAAGACCGTGGAGAGTCGATTCGGCGCCGTTAGCAGCAACTCGGACTGAGGTATGGAACGTCTTGGCGCATTTTACGTCGAGATCTTAAATTGAAAGCATACAAAATACAGCTTGTGCAACAACTGAAGCCGCTCGACCTTCCCAAGCGACACCGTTTCGCTCTAGGTAAATTTTGTTTATACATAATAATCTTCATAAAATAAATGCCAAAGAATATTCTTTCAAATAACAATAAACATTCTCCATTAAATTGAATTTTCTGTGTTTTTTCTTTAAAAAAGTAGGGAACCTCGAAATGGATCACGCTTTACATCCAGCGTCGCGCTGTTGCTTAAGTGGTATAGTACGAAGGCTGTTTTGTGTAGTCTTTTTTTGTATTTCTTGAATTTGGGGTTTCCATTTAAAATTGTGGTCTCCGAGGTACTTCTATATATTGACCATTTCTATATATGTGTTACAGTTGTCGTCCGGATTCAAATTGTTTCTAACGTCGTCGTGCAGACATTTGATGTCATGAAATTTTAGTTTAATATCTGTATATAATATATGTGGTGGTTTAATGTGCATGAGTTTAGTCTTAGTTGCATTTATAAGTCCATTATCAAGGAACCACTTCGATACTATATCCAGTTTGCATTATCTTAGTTGCTTCATTTAGGTTTCTATGCGTTACTATAATTGTTGTATTATCTGCGTGGGCAAACGTTTTGCAGTTTTTTAGATTTTTTATTAAGTCGTTTGTATATATTATATATAATATTGAACCAAGTTTTGAACCTTGAGGCAGTCTGAAATTTAGTGTGGTTTTTTCACTAATATAGACATCTTGACATGGTATGATCTGTTACTTAAGTAGTTTTCGAACCATTTGATGCAGTTTCCTCTAATACCATTTCTCTCATGAGTTTTTATAAGATTTTCATGAGACAGTGTAACAAAGGCTTTACTAAGGTCAAGGAAAATCGCAACGCAATAGGTTTTATTGTTTATGGCTTCATTAATATGGTTTTATAAATTTCCAAGGTGTTTGTTTATATTTTTTCCTTTTTGATAGCCATATTGACTTTTATCGAATATTTTGTATTTCGTTAGGAATTCAGTTAGTCTTCCCACCATAATTTCTTCCATAATTTTTTCAATAGCCGGTAAAATAGAAATCGGTCTGTAGTTACTGTAATCTGATTTATTTCCTTGTTTATATATTGGACGCACAATTGATGTTTTTAGCTGTTGTGGTATATAACTCATGACTAGACTTAAATTTATAAAGCTTGTTATAACTAGTGTTATGACGTTAGCATTATTTTTGAGATCTTTGGGTCTAATTCCATCATATCCGTTACCCTTTTTATCGTTGAGACTGCTTAAGATATAGTATATCTCTTCTTCGTTAGTTGGATGGAGATACATTATATTTTCTATTGTTGGCGTACTCATATTAATAGTATTTATGTTGCAATTATGTAAGATGTTAATAACATTGTTTTTAAAGTTTAGAGCAACATGTTGTATAATTATTTCTACTTTTACGTTTTTTAAGTTTAAGTTGCCAATAACAGAAATTAATAAAAAAATAAACTTAAAAATTAAACGGTGTCCCCATATGTGACGTCAATTTAAATATATGAACCATTTGAACCATTGTAGACAATCACTTGAAAATTGGACAGAATGTCCAATATTTATAATCAGAAATTAAATATTTTACAAGTTAAAGGGTGTCCCAATAGTTGATGTAGTTTGATGTATATTGCCAAACTTTTGAACCGTAACAGAGAGACGGTTGAAATTTACAAAGAACCTGTATATCTAAGTCCTTTATAACATCAAGTATATAATTTAAATTTGGAAACTAAAGGGTGTCCCCATAATTGATATAATTTAACCTATCTAGCCCTATCTTTTGAACCGTTATAGACAAACTCTTGAAAATTAGACACAATCTCCACTTCTATGTCCCGTATAATAAGATTTATAAATATTTAAAAATTTAAAGGGTGTCTCAATAGTTGATGTAAATTGATGCATATGGCCAAACTTTTGAACCGTTTTAGACAGACATTTGAAATTAACAAAGAATCTGTCCTTTAAAATAGGTGTTTAATTTAAAATTGTACATTAAAGGGTGTCCCCTAGGTGATATTGTTTAAGCTATATGGCCATATCTTTGGAACCGTTACTTTTTATTACTGTGCCAGTAATAATAACTGTAAAAAAATAAAGAGTGACCTCATATCTGACGTAATTTGTCGTTATGGATAGACATTTGAATTTACAGAACGTATATTACTTGTCAGTTAGAGCAACAAGTATAGAAGTATTTGAATTGAGTACCATTTCTTACAGATTACTTCCTTTTAAATTTTTAGTTTAGAATTGATGCACATACATACATATATTTGTTTTGTAGTCGGTTTTTTTTGCAAGAATTATTTTAACAAGGTAAGTATAAGGGTGGAAAATTTTAAAGAATTTTAAATTAATTTAATATTTATTTATTTTTTTGCAGAAATATAAAAAAACAAGCATATTGTATGTACATAACTATGTTTTATTTTATTTTGTAGAAACCTATGAAGTTTTGGAATTGGGAAACAATATGTAAGAATTAACTTTTAAAAAAATTTATATATTTTGTTATTATTTTCAGGAGTATGAAATGCATCAAGGATTGTCCGGCTATGCAGAAAATCTTTAGTAAGTGGAGCCGGTGTTGGTCATATCATACAGGAGAATTCCTTGTGACCAGCCGAAGGCCAGCTATGCAGAAAATCCTTAGTAAGCTATGCCGGTGTTGGTTATTCAATAGAGGATAAAATCCTTGCTATTTTAGAAATCTTTGGTAAGCGAAGTCGGTGTTGGTCAAACCATAGAGGAGAAAACCTTGCAACCGGCCGAAGTCCGGCTATGCATGCAATTTTAATTAAGCGAAGCCGGTGTTGGTGTTCAAATTGAGACTTTTTGTTGGTATATATTTCTTTATTTATTAATTTAATCTTTTTATAGCCTTCACCACAGGCGGAAATTGTTGATTATATTAATTTACTTGTTATTTCATTTACATAATCTTTGTTTTTAAGACGTCAAATATAAAACATATGTATGTATATACCTTTGCTTTTTAATTTCATTATTTTGTAATAATAAAGGAAAATTTTTATAATTTTTAGTTTTTGTTTTGTTTATTTTTCCGATGTTCGTAAAAACTTGGTACTATTTTTGAAAATTTTAAATTTTATTAGTCGAACTATTTATATTACATATGTACAATCACATTTGTAGTCAAGATTGAATTCGTTCTATTCCTTCTAAGAAAGAATAAATTAAATTAAAAATTAGGTGATATTTTTATCGTATCTATCTACTTTGGACAGCAACAACAAATATAAGGTGGAAAATATTAAAGTAAAAATATTAAAACAAGAGGGAAGCTTTAGGTAGTGGTAGACTTCGTTGCAGTTTTCTCGTATGGATATGTGTGTCAATGTATAGACAATGAAACTTACGTGGTTTGACCAAATTAGTGTGTCATTAAAAACAATTCCCAGATTTTTTGCCGATGTTACCAATTCAATTTTTTTACCATTTATCATGATATCAATATTACTTGGTAAACATTTTGACTTTTTGTGAAATATAATGCATTTTGATTTATTTGGGTTTAAACAAAGACCGTTATTTGATGCCCACAAAAATACGTTATTGAAGTCAGTGTTAAGATTAATAATATTTTGCTGTAAAGAGTTCTCGGAATTAAGCTAGAGTTGGACACCATCCGCATACATACATACATATGTATACATACATATGTATACATACATACATATGTATACATACACACATATGTATCTTACAATAGGATATATGTTGATGCAAATCATTTGCGTACATTGAGAAAAGTACTGGCTTAAAAAGTGACCACTGTGGAACTCCTCTAGTAACTGATAGTGCAGTAGAATATTTATTTCTTAAGAAACCAGACTGAGAACGATGTATTATTTAAGGGCATTTCACACTATAATACAAGTATTAATACTTTTGGGGAAAATGCAACCCTGACACGATGAGTTGTTATTGCTTTTTGAAAAAGTTCGAACAGCGATAAGATTATGGTTGCATTATATTCAAAAGTATTAATACTTGTATTACAGTGTGAAACGCCCTTTAATGACACTCCAGAATTGGGAAAACTAAACTTTTGACTGAGCTTAGTGAAAAGTATGGAATGATTCACTGTGTCGAATGCTTTGGAGTGATCCAGAAGAACAAGCAATACTATCTTTCCAACATCTATTTCACTACGTATATCTTCAGAAACGTCAGCAAGTACTGATATACAGCTGTGCTTTGGACGAAAACCTGACTGTTTGTCAGTTAATAGGTTGTTTAAATCCAGGTATTTTTTTATATATTTTTTTCAAAAATCTTGGAGAGATATGGCAGATCTGTAATTGGTCTGAACTCAGTATTAGATTTTGGTACAGGTATTATTTTGGCATGATTCCAACGTGAGGAAAAATTTGACGTAACTACAATTGAGTTAATTAGATGTGTTAAGTAAGGGAGTAACTGTCGTAATAATCGGTGCTATTCCTGTTGGCGTTTTAATTTTAATAGTCGTTTCCATGTCGTTGTGGTTTTTATCGTCGTTTCTTTCCTAAGTTCGTATTCTTGAAATATATTGAAACGATGAAGAAACGTTATCGAAAACAAAACGAAAAGTTAATAAAGTGTGGTAGCACTGATATTTTTGTTTTGTTATTTATGACATTTTTGTAAATTTCTGAAAAGTTTGTAGAAATACATGGTAGAAAAATAGAAGGTAGAACCGTTCTCTCTTTATTTTGTGACAATTAACATTTGACAAAAATAAGGATTATGACATTTCCGTTAAAATTGTGCTACCGTATCGATTATTATGCATTCCTTTTTTTTGTTCTTTTTTGAAGTTTGTTTTAAAACAATTTATTGCATTGAAAAATCAAATAAAGAAAAAATATTTAAATTTTTGTAAAAGCGGTGAAATTGGAAAATAAAATTCAAATAAATAAAAAAAATATTTCAACTTTATAGGATTTTTTAAAAATTTAAATGAAATTATTGATATTATTTTATTATATACAATGAAATTTATAGTCAAGCTTAAGTTCGATTTTATTCTCTCTAAGAAAGAATAAATTAAATTATTTATGTATCGAATAATATTTCGATACGAGTCGAGTAAGCAAATTATGCCATTCGACATGTATCGAATCGTAATTTATATCAAATTGTGATCGATTAATGATATGTCAATAAGTAAACAAGAAAACATGCTTTAAAAACATTTGCTTTTGCATGAAATTACGATACTTTTTGTTCTATATCGTAAGCCATGATACCAAAATGAAAAATTACGTTAGATTTTACTAGATATCGATTGCGGTGGTTCGACCCCAGTATTTTTTATATTTAACGGAAATTTTTTTTCAACAAGTCAAAATTATATGTCAAACTTATTACACTTAACAAAATTAAATTTGTATGTAAAAATTATTAATTATTAAAATTTTTTGGGCAGAAAATTCTGCAGAATTAAATATTTAAATCGTAGTTTAAAACCACATAAATACATATGTATATGTAAATAAAAAGATGAAAAAAGTTCTACATAATCACTTTTAAAAAGAGAACAATGTGTTTTTATCAAGATTTTAGAAATTAATGATCAGCATAAAATATTTCAATAGTAGTAATTAATATTACTAACTCAATTAATTTTCTATTAAAGAATTACACTTTTTTAAAAAAAAAAAATTTGTGGTAGTTGTTTACACTTTTAATTGTGTGGCAACGCTCATGTAATTTTGACAAAAAAAATTAAACTTCAAAAATCCTTATTTTTGTAAACAAAAATTTGATTGGAAATACCTTCTTTTTTATATCATGGTTATTTCTTTGTAAGTTTTGACAAAATATGGCGAGTACTGAATTTTGTTTTTCAATTTCAAGTGATGATGATGACATAGTAGATATAAATATACATCGAAAGGTGCTACGACAGAACGTTATCATTTTTTCCATCCTAGATTTTAAGTACGAAACTCGATTACTAGCGATCTAACTTCTTCATGGTCGGCGAATACCACTACTTTTCTTTCGGGTTAATTTGTTTTTCAAATTTTATTAGGTTTTACACCTTCCTCCAATGGGGACAATCGCTCATGTTTATAACAGCCTTCCCCTGTTGCTCTGGATTCAGAGCTTCATTTTTATCTTGATTTATTTTAATAAAAAAAAACCGTTTAATGGCTATTTTCTCCTAATTTAGTTTTACTTACTTTATGCCAAACTTCTATATCAAGAACTGGAAGCCCAAAAGGATATAATTTTTCGGCAGTTTCGCATCAAAAATCACTAAATTTTAGGGTTTTATCCCCTTTCGAAAACCGTAGCATAAGCGGGATGTTTTTCCATTTAAGAAACTAAAATTTTGAGCTTAATGTACTTTTTTATACCCTTCACCACAGGTGGAAAGGGTATATATAAGTTTGTCATTCCGTGTGTAATTTCTACAATATTCATTTCCGACCCCATAAAGTATATATATTCTGGATTCTTATACATAGAGAAGTTGATTAAGCGATGTCCGTCTGTCCGTCTGTCCGTGATAGTGTGGTAATGTCATTTGCCAAGTCACCAGAAGAGATACAAAAAATTTAAGCACATTAATCTGTCAGGCATAGTTTCGAAAATTTTGGTATTGCAATTCAGCAACATCGGATCATTCCTTTGGCGGCTACGGGCCAAAAACCACGCCCACCTAAATTTTTTTTACGTTTATTTTAAATTTTTTTCGGCTTTAATGATTCTGTTTTGCCTTTTTTTGTCAAATAAATATTAGACTGCGACAAGTAGATCGCAAGGAGTGCGCCAACATAAAAATAAACTCGAATACTTTCTACATAATCAACAAATTGATGTCATGCTGATTTCAGAGACGCAATTAACAATAAATAGATTTTTTTAAATTAATGGCTATATATTATATGATACCAAGGACCCTCGCGGACGAGCATGTGGTGGATCGACAATACTTATAAAGGCCAGAATCAAACATTTTTGTGAGGACTGCCTTCAAGCAAAACATCTGCATTGAAGAATATCATAAAAACTTCGTTATTTTTTCGATTTACTCACCTCCTAGATTTCAAATATCAGAAAGTCAATATATCGACTTCTACAAATCACTAGATGCCTGTTTCGTAGCATCGGGCGACCACAACGCTAAACATACGTTTTGGGGATCAAGACGAATTACTCCAAAAGGTCTTGTTTTATTTGACACTATTTCAAAAATGCCCACCTATTGGCCAACTGATCGACAAACAAAAACCTGATGTTTTTGATTTTGGCGTGATTAAGGGTATTCCGAGAGAAATGATTAATGTTGAAACATCACTTGAATTATCTTCAGATCATTAACCCACTCTTTCCTATGTATGGAACCAAAAAAAAAAAAATATCGTGTCACCATCAACTAGCACAAGCATTTATTGGTTGAAATCTGAAAGTTTCGCAGTACTCATTGTTCGGAAAACATACCGCTAAGAACACCAGAAGACGTGGACCAGAGTCTAATTGATTTTGATCAAAACCTTAAATCAACAACAACAGCAACAAGACAATCAGCTAGATACAATCAAAATTATTTTGTAGATGTCGAGCTGCTCTTGCCTGAAAAAAGAAAAATTCGAAGAGAGTGGCAGGAAACGGCTAAGACAGCTACTAGAATCTCGAAGAGTAGCATCTCTGAAATATTATTTGGAAGATCTCAACGCAACTGCACAATCAGATTATTCATTATGGCGTGCATGTGCATGTCACCTTAAAAGACCGGTCGTACGTAAGCCTCCCTTGCGAACTGCTTATGGGCAAGAAATGATACCGAAAAAGGCAATTTATTTATTGGATATTTGAAAAAGGTTTTCACTCCAAATATATGTATGTACTGATATAGTTGAGTTGCCACCAGTAGAGACAAGTGCCGAAATACCCCTAGAGATATTGAAAGGACAATAACGAATTTAAACACCAAAAAGGCCCCTGGCGTTGATAAAACAAATAATAAGATGTTAGTTGAGTTGCCCCGTATAGTTCGCAAAATTATTCTTTTTGTTTTTAATGCCATCTTACGTCTTAGATACTTTCCCACAGAAGTGGAAGGTCTCTTTGATTATTATTCAAATCTTATCGGTACTGCAGCACTAGCCTCGACAACTGGCAACTCAACGATATCAGTCGATATATTTGGGGTATCACTCCTTGCCCAGCCTCCAGCTGAAGTTCGCAAGGGAGGCTTACGTAAGACTGGCCTTTTAAGGTTTCTACAAGCACGCCATAACGAATAATCTGATTGGGGTGTTGCGTCTAGGTCTCCCTAATAGTTTTTCAGGGATGCTACACTTCGAGATTCCAGCATGTTTCTTAGCCGGTTCGTGCATTCTTTAAGTCTGCTTTGCCATTCTCTACGAATTTTTCTTTTTTCAGCCAAGAGCCGTTCGATATCTGCAGAATAAATTTGATATGTAGCTAATTGTAGGGTAATTTTTGAATGTTGGGCAGCTGATTTGAGGTTTTGGTAAAAATCAATAAGACTCCGCTCTACGTCTTCAGGTGTTCTTAGCGGGATGTTTTCCGAACAATGAGTACTAAGATACTTTCTATATTTCAACCAATTAATGCTTGTGATAGTCATTGGTGATATTATGTTTTGTTTGTCCCATATATAGACGATAGTGGATGAATGGTCTGAGAATAATTCAAGTGACGCTTCAGCTTTAAAGTTTTAGTTTAGATTTGATAACCTTCTGTCTGTTTTGAAGTCGGGTTTTTCAAGAGTTATGTATTTTAAATCCTAATCATTTCAGTAGTGCAAAATAATTTTAATTTTTGACAAACCTAAAATTCTGTTTATTTATATTTTTATATATTTTGTAAGTATATTTGTACATACCATACTTTTAAACAGATTTTTAAACAAATTTCAGCTGTTAGTTTCATAATATAATGCTAATAACCTATAGTATTTTATAATAAATAAATTTATTATTTAAACACATTTTAAGAATAGAGTAAATTATTTATAAAAATAACGATGACTCTATAGAAAGTCCAACACAAAAAATCAAAATGAGTTTTAGTTTAAATCTTAATAATTTCGTTAATTTGGCTGTACAAAACAACTTCGTTATTCCTACGACACTAGCTTTGTATAAAACTGATTTAAGTAACAGTGCGAAAATATTTTTCTGTCTACAAATATTATAACAATATTATTAACAAACCAAATTTTGATAAGACAATAATTTTATATAATTGTTTGGCTTTATAATTTAATAAACGTGCATAAAGGACGAATTCCCCTACCAAAATTTAATTAGAGACTATTTCAAAATTTAAAAATTCTTTAAATTTATTTTTTAACGAAGAACAACATTTCAATATTAATAAAATTAGTTTGATCAAATTTTTTTTATTACGGCAACACTGTTAGCAGAAAAATTAAAAATCAGAAAAAAGTAATTTTAGATGCATACAAAAAAGTTTTAAAAATCGAAAAAAATATCAAAAAACCACCTTTTTGGAAAAATATTGGTAATAATTTTTTCTGTGTATCTACATGAAATATTTTTTGAAAATTATCTAGTAATCGAATGCATAACTAAAGAAAAGCGGAAAAACACTGAAAAAAGGAGTCTTCAAAGTTTTGCATTTTTCTTATAAGTAACGTAATTTTACTACAACAAATGAAAACGGAAAACTAAAATATTTATTCCACCATTTTGTTATAAAATTAGGGATACGTATGTAATTCTGTTATGCAAAATAGTGTTTGGACAAAATACTGGTAAAAAAAACTTAAAACCCTGCTTTTCATAATACTGTTTTGCAAAATACTGGATTTCGAAATACTGTTTTGCAAAATACTGGATTTCGCAATACTGTTTTGCAAAATACTGTGAAGTTAAAGTGCTGGTTTACAAAATTTATTTTCTTTAAAATAACTTCAACAAAAATATATAATTTTCAAAAATTAACAAAAACATTTAAAAAAAATTAATTTCAATGCATTTTATAAACTTAAATTAGTAAATGCTGGGACAACGTCGAACATTTGACGTCTACCAGCCAGCAATCACAGTTTTGGAGCAATTTAATAGATGTTTGCGTGGCCATAATTATCATACAGTCATTATCGGTCATTAACTCGGACTAAATGAACATCTCTCTATCCACAACATACAAATTAAGAGGAATGTCTATTTCTTCAATATTTTACGGTTCTTTTAGAATGCTTTTTTCCTGAATATCTTTATTTTAACATTTTGAGAATTTTTGGATGTCCTTTGGTTTTGTTAAGGAATGTTTAGACGATATGTATTTCCTTATGTATGCATTTTCTTTTTATTGATTTTTTACGTATTTATAATAGTTTTTATCTTATTTTACAGCTATTTGTCATATATGGCAAACATTAGATAATGATAAATTGAGATAAATTTTACTTAATTATTCCAGTGAAAATTTTTTTAAAAATTTATAAACTTAAGTATTGTTTTGCAAAATCCTGTTTGACGGGGCGGCGAAATTTTTTGTAAAAATAAGGAAAAAAAGCGCGCGCTTTTTATGCAGTATTTTGTAAAACAGTATTATGAAATCCAGTATTTTGTAAAACAGTTTTATGAAAAACAGGATTTTGTTATAGAAAGGATTTCGACCCGAACCCATAAAATTAACAACAAAGAAAACGCAAAAATAATCAAGTGATTTCAAATCAAAGTCACTTACATATGTACACACTGTGTAATTTTTTAAGTCATGGCAAAATAACCATATACGGACACCACTACGTCATAAAAGACCAAAAAAAAAAGACCCCTGTCTCCCAGTTTTGCTCAAAGTCCTCCAGGTTTTTTTTTATGGGCCCTCAAAGATGTGGGGCCTCGATGTCATTTTTGCAAAAAAATTATCATTTCCTCAAGCTCATATTTTGCAAACCGTTTGAAACTTTGATATACTCTCTGAAGCAAAGTTGTAGCTCTTGTCATAAAGAACAAAAATTATTAACATATAAAATCAAAAAAAAACTTCATCTTCAAGGTCAAAATCGCAAAAAACTTTAAAAAATTCAATTTTTTTACCTTCTTTCCCCTGTTTAGGTCCATAGGTAGCAAACCGTTCAAAATTCAAGGAAACAATCAACTACAAAAATGAACCTAAGATCTCAATAAACAACTTTCTAGATCATATGAACTTCCTAGGAATGATTCTTAACACCATTTAGGTAGCGCTTAGGTAGCCGCAAAAGTTTTTACTTTTGTGATCTTTTTGTAATTTTGTGACCCCTGATTTGAAGATTGTTTAATGGTGGGTTTTAGATGGTTCCTAATGCTGCGTATGTGTTAAATTCTATCATACAAAATCTTTTCCTGATTCACCCAATAGTTTGATTTGCAACTGTGTGACACATTCCACCACTCGAAATATATTTTACTAAAATAACATTTTCTAAGCCATAGTGCGTAGTGCAATTTTGTAAATAATAAGTTCATAAATACAATTTGCATATGCGTGCATAATAGTATACAAACATATGTACATATGTCTGTATTTGCCATAAACAGTTTGGAGTACTAATTTGCATTAAATGACATGCCAAAACTAAAAATAATTAACCAACTAGTTGAAGCCTCTACTTCTCTACTTTAATCTGATGCATTTAACACTTCCAAGCTAAATAAATAATACGTTTAGGTTTGCCTCAATTAACATTGTGTATATTAAGTAAAATATTGACACTGACAATATTTTAAAAGTGTGAAAATTCAAACATACATTTTACAGTTGGGTAAAATGTATATTTTATCCAACATACCAGCTTTGAATCATTAAAATGTAGATCTAACGGCAATAAAGGACATTTAAACTTAATTGACGTATCCATGGATCAAGATTTGATTTTCGTAGGCCCATCTGTTTTAAAGTTTGACCTAATTTCCTAATCCATATACGACTAGAGCTTTGTGAGTTTACATTCTTTGTCAGTACTGAGGAAAAAACCTTCGAAGTGGTATGTAACATTTCCTCACTTAAGTCACCCTGTTCACCGATACACTGTGTCGTGATTATAACGAGTCACAACGTGATGATTTTTTTTTTAAGTGTTAAAACATAATCAAACCTAAAGTTTTTTTCCAGAAATATGACGGTATTATCTTTAAAAAAATCTGGGAATTCGTTGATGATAATTTCAATATTTTGGGGATTCTTATTTTGATTTCATATACTTTTTCGATTATTGTAATTTTATTATTATTTAAATTTTTCCATAAGGAAAAAATTTAAAATACGACTGATAAATGAAGATCAGACGTAACGAAGATTATTTAAGCTACAAAAGATACTACATTGAATTTACCCTGGATGAATGGATCTTGCTTACGATTTTAAGGAAGATATGAAATCTGCAGATTTCACTGTCATTTATTCAAATACGTGCTTTTTATATTTTCCAAAATTTGTGTGTTACAATCGATAACGTAAATTAGTTCAATAATGAAAATACTACAACCAGCAGTAAAAAACAATATTTTAGGAAACACATATATACATACATCATAATAAAAAAATTGTCATTAAAGTACATATCAAGTTGCCGAAGAAACGACCTTGATTTTAGACCTCACTTTGCATACCACCTACCAAGCTTGTCTTATTTCGGCAAATAATAAAATACTAAATAAATTGCAAAACTATTTGCTCCTACATGTTTAAACATTTTTTTTTGTTTAAGACAACACTACGTGCGATGCTTTTCGCTTGTCTTCAGAAAACGCCCAGAGTCTTTGTTGGGAAACTGTCCCGCAACCCGCCAACTGATAGATACGGCGCTCTATCAATCAGTCTATAGAATTTTGTTGTAAACTCAATAAACTTGTATAATTTTATTACAATAAAAATATACAGATTAATGTGTTCATACTGTTAATTAAATTTGGACACAATTTAAATTTTTTTGTGGAATTTTGGGGCTGAATTGTTTTAAATTGGGGATGAAATCTGAAAAATATCTGGGAGCCCCGAATTCAACCTCCAATTACCAACCGAATTACTTAATTCGTCATACAAGTTTTTGAGAGCGAATTATTTCATTTGTACGTAATTCAATTGGAATTACTTTCTGAATTACGACCAAATTACTATTATCTCTAATTTGATCGAAAAAAAAGATAGAATGTTAAGAACAGAGTTGTTAGATATAGTTTGAGATATTTTATCATAATTAGTATATTTATAATACTATCAATAATTTTACTAAAAAACACAATAATGATAAATGAAACGTAGTTGAAATGTGTTTTTTTCAAACAAAATTAGTTCTTAAATAAAATTTAAATATATACTGGTATAAGAATTTACCAAAAATAGCTTCATCAAAAAGGTTTGATTACATTTTCTTTAATTTGCGTACTTCATGCTATTGTTAAAAAAAATCGTTTGTGTTTACTTGCAAATCCTTTGTAATAGCTAAATTACACGATGACATTTTTCATGAAATCAGTTGCATGAAACCGGTTTTGTGGCGGCAAGAAGTGTAGAGAGGCAAGGAAAAACAAGAAAGTTCAAAAGAGAATTGAAGAAATTTCATGAAACGATTTCATGGTGTAAGTTACGCATAACTCTTCGAAGGCTCTTATGATTGGAATAATGAAGTTTGAAAATCGAACAGTTAGTCGAAAAACTACAAAATATGGCAACACTTGTAAAGAAGATAAGCAACTCTCTAAGAGGCCGTCTTCACTAGTCATCACTGTTGCCAACTTTTTCTTACGATTTCCCACTAAATTTGTACTGAAAAACTCTAGAAACCGCTAAATTTTTTGTTTAGCGGTCATTGAAGTGAAAAAAGCTAAAAATATAAGAATTACAGTTAGATTCCAGTATATTTAAATTTATTTAAATTTTAAAGCGATTTCTGTTCAGTAGGTTATGCCATTTAATTACGGATATTATTCGATTGTATAATGACTAGGGGGAATTTACTAAAAATTAAAGAAAATTATTCAGGTAATTGACAGTTTGTCACATTCTAGGCAAACTTGAAAGTAATTATTATTATATATAGAAACGATTTATTCGTTTCTGACAATTAAACCTTTCTCGAACAACAACTTGTAAAATTTTTAGAAAATTTAGTTCATTTTTAATATAGTTCTATTTTTAACGTTTATTAATAAAGCCTATTCTAAATGGTAATGTGATCAAACAGAACTAGGAATGTCGAAAATCCTCACAAAGTTTTTAAGAACCTAGTGCCCTCAGGCTTTTTTGTTACAATTAAATTCAAAAGTGTAACTAAATTTTACACCAGTAGTAACTAATACCTTTTGCTAAAGTGACACAAATGCAACATGCAAACTAGAAGACAAGAACACTTACTTGACTACCGGAGCACATCCAGATAAAGTTGTTGTTTTATTTACATCTCATCCTGGTGGAGTAATTCGTCACATATATTTTTGAAAAAATAAGATTATTTTTGTGCTGCTGCTTACGGTATTCGATACAATTTGTAAATGTTTTAAAAAATAAAATAATCGATTTATTGTGAATACAATTTTAACCCAGAGCTAGTTGTTTAGCACTTATATCTTATTTTAACCTTAAAAACGGCACTAAACGTGCTATTGCTGAAAAGTCGTGGTTCTCGCATGAAAGTTGTAAGAACCACAAAGTGACGAAAATAATTTTTAACTGTCACTCCCCCCCAAGTTTACTTTGTTCAAATGCATTGGATATTTGACAAAAATTGTATCTCCTCAAATCAATTTGAAAATCGCTAGATTTCCCGCTAACCGTTAAGAGACCATTTTTCACACGATTGGCATTGCGAAAACACTAGATTTAGCTGCAAAATCTCCAAATTGGAAAGAGTGCTAGTCATCAAATTGAACAAAACTTAAACATGACGCCGGCAGAGCAACGTAATTAATTTGTGCATTTTGTTATAGGTGACGAATGCGTGTTTATGTCATTTTCTGTTTAAACATAATTTTCTGTTTTCCAACAGCGTTGTTTGAATGCTTATTGAACAGCAGATAGTAGTAGTACTATTAAGCAACAGATAGAGCTGTTCGCAAATACTACTGTCAACCTAAAATACAGCAACAACTTCACTGCCATGTTATAAAATAGTTTTTATAACACAAGTTTTAACAACCATGTTAAAACTTAGAAATAATATTAACATGGTCAGTCTACATTTAATACTAATAGCATTCATGCTGCCACGAAATTAAGTAATTTCGAGCTGAAATTATGAA
This sequence comes from Phasia obesa, assembly GCA_949628195.1. Taxonomy (NCBI): domain Eukaryota; kingdom Metazoa; phylum Arthropoda; class Insecta; order Diptera; family Tachinidae; genus Phasia; species Phasia obesa. Next base: position 144,159,559 of record OX451215.1, on the reverse strand, counting down.
CGAAATCTAAAGTGACTTTTTGACATTTGAGTTAATTTCCCAAACAGCTGATCACGTTTAGTTACATTTGTATAATTAAATTATTTTGCAAAAAGCTTTCGCACAATACTTTCGTATTGATTTATAATATACATGAATATTAAAAACAACACTACAACAAAATTAATGTACAATTATGTATATATTTCCATTATTTCATTTGGCTTTTAAATTTTTTTCAAACAAAACGGACTTTCAAGGTTGTAAGTCTGGTCATGGTTGCAAAAAAAGTAGCTTTTTCTACAAAAACAGCGTTGTCTATCGTAATTTCAAGTTAATTTCGATGAAATTAAGTAGAATGAGTTAATTTCGGCAATGGTAAAATGTATGCGAAATTACGTAATTTCAAGTTGATTTCGGCCGAAATCACGAAATGACTTAATTTCGTGGCAGCCTGAACATGATGTTCGTGTTAATGTTTATCATTTTATGTCTAATTTAGACTAAGGGTAACTGACAAAAAAAGAGATCTCATAATGAAATTTTGTGCAGACATTACTTTTAATATGTTTAATGTTTCGTTTAAATTTGGTATAAAGCGAATTTGGAAAATTTGACATTTAAAATGTGGTGTCTATCTCGCGATTTGAAACAATTTTATTGTTTTTAAGTATATCACATTGTTTTACAAATGTTAGTTAAAGCTGTTGTTTAAAAAATTCCACATGAAATAATGCCCATTTGCTTTACTTCGCAGCTTTGACAAAATATTGCCAGAAACATATCGATGTTTTTCCACAGTAAAAACAGAGTACTACTTCTACAACATTTTTTCATGACTTTTTCATACATATTTTTTATTTATATAGTTTGACAGCATTCCACGTGAAAAAAATAACAGAATACTGGGTTTAACAAACCAGACAACGGGACATCGCATGCCAATCACAATGTTAAAAAAACAACAGTGTTGGTTGTTCTTCTTCTCTATTATTTAAAATATAAACCTCTTGAAGAGAATTGTTACCAAATTTTTTTTTAAGTCAACCGAAAAAATTATTATGCTATTAAAAATCTTTTTTAGGAATATATTATTATATTCATATGTTTTTTATTTATCCATTTGTACATTATTTATTGTTTCATTATACATGTCTTAAGAAACTCTTTTAATTCATTCTTTTGAAAGTTCAAACTTGTGCGATTACGATTAAGAGTTCTTAAAAAGTCCTAAGATCTTAAAATAATAGGCAATGTTGGTGGTATATGTATCTGATTTGTTCTTAATTTTGGTGTTATTGATATTGATTTATGAAAAAGTTCTTTCAACGGTAACTGTTGCTATTAGTATTGATAAAACTGAATAAACTCTTTTAAACAAGAAAAAGTCTCAAAACTGACGAAACTATTTGAATTCAAAACGATTCTACAAAACACTTAAACAAATCTTTTCATCCAAGAAATCTGAAGGAGTTTCGGTAATTAGTAACTTTAGCAGAAGCGAAAAACTTCACAAATTAAAAAATAAAAACATTAGAGGCATACAGTGTTTGATGAAAATGGTCTTGTGGAATTGCTAATAAGTTATATCATTCGAATTTGACAAAAACAATAGGTATTTTGTTGTTGGATTTCAATAAAAAGCTCCGCTATTGTCAAAATCAAAATTTTTTTAATAAACTGTTACACAACCTAACAAAACTTTAAACAATAACTTCTTCATCAGATAATTTATGGGCAGAACCAAGTGCTTCAGCTACCTAGGCATCTAAATAAATGATTTAGGATCTTTAAGATATGTACAATTATTTATATCACTTATTAAAGTTTAATACGAATATATTAATATTTTATAGACTAAGGCCTCGGTATTATAAAGAAAACCTTGAATAATAATAATAATGCTCAATACTATAACTGGTCCTTAAAGTATGTATTACTTAAAGGTTGTTTTTAGCTTACTTTTAATAAGGCACAACTATTTATCGCTCCAACAAAATCCTAACTTTAGCTATTGGCAAGTTATAATAATGGGCATAAATTGCTAAATATCTAATTTTTATAAATGTTTTTTTTTCGCTTGAAAAATCTTTTCATCTTTTTGACATCTCAAAAAACTTCAAAATAAGATAAATCTTTACAAGTGGTAACACTGATTATATCATTCTTGGAAACAAATCAGTGTTGCCACGGAAAGACAAAAAAAGCTACGCTTTTCTTTCCAAAAAATTATAGTCCGGTCAGGCTGCCACGAAATTAAGTCATTTCTTGATTTCGGCCGAAATTAACTTGAAATTACGTAATTTCGCATACATTTTAGCATTGCCCAAATTAACTCATTTTAATTAATTTCGTCGAAATTAACATGAAATTACGAGACACAACGCTGGTTTTGAAAAATAGAAACAATTACATAATTATACATTAATTTTGTTGTTGTTGTTTTTTTTTTTTAATATTCGTATATATTTTAAATTAATACAAAAGTGTTTGTCAGCTGTTTGCGAAATTAACTCAAATGTTAAAAAACCCAGTATGAACACTGATCGGACTATTAGATTTATTATATTATACTTGGGGTATTCAAACGGTGTCTTATCGAGTCATATTGTCATAATATTTTAAAACAGTTTTAAAATATTGTTGTTGGTTTGTGTGTAAAAAAGTCATAAAAAATTAAGACTTTTGTACATATGTTTATTGTTTTGTCATAAATTGGCAAAAGAATTCGGAGTTAAGTGGTTAAAGCTATTAAGTTAAGCCGGCGATGGTAAAAACAAGCTGCCGCCAAAAAAACCGAAAAGCAGAAATTATTATTAAAAATAAATAAATTAAAAATAACACACTAAATTACAACGGTTGTTCACAGCAGTCATATTTTTTTGTTTTATTATTTTATGACATATGAATTTAGAACGACCGTTTGAATACCCAAACTATGTTTCCACGACAAAACGAAGCACTTGGTTCGCTTTCTGAATCATGATTGCGAATCATACCGTTTACACGACGGATACGTGCATCGTTTTGATTGGATTTTAAAATTTATTGCACGATTTTGTCTTTTTACCACTTGATATACTTTTGTTTGTGTTTATTTATCAATTTTAAGTTGTATTTTAATTATTTGCTTATTTATTTATATATAAACAACACTTTTAATCTTATTTTGTACTTTGTTTACATTTGTATGGATAAAAATTAGAGAAGAGACAAATTATTCATGCTTCGCAAGTAGATTCAAACTGAATCGTCGCAAAACAAAGTGCTTCGCTCTCAAAATTTTGTTTGGCGAAGCACGTTGATTCAAACATGATTGGCTCCGTGGAAACGTTACTGTGAATGGTGTTCGCTATCGTGAGATGATAACGAACTTTTTACGGCCCGAATTGGAAGATATGCATGTGGACGATATGTGGTTTCAACAGGACGGCAAAGAGAACCCAAGAGGTGTCACGGTGATATATTCGTCTCTTTCTCAAACGAGTGCCCTTTTGTGAATTCTCTTTTGTTCTATTTTCTAGCACATAAAAATTAAACGTATTTTGAAAGGTAAGAATAAGGGATGAAAACCAAAGAATTTTGCATTAATTTAATAATTTTAATGAAATATTTACTTTTTTCAGGAAAAAACAAGAAGCAAACATATTCAAGGTAAGTTGCAATTAAAATTCTATTTTAAAATATGATTATATTTGTTACTGTATTTTGCAGAAACAATAGACTGAGAAGCTGTGGAAAACAATACAAATGTAAGTTTTAACAACTTGAAAAAAAATAAGTTATTCTAATTGTTATACTTTTCAGGGATAACAAATGCATCAAGAACTGTCCTCCAGGTGAAAAATTACACATTTCCCCAAAGGATCCAAAGAGGTAAGTGAATGACTTACCTGTTTGGAACTTAATATCAACTACAACTGAAGAACTATAAAAATAATAGTTTTAAAATTTGGAGTGGACTACATCTAAAGCAAAATCGAACAAAATATTGTCAGGATGTAGGTATGTTGCTTATTTATTTACAGGCGATGGCATTGTAAAGAGGGAGATCAAAAAAGCATCTACAGAAATGTCACTACATTGTTTGCAACAAAATTGCCTTTCGGATGTGCCGATTTTATTCAAATGCTTTAGATGCACAGAACCACAGGCGGTAAATTAGGTAAATAAAAGAATGCTTTTAGTAGAATCCGTTTTAAATCCGTAATTGCTTTTATTTATTTTACAGGCAGTGAAGCAATAATTAAATGACTGAAATCCCAAATATCAACGGTTGTAGCAAATAGTTTTTTTATTGTATTACTTTTATAATTACAAAATATATACGAACAGCAGTTTTATTTTTAATTAAAATTAATCAAAATAATCTTCAATGATCGGATTAAGAATGTCATCTCCAAATGGTGTCAAGTCGATGCCATTGAGTATAAGATTTTCACAAGTTTCAGCCAATTCAGTGTTACCAATTAAATTATTAATAATATGAGTTGTGAGTTTGAAATATAATCTAGTCTTGGTACTACACCTGTGGCTGATACCACAAAATCACAATTGATCTTTTCGCCAGTAGTCAAGTACACATTTAGAGAGTGTTTATTATTTTCGTCGACAGATCTATCCATTTAATCTATAAGCGCTTTGAAGTGTATTATGGGCTTAGTTTTAGTGGAATCAAAACCTTTTAAATCAAAATGTTGATGCCAGTCGGGATCTAAGGCAGCTCCCTTTTTGAAGCAACTATCTTCTACGGGTGTTATTTCATCATAACGCAAACGTTTAATTACACTTTTTATCGGACAATCAGCATTTTCATATTTTGTTCTACTACTGTTACAATAGCTGGAGCTAAGAATTTACTGCCTACGTCCATTGATGTCATTGTTAATCAGGTATGTGATGGACGATCGTTTTAAAATCGATCGTTTTTCATCACATACCTGAATGTTCTCTCCTGCACGTCGAATTTGTGTAAGTAACGTGCTACTGGCTCCAAATTTGCAACTGTTTTAATTACAGTTGATTCCGTTATTAACAAAATAGATACTTCGGGGCAACATATAGCTAGAGTTTCGGCACAGGTGACGCCAGCTATTCCCCCTCCCACAATGCAAAAGTGTATTTGAACTCTTCTTGAGTTCCGGCCATTTTTTCTACTTTTATATTTGATTTCTGTTTTTATTACTTCTTGTGATTGCTTTGTTTTCGCCTACTTCAGGTATAGTACCGCCAACTATGTATACACATAATTCCAATAATTTTTGAGATGCTTCACCTGATGGTATCCTTTCACCATATTCACGGAAATATTTTGTACCATAGGGACAATTAAAACAATCTGCCAGTGTATTTAAACGTGGCTGATACTTTTCTACTGCTTTCTGCATTAGCATAAACGTTTCTCTTTGGCATTAGCATTAAATTCGCTATCGCTTGATACGTCTCCATCAGGATCTAGTCCAGTTTTTATATAATCTAAAGAACGTTTTTAACTTTTAATGTTTTTTTATGTACATACATATATTGCACTAAAACACTTACCTTCTTCTAAATCTCCAAATCTTTTTCAATTATGTTGTATTCCCTTGATGCTTTTTAATGTGTATTATATTTTCAACAATTTTACTTTTTATTATAAATGAAATTGTTAACAAATAAAAAGAAAAACCACTAGAAGCTCTTTGTGTTTAATACAATTTTTAATTTTTGTTTTGTTTACATCCCCATTTTCGTATTTTAAAGGGTACTGTATTTGTCTCTTTCTTGACAAGCTGCCTTAATCCATTAATGCTGATTATAGCCATTTTCATAAGTCAGTGGTTACATCTCTGTATACATTGTGAGGACGGTGCCACTTGCCACACAGCTAACGAAACAATGACTCTTTTGCGCGACAAACTCAATGGCCGTGTTATCTCACATGGTGGCGATGTCAATTGGCCGCCAAGATCATGTGAGTTGACACCGTTGGTCTTCTTTCTTTGGGGTTATTTGAAAGAAATGGTGTACGTCGATAAGCCAGTAACAATTCAAGAGCTAATGCATGAGATAATTCGGCACCTTAACGGCAATTATGCCTCAGCGTTATCAAAAACTTGGAGCATCGATTGGGGGTGTGTCGCCGAGGTTGCGGCGGTCATTTGGCCGATATTTTGTTCCATACATAATTGAACTATACCAATATTATCAAAAAAAACAAATGGCAATAACTTCCTAAATAATTTGTGTTTTATTCAAAATCAACATATATACATTATATATTTTATATGCTAATTTTTCAAATCGCGCTTTAATATATCTATGTTTAACATTGCAATGTACCCGTTTTTATTTCATATTTCATTGCCTTGATAACAACAAGTATAATAAGTAATCAGCTGGGTAGTAAATAAAAAAACCAAATTTAAATCAAATAAATCAAAATAATTTTTAATTTTGGTTATTTTTTTTTCTCATTTGGTTACATTTTTATGAAAGTATGGTTTTTTGGTCGTGGTAACACTGGTGTTATTACCAACAATTTTTAGAAATTTTTCTAAACGATACATTTTTTTATTTTAACAGGTTTGTTTTTTTTTTAAGCAAAGAACCAAGCTGTGTGAGAAGCAGCTGGTTGTTCGTCGCCGTCGATCAATTTTTTTCTTTGTACGGCACCAGCCTAAAATTGCCGTCAGTTTTATCACCTATGTAAGTACATATTTACTTTGTTTCTGGCATGTCTAGAAATTGTTGTATGTACGTATTATTTTCTGTTTTGTTTCAATTGGAATTACCTTCTGAATTACGACCAAATTACTATTATCTCTAACTTGATCGAAAAAAAGATAGAATATAATGAACAGAGTTGTTAGATATATTTTGCGATATTTTATCATAATTAGTGTAAAAAAATCGCTAAAATATTTTTTTTTAGTTTTTGTAATATATTTATAATACTATCAATAATTTTACTAAAAAACACATAAATGATAAATAAAACTTACTTGAAATGTGTTTTTTCATACAAAATTAGTTAATAAATTTTTAATTATTATTAGTCGAACTGTTTATGTAATACATATAAGGAAATTTATAATCAAGCTTAAGTTCGTTTTTATTCTCTCTAAGAAAGAATTAAATTACAAATTAGGTGATGATATTAAAGAAAAATTGGGAAAATTTAATTTTTAGACACCAGCAGGAGCGGAATGCACATTTTCTAGACAGCCACGTCCGTCATCAGCACTCTTGTATCTAATCTACTTAGGGTAGTGTTTAGTTGTAAGCATCATCTATTTAACCAACCAAATCCAGATAAAGGGATACGAGAAAACTTGTATTCAATTATCAATCGTCAGTTGGTGAGAACGAAGTCTACCACTACTTTAAGCTTCCCTCTTGTTGAATATTTTTACCTTTTAATATTAAATCACCTTATATTTTGTTGTTCCTTCAGCCAACCTTCGGTTAGCAATGAAAGTTACTTTTTGTTTATTTGATTTACTTCCAACATTCGCTTTTAGTTAACACTAATCTAGTATCAAACCAAACTTTGTTGAGTAAACAAGTGCTTTACGATTTTTAATTATTATTAGTCGAACTGTTTATGTATTACATATAAGGAAATTAATATTCAAGCTTAAGTTCGTTTTTATTCTCTCTAAGAAAGAATTAATTAAATTACAAATTAGGTGATGATATTAAAGAAAAATTGGGTGTCTAAAAATTAAATTTTCCCAATTTTTCTTTATTATCATCACCTAATTTGTAATTTAATTAATTCTTTCTTAGAGAGAGAAAAAACGAACTTAAGCTTGATTATAAATTTCCTTATATTAGTAAATAAATTCATACTTATTGGTATAAGAATTTACCAAAACTAGCTTCATCAAAAGGTTTGATTATATTTTCTTTAATTTGCGTACTTTATGCTAATATTAAAAAAATCGTTTGTTTTTACTTTCAAATCCTTTGTAACTCTTCGAAGGCTCTTACGATTGGAACAATGAAGTTTGAAAATCGAATAGTTATTCGAAAAACTAAAAAATATGCCAACACTTGTAAAGAAGATAAGCAACTCTCTAAAGCGGCATTTAGACGGTCATAGCCAACAAGCTCGTGAAAACGACCAAAATTCGTGTTTGTCAGCCGCGCTGGATGAAAATCAAATATTTTTGATATTTTGTGTTTGCCGTCACGCCATTAAGCTCGTCTAAATGCATGTTGTGTATAAGAGTGTATAAATAAAACAAAGCGTATAAATTAAAATAAAAGTGTTTATATTTGTTACGGTTTGCTCGACTCGAGGTTATCACCGGCTTGCCTTCAGTCCCAGGAGGTTCCAACCCTTCCGTCAGGGTAGAAAAGGGTAACACAAAATTTAAGAAGAAACACGAACAAAACAGAAAAATTAAGTCCACATACACTATACTCCAACTCGTGTGGAGTTGTCAAATCTTCCATCGAGCGCGTCCCCAGGTGGCGAATACGGGGGGGTCGTGTCAAAGGTTTGCGACTGTCAACTGGATCTATCATAGACTTTTTCTGGTCGGCAATCGCATAACAGTTGTCACGACATTGGCGCATGCCCGCGGACCATAATTGACACCACTTGTAAGGTTAAGGTGGTAGTAGCAGTGCCGAGAATCTGAATGGCTAGTTAGTGATTAAAGAAGACTAGTCGTGAACAGCTTCCCTCCGGCGCCAGGGAACGGGCCGGTTGTAATTCTTTGCCTAGTCTATGTACGCCGTCACTGCATGGATGGTACTTCTCTTTACGTGCTTACTCGTGGGACCAAAATTGACATTCCTAAATTAAAAAAAACCAAACAATCATATTGAGACGGACGATGTGGACAAACTGTCCACATCAAAATTTCGCTCACGGACATACACAGAGTCATCGAAAGACAAGAAGGACAGCTTCGGACACAACTCGAGGGAGTGGTCGATCTGCTGGAACTGTCAAGGGATTCCTCTGTGGGGAGTGAGGCTGCCCGGAAGTTTGGGGTTTTGTCTCTGAGCTCCGATGAGGAGCTGACTACCGATAAGGTCCCAACTCAGGGACCGAGTTTGGAGTCTGAGCCTCCAGCTTCTGTGGTGCTTAGCGTACAGGGGGGTCTCTTGGGGGCTCAGGCAGAACGGCCTTCTGGCTCGAAAAACGTGCTACGGCAGGACGCTGTGGTGGGAGTCGATATTCCATCGAAGCCAGGTAAAGTCCGTACCAAAGAAGAAAAGCGAGGAGCGGCACGATAGCCTCTTTGCACTATCTAAATGAGATGGCTAAAAGGGACTCTACGTCGTTCACGGCCAGGAAGAGGCATCTGTTTAGGAAGCACAGACAGTGTCGTAAAATTCGAGAGAATTTATGGACCAATCCGTACTCTCCTGGGTATATCCTATCCCAAGGAACAGGAGACGACTGTCGGCGAAGCCCCGGTTATGCCTAGTAAAGGTGTTGGGGCGAAACAGGTAGGCGCTTCCCGTCCCAAGGAAAAGGTGGTGCGTGTGGATGATGCCTAGTGTTTCCCGTAAGGGTACAGGGTCGTCATCGGCATGCACCTTCCTCTCCAGAAGTAGTATGGTGGGCAAAGGATCGCTTACCTAAGGGCTCAAATTTTCGGAACGAGCTCCTGAGGCTAAGCATCCTGCGCCTTTTAAAAAACTCGAGAGGAGGGGTGATAAGACTCAGCCGAGCCCGCCTAGGGCTCCCCATAAGGGGATAGCTAAGCGGATGAGGTCTGGTGACGATCAAGCCTCCACCTCGAAAAAAGCCAAGAAATCGACAAGCCAGAAAGGTAGTCTTCAGGCAGCTGTCATCGATCGGTCCGACCCTAATGGTAGGATGGGAACGTATCTTTGGCGGCTGATAGAAGATGGGCTCCTCGTTGATATATCGGAAGCTAGTGGTTGGTCGCAGGATATGGACTTTCAGGGCGCGGACTGGTCAGAGGGTGTCAAAGTTGTCAATTGTGGAAACAGGAAGACCTTTGAATTCCTAAGTTCTGCAGTTGGTAGATGCGGCGATCTTTGTGCGTAGGCGAAGCTGGAGGTTATATGTGCCTCTGAGCTACCACTAAGGCCGATAGTGACTGTATGGATTCCACCTCCTGTCAAGCCGGTGGAGTCCATGCTGACAATATTGGCCAACCAAAATAAAGAGCTCAACACGAGCCAGTGGAAGCTGAAAGCTTCGTTGGCTTGTAAGGAGAACATGGGAAGGGATTTCCGGTTTGCTGTGGACCAGGAGTCTCTAAAAATTTCAAGGACGAAGGAGGGTATCGTCACTTTCGGTTTAGAGGAAGTCAGATTCAGATTACCAAGATCTGATGAACCCAAGGAGTCTGCTAGTGGTGCAAACCTGCACCACAGTGAAGCAGCCTCAGCCGAAATGATGATACACCTCACGAAGTCGCAAGCAGACGTTGCTCTCATCCAGGAGCCCTGGATTAACAAAAACAGGGTTTGCGGACTGAGGGCGGCAGGCTACACCCTGTATGTCCCAATTACAGAGGACAAGGTAAGAACTTGTATAATCGCCAAAAATAAGCTTAAATTAAAACTTCTTAATTCTTTCAGTCGCGGCGATGTGACGGCAGTCTGTGGAGAGGCTGAAGGTAGACATAATCTCATGCTAGCCTCGGTATACATGCCCTATGAGGCCGATGACCCACCGGGCATGTGTGTGAAGGAGCTAACCAGGTACGCCAGTAGACGGAAAGCCAACCTAGTACTTGGCTGTGATGCCAATGCTCACCACAGTCAATGGGGAAGCAGGAACATCAACACCGGGGGTGAGTTGGTCTTTGATTTTATTACTACTAACAACCTTATTATAAATAACAAGGGTAATATTCCGACGTTTAGAAATAGGGTTAGAGAGGAAGTTATAGATATCACCTTGACCAACAACAGGGATCTAGTAGTATATTGGAGGGTTTCTATGGACTGTTCCTTCTCGGAACATAGTAGAATTTCCTTCAAACTGAACTTTAATAAACCAAGGTGCGACCCTTATTTAAATCCCAGGAAAATGAATTGGGATCTATTCAGGGTTAATGTGGAGTCTAAGCTGGTTGACACTTCCTTCTGTGGACAGTCACAAAGTGAAGTGGATGCAATGGTGGACAAGGTGACACAAGTCTTTAAGGAGACTTTTGAGCTGGTTGCCCAAGAACCTTCCCGGGCAAAAGGGAACAGCCCTCCTGGTGGACCAAAGATCTAAAGGATCAAAGGTCGGCGGTTAGAAGGCTCTTCAACAGAGCAAAACTCACGCGTAGGATTGAGGCTTGGGACAGCCATAGAATAGCTTTCAATAAGTACAAGGGATCTCTAAAGAGGGGAAAAGGGACTCGTGTCGAATCTATTGATTCGGTCAGCGAGTTATCAAGGTTTAGGCGTATACTCTTCAAGGACCCTAGGGAAATTGGATATATACAAAAGCTTGATGGCTCTTGGACCGAATCTAGCTACGAGACCCTGGAGTTACTTATGAATACACATTTCCCGGGCTGCCGGCCCGGATGGTATTTTTCCGGCCATGGTGCAAAACGTCCCAACACATATATTGAGGCTGTTTAGGGACATCTTTAGGACGTGTTTAGCAAGAGGTATCATATCCAATTGGTGGAGAGAAGTTCGGGTAATATTTATACCCAAGGCTGGTAAGGCAAGTCACTCGAAGCCAAAGGACTTCAGACCGATTAACCTATCGTCTTTTCTTCTGAAAACGTTAGTGCGCGTAATCGATCTGCACCTAAGGAACACAATTGATCCGCACGTCATCAGTGACGCTCAGCATGCTTACCTTAAGGGTAAATTAGTTGAGAGTGCGCTTCATAATGTGGTTGAGTATATTGAGCGCGGTTTGCAGGATAGGAAATATACGTTAGCGGCGTTTTTAGATATTGAAGGTGCCTTCAACAATGTTACATTGGAGGCTATTAGGGAACCCCTAGTAGATCTCAACATCCAGGACTTCATAGTGGAGTGGATTATTCGTATGCTTAGCAGTAGGATAATCAACTCGGATCTGGGAGGCGAGAGAGAGTCACTAGGGGTACGATGCAGGGAGGGGTTCTATCACCACTACTATGGTTACTGGTGGTGAATGTAATTTTGCGGCAATTTGATACACAGGGGAGGAAAATAGTGGCCTACGCAGATGACGTGGTGATATTGGTAAAAGGGAAATTTCACTCCACTATCACCGAAGTCATGCAGGCTGCACTTAGGGAACTCTCATCCTAGGCTTCGAGCAAGGGTTTGAGGGTCAACGGGGATAAAACTGAACTAGTTCTCTTCACCAGGAGATACAAAGTTTCAGGCCACCTAAAGTTAATGGTGTCGAGTTGAAACTAGCGAGCGAGGCTAAATAGACTGTTTGGTGGGAGGCTTTGAAAACGGAGTCTCATAGGAAAACTCTTGGCAAGGTCCAGAGGTGTGCTTCAACTGGCATCACAGGTGCAAGGAGAAGTACACCTTAAGCAGCTTTGGACATCATTCTGCACCTACTCCCCATTGAAAGGTTTGTGGTCGGAATGGCGGCGAGAAGTTTGTTTAGATTTTTAAATCAGTGTTGGTGAAGTCGAGTAACATAGGACACACAAAGATTCTTCTTGAGGTCGAACTTAACGGACCACTTCCGTTAACCCCTGGGCTAACGGACTTTATGGTCAATGAATTTGACTTCAGTAGGATACCCTTGGTTGTATTCCCAAAAAGGGAAGAATGGTTAGGGTCTGATAAACTGTATGACGGGGTTGCGGGTTCACATCATGGGAACTAGAACAAGCATGTCATACAGACTACCAGACGATTGTAGTGTGTTCCAGGCAGAGGTGCTGGCGGTTTTAAAGGCCACAGAGCTGGTGTCTGGACATGTTTTAGAGGGGGAAGAGGTCACTCTGTACGTCGTCAGCAAGGCGGCACTTAAAGCCTTGAAAAGACACAGGGTCACATCAAGGCTGGTAGGCGAATGTAAAAAGGCTATCGATGCACTGACGGACAAGTATAGGGTTTGATTGTGTTGGGTTCGGACCCATTGTAATGTTGAGGGCAACGAGATTGCTGACAAACTCGCGAGACTGGGCTCGGACGGGCATAATTCGGTTAGGTTAGAATTGTTTAAGCCACCGATTAGCCACTACTATAGGATGATATCAGACTGAGTAGTCAAGAGAACCAACGTGTCTTGGGAAGTAAGGGGGGATTGCAGAGTGTCAAGGTCAATCTGGCCTAGACTGGACGCTGCGAAAACCGAGATACTCCTGGGTGTAGACAGGAAGGTTCTAAGAGCCGTGATAGGGGTGATCACTGGTCATTGCGCCATTAGGGCAATGATTAGCAACTGGGTCGTCGGTACCGGACTTTTGTAGGATGTGCGAGGATGAGGAGGAACTGGAAACTGTTGAGCACGTCGTGTGTTACTGCCCGGCATTACAAAGCCGCAGACTTAGATGGCTAGGTGATAGATTTCTCGATGGGCTCTTCGACATCGCGCGTTGTAAAATGGGGAATGTCGTTGGCTTCATCAAGGAAATCGGGTGGCTGAGTGATAGGTAGCAGGAAGCATAATACGTCTCTCTTTTTTCTTCCAGTTTTCTTAGTTTTAGTTTTTTTTTTACGGATCTCCGAGTGGATGTGCCATCTTTGGCACAACCCTTCCTAACCTATCCATACCCCAATCAAAGTTTAGTGACTGATGTTGGTCTCTTTATAGCCCACCCAACCACATCGTAAATTATTTCCTATTAAAGTTACATTTTACGACCCAAAATCCCCCCGACCGAACTTCACCATATTTACATAACAATCATAGATTTCAATACAGACGTAGTAAACGTATTTTCCTTTAGGTATTCAAATCTTATTGGCCGACAAAAAGTTTTTGATCCTTGTGTGGAGTTAATCCAAACATATTTGGTAATATTAGATGACGTTGAAGCCGTATCATTTCTTAAGCGTAGTGGAACCAGTGATGCCATAAAAACACTTCTGTAGTCCAGAAAAACGTCAATTTTCGATGCTTGTTTGTATTCCGGTAAAGCTGATAGGCCATTACATCCCCACTTGCATATAATCGTTAAATTGCATTTGTTTAATTCAATGGCTTCGCTCTTCGTAAAAGTTGATAAAAGATTAAAGCTGTATTTTCAAGGACTTCGGGGAGCTCTATAAATGCGCCTTTATGGCTTACTTCACTTACCAGTGGTATTATTTCTTCTTTTCCCATACTCCATTGTATGCAGGAAGTATTCTGCAACCCTTATCTTGAAATATCTTTCTTAATTTTACATACTTATTTCTACTAAGTCCTAGCATAAGTTCCAAAAATTCATATTCTGAAGATGGTGTCAGTATACTTTTTACTATTCGTTGAAGACGTTTGGGAGATGCATCAGGAAGAATGTTAGTTTTTTGTGCCGCTTCCAGTGGTTGTCTTCTCTTTTTAAATAATTCCTTATAACAATCTTTAACTACGGCATCGGATTGTGTAGATGCTATTTTCGATAATCTTCTTTTTTTGGACTTTTGACCTAAGTTTTCGTATTGTTTAGGAATAGCAAAAGAAAAGAAAAAATATTTATATTACCTACTTTTTCCTGCAATCACCTAAATAATTCAAAGTTGCTCTGGTAAATAATACAAAAAAAGGGTTATTTGAAGACGTAGAGGAGGTAAAAAGTATATATAAAGTGATCTTTTTAGTTTAGCACAAAATATGTTTATACACACTTTTCATTTTTACATATAAAATGAGAGAAAAAATCATGAGAAGGCGAGGTTTAGGAAGCTCCTATAGCTTAAATATATGTATGCTCGATATACATGTTAGTGGTATCAGAGGAAAGCTATTGACTTCTGAATTAACAATATTGTTATGATTTTTTCGCGAAAGATTCTTAAATGATGTTTATCTCAAAATCTGAAAAAATCACATCAAGTCGGTTTTTTGACAAATTAAATAACGAATTTGAATTAAAACAAAATCTAAATGGATTCTTACAAAATTTTGAAATAAAAAGCTTTTAATCAAATAAATTCCATATAAATTCCCAGAACGGGCAAAAAATGTCCAACGAAATTTGATTTTTTTTATAAAAGTGGCTATCCTGTAGCCAACAACTGAGGCTTTCAAAATTCGTTTACGGTTTTTGAATCGGTGCTTTGCACTCCGAGTATTTTTACAATAATTTATAAATTTGGTTTTAAAATTAGCTATGTTTGGATAGGGCTAGAGGGGGAAGCGTTAATATTTTTTACCTGATTTTTCTTTTATTCTCATTTGATATAGGTTGCCTTTGAAATAGTTCCAAAAAATTTACTAGTGCCGAAGTAAATTTAAATTATATAAGTAAAAAAATCCTACCACCTTTTTGAGGAAAATCCTGAAAAAACGGTATTTTTTACATTTTCCCAATTCAGAGGCTTGTAACTTTTTAACGAAAAGCGCTATAAGAACAAAACTTGAAACTAATTTATTCTAAATTTTATCAAGAATATAGCCAATGTCTTAAAATAATAATCCAATCATTAGTAAGTATACCGCGCCAAAAATTAAAAGTTAAGGTCGGCCAAAATTAAAAAAAAATTGTAACCCAATTTTCTCCCAAACTAGAAGAAATAACTTGCACATGTTAGCACTTTTTTTATAGATATTTTCATGGTCTACTTAAATTTAAAAAATGTTAACATTTGAGTTAAAACTAAACTTTTTATAACATTTCCAAAAAATTATATACCCGAGGTACCCAACTTTGAGGGCTTAACCAGAAGCCCCCCTTTAACCTAGGGAGCACATCTTTCGTAGGTCCACTCAGCAACACCTCTGCTTTACCACTGTATGTACCAAATTTGGTACAAATATTTTCATAGATATATATATACATATGTATTTGAACAATTAATTATTTGTCCTCTAACTGATTGCAAATCAACACATAAAGCGAAAAAAACGATTTATAAGTTAGTATAGTGGATAAGCAAATGTATAAGATAAAAACCAAATAAAATTTTTAAAATTTTAGGAAAATGCCTCATGAAACTGAATTAAGAGATGAAAATCGTGGATTAATCAAGGGAGAAATAGAAACCGTAACAGAAAAACAAATTTCTTGAAAAATCCAGATGACTATTAATGATATTGACGAAACTATTGATAATATTGACGAAACGGTGCTTACAGCACTTAGCAACTAATAATCACATGAGTTGTAGGTAAATAAGTGGAACTTGGTCTAAATATGACTAAACAACATGTTCATCAAATCATAGGACAATACTTAGACCCTTTATATGAGTACCGAGTGCCTAACCGTGTATAAATCAACGTCATAAAAACGAACAAATAGTATTTTACGAAAAGTATAAATTTTGGAAAGATGAATTAGAATGTGCGACATCCAGTGACAAAAAATTTTAATTTAAACGGACGAGATGGTCTCCATAAATATTGGATGGTCTTAAGACGCCCACGGGAACCACGCCACAAACGAGTTCATGATGAAGGATCAAAAGGGAAGTCCAAAATAGGTTTTGTGCTAGGAAAATTGAATGCAGAAATCTACATAGATTTGTTACAAAGCGAAAACCTTGATTTAGATGTTGATTTCCAAGGTGATAAATGGACTTTCCAAGAGGATAATGCACCGATCCACGTGGTGAAAAAAATAAAGGCCTTCTTTAACGAATTGATTTTCGAGTGGTCTGCTTTAAGCTAAGATCTCAATCCCATCGAGGATCTATGGTGAATACCTTTTGCAAAAATATATGCATCTTCCAAGGTATACGACGCACAGAGGGGTATTTTGCCAATCTAGCCGGACATTAGGCCAAAAATTAATTTTGAGAAATATAAAAATTTAAGTACGCAGCTCGACAGACAACAAAATTCTGCATCGTATAGTGCATTTTCAGGCTTTTGCTTGAGATTTGTCGTTTTGGGACACTGTTAAAATCAGGAAAGTTGAGTAAATCGCATACGTTTTTATTGACTTTAAACGATTTTGAGAGGTTTGCAATATATTTTTTGGTGGCTAAATAGAATAAAGATTTTATATTGATTTTTTTTCTGTGAAAGGGTTTATTAGTAGCTACTTATGTTAATTTTTAGAATTTTTTTTTAAATTTTTAATGATAAAAAATTTTGTTCAAAATTAAAAAAAGGTTTTTTTTTTTGTAAAATTTTTTGTCAAAAAAAAAGTGAAAAGCTTTTTAAGAGTGATCTCCATCGCGATCCTAAAAATGTTATCTATCACTACAAAATTTAAACTGTAAAAAAACGTTGCGCGTTTTTACGCCATTTTTTTTGCGATTTTTTGAAAATTTTACCTATTTATGTTTTTTCTTATCTTAGATAAGTAAATACGAGTAAGAAACCCTTGTATATTCATAAAATGTTTTGATTATTAATACTTGAAGGTAGATGTTTTTTATTTAAATCATTACATCTAACACTGTACAAAAAACAATTTAAATATCAAAAGAGATATAGACGTATATGCCCTTTCTTTCGCCTATTTGAGAGCATATTACACCTTTCATATAAACTGGCAGTGAAAAAATGGCAAATAAAATCTGATGCGGACAAAGCCATTGTTTATTGAAGTAATATTATTGAAGTAATATAAAGTGGTCACAAAATCCAAAGGTACGAGTTTGCCGATTATTGCTTAGATACTGCAATACTTTACTTTTCTCTATATGATATATAGGACGCCATGACACCTACAATGCGTCTGAGGCACGAAACAAACATTTTCGCCTTTACAGGCAGAATTTTGCTAGATCGTTTTCAAGGGTTCAATGTAACATAGATATTATTCATAGGCTTTTGCTAAGTTCTGACCCACTCTTTACTAGACCCACTCCAAAAAACGGTCATTACCTTTTACGAAAGAAGCAATTTCTTTCATGCTTTCACCTGTACTTAACGCTGAAAAGGATTCAGATTCGGAAGAGGTCTTTGAAGAATCAGACGAAGAAGAATCATGGCACTCATCATCATCTTAGTGCAAAGGAGAAGTTGTTTTAAATAAATTAATTCTTATAATTTTAAATAAAATTTTTCGTTACAATCATAAATAACTTATAACTATGAATAAATAATTTATTTTCCGATAAATAAAATACTACTAAGTAACAAATTACAAAAATATTGTTTTAATAATATTCTTGGGAGGCGGGGATTGGTTAGGCATTAGAAAGCTTAAAAATGAATATTTTTAGGAAATTGGCAAAAAAATAAAAAAAATTTTTTTTTTCACAGGAACGTGTTGGTGGTGGTATTGGAGGAATCCTCCCCCTGCCCATAAAAATAAATTTTTATGGTTTTAAGAAGTATGTTATCTATTTCTTTTAATAATTGCATTATTTTTTCAAATAATTTTTGAATTCACCGCCCATAAAAGGGGGCGGGGCTAAAAATGGCCCGCTCCCTTTTGAGTCCAACTTTAAGTTTTTGAACATTCTTTGACCTTAAAAGTTGTAATTGCTAAACAAAATGACGGGCAAATCAAAAAAAAAAAACTAGCATTTTTCAGAGGTAGGATTAGTTCTTCCAAGGGAACTTTTTTCTCCTTGATTCGATTTTTCCTATTTTATAGCTTTGACAGCCTATGACCAGTACATTTTTAGAGCCAATATAAACTAAAAAAAGTAATGTCCGACTAGACGGCTAGCAACAGCTCAAAATGCTCAAAATTGGTCGAATGGGTTAATGTTTAAATGTTTTCTGGCTGCATGCAAAATGACCCTATAAAAAATCGCCCAAAAACAAAAAATTGCCGAATGAATAATCACCCTAAAAAATGAAAAATTGCCCAAAAAGAAAAATGGAAATTTGGCTTAAAAATTTTGAAAAAATACCCAAATATAAATGAATTATCGCCCAAATTTATTTATACTTTTCTTATTAAATAAATAAATATAAAAATGTCAATATGTTTAGTAAGGGCATTGATATTGGTTTAATTCACCGAGAAAGGTTTGAGCTTGCAACTTCTGTATGTAATCTTTGATCAAAATCCAAGAAGGCATTGACACCTTCTGCTCGTGGTGGTGCTGACAAGGAACTCTACGTA
Source organism: Phasia obesa (assembly GCA_949628195.1). Classification (NCBI taxonomy): domain Eukaryota; kingdom Metazoa; phylum Arthropoda; class Insecta; order Diptera; family Tachinidae; genus Phasia; species Phasia obesa. The sequence continues at coordinate 144,140,519 of OX451215.1, read as the reverse complement.
ACCGTAGAAACGGCCGCTATATCCGTTACTAAATTAAACCGTTGATTTAAATTAATTAAACCGTTGATTGAATTCATCAAGCAAGCTTATAAATATGAAAGGAAATATATGTGAATAAAAAATTTAAAGGTACAATCAGTTGGCTAATATGAGTTGAAATATTTAATTGTTGTTTATTGTAAAATTTTAGAATTACGCCCGCAGCCAAAGAATATAAAAAATCGCGCGAGTTTTTATATTTTATAAAAAATTTTTGACTGCGTCGCCTAATTCTGAAATTTTGAAATAAACACATTTCTAACATTAATTATACATATACATACATATTTCAACTCATATTAGTAACTTATTTATAACAACATTTTTTTTCTTCATAATTTATTTATTGTATCTTCAATATTTTTGAACTAACAATAATTACTCGGTATCTTAAGTCTAAAATAAAATATACTTTTTAAGTCCAGCCAGTGCTAGACAAAAATAATGTTTGTTTCACAGATTTTACATTCATTTGCGGGTCATCCCTCTAATGTACGGCCAAGAAAAGCAGTATCTCTTCTTTTTAGTCGAATGTAACCAGGTTCATTCAGCATGTTACGCGCCAAAAGGTTTGGATGAGATTCAAGCCTTTTTAGATATGTGACTGCATGTTTCGCTATTGCTGCTTCAACTGATGGTATGTTTAGGTCTTTGTGGATGTTCGAATTTTTTAAATACCAGGGAGCAGATGTAATAATACGTAGAATCTTATTTTGGCGCCTTTGAATTTTTTCTACATTGCTAGCTGAGACAGTGCCCTCCCATAATCCCATAACACCAAATTGGTTTGAGGATCGACTTGTACAGTAGAAGTTTACAATCTAAGCTCAGGGTGGAGTTTCTGCCAACAAGCCAATTTAATTGTACTGTTTTTAGTTTCATTTGTGTTAACTTGAAGGCAATGTGGCTTTTCCAAGTAAGGCGACGGTCAAGATGTATACCCAGGTATTTAACGTCTGAAAGCTGTGGTATCATTTGGTTATTTATGCGAATAGGAGGGCATGAGTCCCTGCGCAGTGTGAAAGTTATGTGAGTGCATTTTTGTTCATTCACTTTTATTCTCCATTTTTCTAGCCATTTTTCCAAATTGAGTATGTGGTCTTGTAAAAGTTGTGATGCTTCTTGGGCACTTTCATGAATACTTAAAAAAGCTGTATCATCTGCAAAAGTTGATGTGTGGACTAGGGTGCTAATTGGCATATCTGATGTATACAGTAAATATAAAATTGGTCCCAAAATACTACCTTGGGGAACTCCGGCTTCAATGAGCTGTGGCGAGCTTAAAAAGTCACCTTGTTTTAGTAAGAACTTGCGATTCGTCAAATAATCTTTAAAGAGCTTATACAAGTTTTCGGGAAAGTTCAGCTTTAGCTTAAATATTAGGCCTTCGTGCCAAACCTTATCGAATGCTTGAGAAACGTCGATGAAAAGCTCAGAACAGTATTTTTTTTTCTTCAAAGGTCGTTTTAATTACATTTACTAATCTGTGTGTTTGTTTGATCGTACTATGTTGTTTTCTGAAGCCAAATTGATGGTTCGGAATACATCCTTTCGCGCTAAGAATTGGATTCAGCTTAGTTATTAATATGCTCTCAAATAACTTTGACACTTTTGATAAAAGGTTTATAGGTCGGTATGATTCTACTTTTGAGTTGAAATATTTAATTGTTGTTTATTGTAAAATTTTAGAATTACGCCCGCAGCCAAAGAATATAAAAAATCGCGCGAGTTTTTATATTTTATAAAAAATTTTTGACTGCGTCGCCTAATTCTGAAATTTTGAAATAAACACATTTCTAACATTAATTATACATATACATACATATTTCAACTCATATTAGTAACTTATTTATAACAACATTTTTTTTCTTCATAATTTATTTATTGTATCTTCAATATTTTTGAACTAACAATAATTACTCGGTATCTTAAGTCTAAAATAAAATATACTTTTTAAGTCCAGCCAGTGCTAGACAAAAATAATGTTTGTTTCACAGATTTTACATTCATTTGCGGGTCATCCCTCTAATGTACGGCCAAGAAAAGCAGTATCTCTTCTTTTTAGTCGAATGTAACCAGGTTCATTCAGCATGTTACGCGCCAAAAGGTTTGGATGAGATTCAAGCCTTTTTAGATATGTGACTGCATGTTTCGCTATTGCTGCTTCAACTGATGGTATGTTTAGGTCTTTGTGGATGTTCGAATTTTTTAAATACCAGGGAGCAGATGTAATAATACGTAGAATCTTATTTTGGCGCCTTTGAATTTTTTCTACATTGCTAGCTGAGACAGTGCCCTCCCATAATCCCATAACACCAAATTGGTTTGAGGATCGACTTGTACAGTAGAAGTTTACAATCTAAGCTCAGGGTGGAGTTTCTGCCAACAAGCCAATTTAATTGTACTGTTTTTAGTTTCATTTGTGTTAACTTGAAGGCAATGTGGCTTTTCCAAGTAAGGCGACGGTCAAGATGTATACCCAGGTATTTAACGTCTGAAAGCTGTGGTATCATTTGGTTATTTATGCGAATAGGAGGGCATGAGTCCCTGCGCAGTGTGAAAGTTATGTGAGTGCATTTTTGTTCATTCACTTTTATTCTCCATTTTTCTAGCCATTTTTCCAAATTGAGTATGTGGTCTTGTAAAAGTTGTGATGCTTCTTGGGCACTTTCATGAATACTTAAAAAAGCTGTATCATCTGCAAAAGTTGATGTGTGGACTAGGGTGCTAATTGGCATATCTGATGTATACAGTAAATATAAAATTGGTCCCAAAATACTACCTTGGGGAACTCCGGCTTCAATGAGCTGTGGCGAGCTTAAAAAGTCACCTTGTTTTAGTAAGAACTTGCGATTCGTCAAATAATCTTTAAAGAGCTTATACAAGTTTTCGGGAAAGTTCAGCTTTAGCTTAAATATTAGGCCTTCGTGCCAAACCTTATCGAATGCTTGAGAAACGTCGATGAAAAGCTCAGAACAGTATTTTTTTTTCTTCAAAGGTCGTTTTAATTACATTTACTAATCTGTGTGTTTGTTTGATCGTACTATGTTGTTTTCTGAAGCCAAATTGATGGTTCGGAATACATCCTTTCGCGCTAAGAATTGGATTCAGCTTAGTTATTAATATGCTCTCAAATAACTTTGACACTTTTGATAAAAGGTTTATAGGTCGGTATGATTCTACTTTTGTGTGGTCTTTTCCTGGTTTAGGAATCATAGTTATCAAAGAGACCTTCCACTCTGTGGGAAAGTACTCAAGACGTAAGATGGCATTAAAAACAAACAGAATAATTCTGCGACCTATACGGGGTAACTCAACTAACATCTTGTTACTTGTTTTATCAACGCCAGGGGCTTTTTTGGTGTTTAAATCTGCTATTGCCCTTTCAATATCGCTAAATTCAAATCTTAGGGGTACTACGGCACTAGTCTCTACTGATGGCAACTCAGCTATATCAGTACATACATTTGGGGTGAATACCTTCTTCAAATGTCCAACAAATAAATTGCCTTTTTCGGTATCATTCCTTGCCCAGTCTCCACAAGAAGTTCGCAAGGGAGGCTTACTTACGACCGGTCTTTTAAGGTTCCTACATGCACGCCAAGTAATTTTTAGAGATGCTACTCTTCGAGATTTTAGCAGCTGTCTTAGCCGTTTCGTGCAATCTTTAAGTCTAGATTTGAGTTCAGGAGATCTGTGTGCTTGCCACTCTCTTCTAATTTTTCTTTTTTCAGCCAGCAGCCGCTCAACATCTACAAAATAAATTTGATTGTATATAGCTGGTTGTCTGGTTTTTGTCGCATGTGGGTTTCGATCAAAGTAAATTAGACTCTGGTCCACATCTTCTAGAGTTCTTAGCGGTATGTTTTCCGAACAATGAGTACTGAGATATTTTCTATATTTCAACCAATTAATGCTTGTGCAAGTTGTTGGCGACGATATTTTGCTGGTTCCATATATAGACAATAGTGGGTGAATGATCTGAGGATAATTCGAGTGACGCTTCAACCTTAATCATTTCTCTCGAAATACCTTTAGTCACGCCAAAATCAATAACATCAAGTATTTTTTGTCTATCAGTAGGCCAATAGGTGGGTTGTCCACTTTATATCACATTTAGACGCATTTTTGAAATAGTGTCAAATAAAACACGACCTTTTGGAGTAATAAGCCTTGATCCCCAAAACGTATGTTTAGCGTTGTAGTCGCCTGATACTATGAAACAGGGACCTAGTGATTTGTAAAAGACGATATATTGACTCTCTGATATTTGAAATCTAGGAGGTGAATAAATCGAAGAAATAACAAAGTTTTGATGATATTCTTCAATACAGATGTTTGTTTCTTGAAGGTAGTCCTCACAAAAATCACACAGTAAATGATATTTAATTCGAGCCCTTATTAGTATTGATGAACCACCACATGCTCTGCCACGGGGGTCTTTAGTGATTGATTTTAAAAAAGCTATTTGTTGTTAAATGAGTCTCTGAAACCATCATGACATCAATTTGTTGGTTCTTCAAGAAGTACTCGAGTTCATTTTTGTGTTGGCGTAAGCCGTTTGCGTTCCAGAAACATATTTTTAAATAGTTCATGTTTTGTTAAGTACCGCCTGCAACATCATAGATTGCATGCGAACCATTTCTTGCATCATGCTGCTCATAGAGCTCATAAAACTGTTTAACGAATGCACTAATGTCTCGATACTTGCTTCGAGACGATTGTAGTTTAGCAGATGGTGTTTGTTCTTTAGCTTCTGGATGCATATTTGGGGTAGAATTGGTTGTAGGTGTCGCTTTGTGTGCTGAAACATGATTGGATTTTAATATATCCGCGTATGAAACATGTTTGGTTGAGGGTTGAGCTAACTGAGGGTAATGAGCATTTGCTTGGTATTATGGCTGCCTAGCAGGAGTACTTAATTTTTGAGTTGACTGCCTTACCTCAGAAAAAACTGGACAGCCTCTGTAGTTAGCAGTGTGATTTCCAACGCAATTGCTAAATTTTTTAACCTTCGAGTCATCCTTTGGTTTGTCGCATTGGGCGGAACAATGAAGCTCTCCACACACAACGCAAACCGGAGGCAACTTGCAGTAAGCCCTTGTATGGCCGTATTCTTGGCAATTTAAGCATTGAACGGGTCCTGACCGCTTATGTGGTTCCTCTACACTTATCCTGCGGTGTAACAGATATTTTAGATTATAAATGGGATGCGTTTCGTTCTTCTTCAATCTAATATCCCCAGGTTCCAGTTCAACGAGAAATAGAGGTTGAGGAACACGCTCTCGATTTCTTAGATTGTCAACGCTTTTAACGTTAAATCCTGCTTTTTGGAGGCCAACTTTTATTTCCACTGGATTAACATATGAGTCTACACCTTTGATGACTACCTGTAGGCCTTTGCTACTCTTCAGCTGGTAGGTATAAAAGTTCTTTTTGCAGCTTTCAAACTCCTTTACTGCTTTACGATAACTACTTTCGTCTATAAATTGAATTTTAGTTTCATCAATGTTACCACGCTTGATAGGAATTACATAGAATGAGTTTACACCGATAACTGAGATTAATTTAGTGATTACTTCATTTGAATTTTGCTCCCTTAAAAAAATTGGTGGTGGTTTAAACCACTTGGGTGCCGTTTTTGTTTCACTTGATTCGTTATCTAAAATAGCAAAACGATTATGGGAATTTATTCCGTTAGAGTCCTTGTCTTTTTGTACTTTAGCCATTGGTGCAATCTGCGAAGACTTAGGGCTTCGACCTCTTTTCAATATAGTTATGTACCTGTCCATTCCCACTTGCGTGGGAATTATTCACACAATGTATGTTTTGTTTTTTTTTTTAATACGAGCTTAAAAAAAATCGCGTCCGCACTTATCAACGCCAAAAACATAACTAGAAATATTTACTAGTATAAAAGAAACAAAACAGCTTCTACTTTTTCGCCAAAACAATTTACGTAAATAATCAGAATCTTTTTGAAGAGTGTAACTGGTAAAACTTTAAATATTGTTGGAAAAGCAGTCAGAAACTAAATTGCTTATTTTTCCAGTTTAAAGTTAAGGTAAACTTTTTGTTTTATTTTGATATAGGTTATTTGACCTTTCAATAACTTGTAATTAATTTTAATTTTTAGTTCGTTAATTATTTTTATTTTCGATATTTCGCTACTCCATTGTGTAGCATCATCAGGAAAAATTAAAAAATTAACGTTATGAAAATTACAATTAAAAAATTATTAAAAATTCAAAACTCAACTCTTTCTATCAAATTTTTAGCTGTGTTAACTATGATCCGTTTACTATGTATTGAAAAATTAAGTGTTAAACCGATAATAATGACAAAATATGTAGATGATTTGTTCTGTATATTATCCGATAGGGCCATTGACAGTTTACTAACTACATTTAATGAGTTTAATTCTAACATTAAATTTACAGTTGAGATAGAGACTGATTCGAAACTTCCATATTTAGATACTTTACTCATAAGGAGTCGTAATGACTTATTAATAGATTGGTATCAAAAACCAAGGTCTTCTGGAAGAATAATTAACTATTACTCAAAACATAGTAAACAAATCATAGTTAACACAGCTAAAAATTAGATAGAAAGAGTTCTAACGATAAGCAATGAAGAATTACACAAAAATAATAAGAATAATATTAGAAATATATGAATGATAATAATTTTCCTATAAAGCTAGATTAATAAGTCAATATAGAAGAAGAAGAATTTATCAAAACACTAGAGATATTATAGAACCAAATATTTATAAGTCTTTGGTTTATGTACCTGAAATGTCAGAACGTTTAGAAAAATCAAAAATCTTTGATAATACTACATATAGAATGGCATTTAAAACGCATAACACATTAAACAGATTATTTAGTAAAAAATATAGCATTCAAAAACTAGATTTGTCAAATGTAGTATATAAAATACCTTATAGCGGAAATGAAGATTGTATAAAGGTACAACGAAAAATAAACTAAAAACTAGAATTGCTGGACATAAATCAGACCAAAAATACATCTATTTAACCAACCAAACCCAGATAAAAGAATACGAGAAAACTTGTATTCAATTATCAATCGTCAGTTGGTGAGAACGAAGTTTACCTCTAGCTTATGCTTCCCTCTTGTTGAAAATTTTTACTTTTTTTTTAATATTTACCACCTTATATTTTTTGTTGTTCCTTCAGCCAACCTTCGGTTAGCAATGAAAGTTACTTTTTGTTTATTTGTTTTACTTCCAACAAGATTTTTAGAGAGAATAAAAACGAACTTAAGCTTTATTATAAATTTCATTTTATGTAATACATAAATAGTTCGACTAATAATAATTAAAATTTTCAAATTTCAAAATCGCAAATCACCGCGCAATCTAGCTTACTCAACAAAGTTTAGTTTGATAATAGATTAATGTTAACTAAAAAGGAATGTTGGAAGTAAAACAAATAAACAAAAAGTAACTTTCATTGCTAACCGAAGGTTGGCTGAAGGAACAACAAGATATAAGGTGGTAAATATTAAAAGTAAAAATATTCAACAAGAGGGAAGCTTAAAGTAGTGGTAGACTTCGTTCTCACCAACTGACGATTGATAATTGAATACAAGTTTTCTCGTATCCCTTTATCTGGGTTTGGTTGGTTAAATAGATGATGTTTACAGCTAAACACTACCCTAAGTAGATTAGATACAAGAGTGCTGATGACGGACGTGGCTGTCTAGAAAATGTGCATTCCGCTCCTGCTGGTGTCTAAAATAAAATTTTCCCAATTTTTCTTTAATATTATCACCTAATTTGTAATTTAATAAGTTCTTTCTTAGAGAGAATAAAAACGAACTTAAGCTTGATTATAAATTTCATTGTATGTAATATTTTATAAATTTTTTTGGCTGCGGGAGTAATACTAAAATTGACAATAAACAATAATTAAATATTTCAACTCATATTAGCATACCGATCATACCTTTATTATTATTTTTTTTTTATTCACATATATTTCCTTTCTTATTTATTTTAATGAGCGTTTTTGATCATAGCTTTCTGGATGAATTAAACCAATATCAATGCCCGTACTAAAACTATTGACATTTGTATATTTTTATATTTAATAAGAAAGCTATGAATAAATTTGGGCGATAATTCATTTATATTTCGGTATTTTTTCACAGTTTTTGGGACAAATTTCCATTATCATTATTTTTTTTTGGGCAATTTTTCGTGTCTTAGGATAATTTTTCATTCAGTAATTTTTCATAGAGTCATTTTGCATGCAGACTGTTTATAAATACTTTACTAATTTTTAATAATTTTGTAATTTATTTTAGGAAAATATTTTAAAAATACTCGTTATGAAAAAATAAATATTTGTTATTACGATGTTCATATACTGAATGAAAAAAGGCATGTGACATTCATATATTAATGAAAACATTCATTGGATAGAAGTATTTTTTCTGACTATTTACGTATGTAAATTTCTTGCAAAAATAAAATTCAAGTTTTTTAACTGTTTTTCTATTTTATCAGGTATTTAAACTATGTAATTCATTCTACTACTATTAATTTTCTTTGCGACTATAATCTTCTCTACTTTGAGAGCGTGAATATCAGACAAACTCACGAAAAAATGGACACGAGCGACCAATTTTGTTTTTAATTAAGCTAATAAGATATTAAGGTATTATCTATGGGCAAAACAAGAAGGAATCGATTAGTTCCTTTCAAGGAATTTTATTTAGAAAAGAAATATTTATTATATTATTTTAATGTTGTTTTTATGGGCATGGTCGCCAACAGTAATAGGACGCAACACTCAAGAAGATTCAGTACAGCGTTGCTTGAGTCAAGTTTAAGGGTCTTTTTATCGGTAAATATTTTAATCTTAAATTTTTTCTTAAATTTGTTTTTTTGGTAAAAGAAACTCGTGTGGTAACAAGCTCGTTAGTCAAATCTGCTGCCGATTTTTGAAATTTCTTTCGTGTGGCTCAATATGGGGTAAGGCGATTTCACACCATGTGTGAACGTTTGCTCCTCTGATTATTTTTTGTTGTCCTTTTTTGCCAATGTCTTGTCAAAAATACATACGTTCAATAAAAGAAATAGTTAAATTACAAATTAAAAAGAAACATGGTCATAAGTTAAAAAACTTAAAAAAATCTTTTTTAGAAGCGAAGAACTTTAAATTTACAGCACCGTTTTCTGTGACAGCTGATTTGAAAGTTATCGTTTTTTTAAGGTTAGTTTTGGTAATTTATCATGAATATACTCACGCCATAGTAAAAATTTTGTTAATTTCAATAAAAGAAATAGTTAAATTACAAATTAAAAAAAAAAAACATCGTTATAAGATAAAAAACTTAAAAAAAAAACGTTTTTAAAGGCGAAGAACTTTAAATTTGCAGCGCTGTTTTCTGTGACAGCTGATTTGACAGTTATTTAAAGTTAGTTTCGGTAATTTATGAATATACTCACGCCAAGTAACGTTTTCAAATTTAGTTTTGAAAATCATGGTTCAATTCGTCAAACTCATGGGGCATTTCATGCTCATAATCGTCCCTTAATGCGATTGATTCGAGAAACAAGTAACTGAGAGAAACATTTGGCGAAAGAACAATTTAAAGAAATGGATCTATTAACTGAACAGATTTGACACGAATATTCGTCCCGTAATTGCCGAAAAAGCAGGACTTACTGCGAAAATTACTGCGAAAATAAAGCCAGTTGGATGGACGTTAAAAACGTTTTCCCTGTATTATTTCAAATTCTACGCCTCTATAAAAAACATGCCTTTAGTCTAATAAAAAAAATTGTAAAATAAAAGACCATTAAATCAAATTAGCGGATAAATTGTTCACATTAACTCCCTTTCTTATTTTAACGGAATTTTACTTCATTTTTTAAATTAATTTTATTTCAATTAACAATAATAATATTTAAGTAGTTCACCTAATCAATTTACTTACAAACATCAGGATGAGATTTTTTAACAAGTGCTGACTTTGTATTTAATGTTTTATTATTGCAGTTAATCGATGATGTATCTGATTGATATTTAGGTAAATTGTTCGATCGTCCTAATATACTTTCTATGCTGAAGGAGCAATTTCGTTCAGACTTTAGATATTTTTTTGAAAAGAAAACACTTTTACTTGATTGTAGATTTTGATCACTATTATTAGATGGAGTGTCACTAATATCACTACAATTTAAATCAGAATCATAAAAACTTTCTATATCATCTTCAGATGTTACAATTTCCGTTTCTACAGCGTGTAAATCCTCTCGAATCATTTTATTTTATGTTTTTATGAATAGCCGCAATTTAAATTTCAGAAATGAACTAATCGGTTCTTAATCACTTATTAAACACTACTGTAGAAGTTAAAATTAAGTTGTTACATTGAACCACTTAAATCCCCTTTAAAAGTTAATAAACCATCATGTGTTTTGTATTTAAATGAATGAATGTGTTTGCTATGCCTTCTACACACCTCTACTTGTTTGCATCTTACTTTACCAGACTCCGCCCAAAATAATGACAGAATTCAAAATACATTTTTTAACACTGAAACCAGTTATCCATTTCTCACCAACACAACCATCACTAACAGCTATTCGAAGTTCGAAACACTTTAGAGTAATAAAGATAACAATAGTCCACTGGGGAGGCTAGTTATAACTCGTAACCAATTAAAGAGATTTTGAATTGAACCCCCCTGGAACATCTAATGATAGTACGCGTGTGTATACAAGAGATGTTAATAACTAAACTGTGATACTTACACACACACACACGGGTACACTGAATATACTAAAGTACCAGATGACCGCCACCAGTATTATTTGACAAAGTGTAAACAAATATACAAATTAACTTGTTATAGATGTTTTCCATTTCAATTAGGACCTGCAAAAGGTGTTAATATACAATTTCGTTAATGATTTACTCTGATTAGAGTTTATTTTTCCAAACAGACAGAATTTTAGCAGACACACATTAGGTGCAGTAACGAACAACCTGTTTTGAATTCCGAAAAGTAAAAAAATGTTTCTAAAAATACACTTGTCATATCAAATTTCCATGTCTTTTATGGCGTCACCTAAATAATATTTTAATCAACAGGTTTTTAAGCAGACGTAAATTGTTGTCCACGCGGAAGCAAGAATTTTTTTTGGATGTCATGGCACTGCCGCAAGTAACCCAAAAACTCATCGGTTTGCACCGGTATGCTCAATCCAACGGCAGCAGTTCCAGCATTTCTGGAGATCGCGTTGTCATTGCCGATAACTAGTCGTATCCATTTTTGGGGTTCCTTCTTCGGATGTCGTTTTTATAGAAGATGATTCGATTCATCGAGAAGTATCCATAAAGCCTATTGGTGTTTAGTAATAAGCCAAAATCCATGTTGTTAAACTATGAGGAATCCAATAAATACAATTATTTGCGAAAACTTTTCACTACTAATAACATTTTCCGCTGGCAATAACAAAATATTTCTTAAATTGATAACTCTTTGTTAAACAATCAATTTAACAAAATGGGCAATTCCAGGACGAATCAACAAGGCACTTAAAATGACTACTTCAGATTTTATTGAAACTTTTTTTATTTATATTCCTTGACTCTCTGAATCCAAATATAATTAAAAAAAATTATCTGCTATAGTTTTCTAGCTATACAGTTATAAAAGTGGGAAAATATCGCTTTTTTGCATATGCGCTCGAGGGTTGAATATATTCTAATTCCAGTTCTATAAGCTCTAGGAAGTTAAGTAATAGCTCATTTTAAACGGAGTTTCTTATGCTTTAATTTGATATCAATCATGGCTTGGTGAGAACACCATAAAAATTTCAGAGTGGTACCATGGGATCAGAAGTTATTTTAAGGAATATTTCATACCTTTATTACCCAGTTTATTAAAAATTTATATGTTTTCAGTTTGAAATGAGTCAAAATTAAGTTTTCTTAATATAACTTCTGATCCCACTACGGTTCCACTCTGAAATTTGTATGGTGTACTCACTAAGCCACATTATCTCAAAGAATTTTATAAAACTTTTTTTTTAAATACAAGAAAACAGTTTTTTTTAAATTTGTTTTTTTCATGATTGATATCAAATTAAAGTGTATGAAATCCCCTTTAAAATGAGCTATTACTCAACTTCCTAGGGCTTATAGAACTGGAATAAGAATATATTTAATCCTCGAGCTCATATGCAAAAAAGCGATATATTTCTATTTTGATTACTGTATAGCTGAAAAACTGGAAGAGATAGAATTTTTTTAAAAGTATATTTGGTCAAGTCAAAGAATATAAATAACAAAAGTTTCAATAAAATCGGAAGTGGTAAATTTTAAAACAATTTTTTTTTTTGTTGATTTGACATAGTGTTGAATAAAAAAATAAAAATTAATATGGACCCAGCAAAAAAATATTGAAGGTGTTCAAAGGGAAATTATGATTTCATGATTTTCTAAGCACTCATTTGATGGAATGCATTTTTAATGGCATCCCTAGCTATTACTATGATAAGTGTAAATAGGTGTGTTTCTTTACTCAACTTTGGGATCCCTAGGAATCCCAATTTGCACGAAAAGCGTTCCCGAACGTTAAATTTGGGTAAATGAGACCGGTTTTGAGTAAATGAAATTCTTCCTCTTCTTGCACAAAACAGCCCAAAGTTTTTCTTCGGGAAAATTGTGTAAATTGTCAAACAGCTATAAAACATAAACAATAGAAAAATGGAAAAAATAAAGAATAACATTTTTTAAAAAGTGTAGAATAGTATGTAAATATTAACATAAACGATTTTTATTAAGAGTGTCTGTGTTTTATTTTTAGTTAGTTTTTATTTCCTACAGATAAATTACAGTGTAAATGTACAAAGCTAAAATTTATTCCAAAAAAAATAAAAATTTTAATTATTTTATCAAAACTGACAAAATACTTTGACTTTTTATTTTGTGTAAAAATTTGTTTTATGCTGTTCCCGTACTTTTTAACCGACTTTAACAAAAAGAAGGAGGTTATCAATTCGTCTGAATGTTGCTTTTTTATGTTTGTGCTGCAGAACTCAGTAATTTCTGAACTGATTTTAAAATTTATTTCTCTATTAGAAAGGAAATGCTTACAGATTGGTCCCATTTGAAAAGTTCAGAATTTTGAAAATTAAAGGGTGTCCCCATACAACATACGTGTTTTTACGTGTATTATGAACCGTAAAGGGCACCCTTTTAAAATTTAAAAAAACTGCTTATTACTATAGCTGCCAATAACAAAAAGTAATAAAAAATAAACTTAAATATTAAATAATGTCCCCATATGTAACATCAATTTATATATATGAACCATTTGAACCATTCATCACTTCTGATCACTTGAAAATTGGACAAAAATATTATAATTAGAAGTTACAGGGTGTCCCAATAGTTGATGTAATTTGATGTATATTCCAAAACTTTTGAACTGTAACAGAGAGACGGTTGAAATTTACGAAGAACCTATATATCTAAGTCCTTTATAACATCAAGTATATAATTTAAATTTTGAAACTAAAGGGTGTCCCCATAACTGATATAATTTCACCTATCTATCCCTATCTTTTGAACCGTTATAGACAAACACTTGAAAATTAGACAGAATTTCCACTACTATGTCCCGTATAATAACATTTATAAATATTTAAAATCTTAAAGAGTGTCTCAATAGTTGATGTAAATTGATGCATATGGCCAAACTTTTGAACCGTTTTAGACAGACATTTGAAATTTACAAAGAATCGGTCCTTTTAAATAAGTGTTTAATTTAAAATTGTACATTAAAGGGTGTCCCCTAGGTGATATTGTTTAAGCTATATGGCCATATCTTTGGAACCGTTACTTTTTATTACTGTGTCAGTAATAATAAGTGTAAAGAAATAAATGGTGTCCTCATATCTGACGTAATTTGTCGTATATGGCTTTATCTGCTTAACCGTTATGGATAGACATTTGAATGTACAGAACGTATATTACTATGTCCGTTAGAGCAACAAGTATAAAAGTACTTGATTTGAGTACTATTTCTTACAGATTACTTCCTTTTAAATTTTTAGTTTAGAATTGAAGCACATATATTTGTTTTGTAGTCGGTTTTTTTGAAAGAATTATGTGTAATATTGTCTCTTTATGAGAAAAAATTATGCTTGCTCTCATTTTCACGAACTTTACCCAAAAAGTAAAGAAACGGACCTAATATATGTATATGAAAGGGTTAAATGTCACAATTTGTTCAAGAAAAATATTTATTTAAAACATAATTTTACCCGAAAAATGATATCAAAATATATTTATATAAAATTTGTTTCCCACGTTTGTCATATTAATGGATCTTGCTGGACATTCACAAGGCTGTTTAATTTCTGATGAACATACATATGTTCATAGACAGTCCAACGAAAAAGTGATTTTAACGGAGTAATATGGTTATTACTCTTAATAAAGACTGCATGAAAATCAGGAAGCCAGAGTACATGTGTAATTATGCGAAACTGTGATAAAGGCTGCAAGGCGTAAGTATCCTAATCACCTGTATCTTTTGCACCAATGTGGTCGAACGAAATGTGGCTTATATACATGTCGCTTAATGGAATCAAAATGGTGTTAACCAAAATGGTATCATAGACTAATTTGGATCGATTAAACATGTTTTGCAGCGAAAGTTGACCCTCAAAAACACTGCTAAAGCAAGAGACATCTGTGAGTGTTCAACTGCTACTTCCGGTGTAAGCATGAATGCGAGGTAAGGTTGCCAGGGTCTTAAGTGGGTAATTGGCCACTTCCGAATTAAAAAGTTCGACTAAAACCGCAGCCAAAAATACGTATTCTGATCACAAACCACTTCCTCGTTTTTGGAAATGATGAGTACATTTTTCTTTTCCTAGACAAGTCATTTTTTTCTCATTTGAACAGATGAAGTATATGATGAAAGTGACGAGAAGGGATCTACTGATATAAGCTCTTGATTTATGAAGTAGTGAAGGTGATTTATAATTATAATAATTATTCAACTTGTTTGAAAATTTAAAATTAAGAAATTAAAATTGTTTTTTTTTTTTTTTAATTATTATTTTCGTTTGTTTTAATTCATTTATCAGAAGGCATGAAAAATCCAATGCAGGCATTGATGAAAATTATAAAAGAGAATCTTAATTTTCATTGGTGGTAGGCTCTCATTTTAATGACGATCCTTTTATTAAATTAAGAACTCATCCGAATCATCGAAATTTCATTAGTCCTAAGCACTCATTTCAATGACAGCCAGTTTATTTAAATGTGAACCCATGACTTCCAATGACAAGCCAATGTTAAAATCATGCGTTTTTCACCTAAATTGAACCAGTGCAAGATCAGTAGAACTCATGAATTTACTAGTGTTTTGTCATGTCTTTTTTTGCTGGGGAATAAAAGGTATTGACTAAATATTAAAATAATTACAATGTGTTTAGTTTGTTGTGGATTTGTTATAAAATTAATATTTTTCCAGTGTTATTGTTAATGTTCGTTCTTCCATATATTTACATTTTATCTAAAGTTGCGTTCCCCCTTGAAAACTCCAATGAGATTATTTTGGTTTATTAGGTAATATTGCAGGATTCTAAAATTGGTAATATCGGCTACTCATTTTTGCTCAATATTTAATATACGGTGCTTAGAAAGAGGAGCAAATGCTGAAAAAGCTAGAAGTATTAAAAATGAAGGATACAGATGTGAAGAAATCCAATTAAAAAGACTTTAAAATTATAATTTCAACAGAATTTCAGAAATTCAGACAAACAGCCATATTACAAGAAGAAAAACCATTAATTCCAAAATTATCAGAAAACGATACATATTGACCATATTCTGTCACTAATAATGGTGGATGGTAAAGTATGTAATGCCTTAACTCAAACTTCAACCGCCAAGTGTTACTTACATACATATGTATGTAATGCAAAACCCACCGAAATTAACAATATTGAACGAGTTAAAAAATATTGCATATTAGCTATCCCCAGCAGGGTTGTCAGATATGGCGATTTCTCGCCAAACGTGGCGATTTTCAATCTTATTTGGCGATCAAATTTTCGATTTGGCGACATGGCGACTTTTCATTGAATTTGGCCAACATTAGAGACTGAATTAGGAAATATCAAAATGGATCATAAAGAAATTGAAGTTTTAAAAGTAAATTATTTTTCATATTTAAATATGATTTTACTTCTAGAAACCGGAAACATAAATTTTAATTTTGAAATCAATTAGTCGAACTATTTTTGTATTACATACAATGAAATTTATAGTCAAGCTTAAGTTCGTTTTTATTCGCTCTAAGAAAGAATTAATTAAATTACAAATTAGGTGATAATATTAAAGAAAAATTGGGAAAATTTAATATTTAGACACCAGCAGAGCGGAATGCACATTTTCTAGACAGCTACGTTCGTCATCAGCTGTCTTCGTAGATATCTACTTTTGGTAGTGTTTAGTTGTAAGCATCATCTATTTAACCAACAAAACCCAGATAAAGGAATACGAGAAAACTAGTATTCAATTATAAATCGTCAGTTGGTGAGACCGAAGTCTACCACTACCTTAAGCTTCCCTCTTGTTGAATATTTTTACTTTAATATTTACCACCTTATATTTGTTGTTCCTTCAGCCAACTTAAGCTGGACTATAAATTTCATTGTGTGTGAAACATAAATTTATTAAAAGTTCACGAACATATTTCCACTTTCATATTTAAAAATATCTAAAAATGGTTTTATTCATTTATTATTTAAGGTTTACAAACATCTTTCGATTTTAAATGTTGCAATTCCTTATCACAAATAAAATTTCTTGTTTCAAAATTTGTTATAAATCTTTATATACTTTTGGATACTTATCAACCATAATAGAGAATATTAACTTTTGGTTTAGAAAGATTATAAAAAATATTATATTCTATCTAATTAAGTACAAGGTCATGTAGTTTCGTACTTGAAGTATTGAAAATTCCAATGAATTTTTTACCTACAAAGGAAGTTTTGAGGTAAGGATTAAGTTCGTTTTAGGTGATTAATTTTAAAGGATTGGATTTTTTTTTTTTGTATTATATGCTGCTAGTTACTGGATAGAAAGACTGTGAAACACATGCTGTAAATTTTATGAATTAAAATAGGGCATGTTGCACACATTCTTTATAGTAATGTTGAGTAAATTCCTCTAAAACTTTTTTAAATAAGAACACCCTAAGGATGTGTATGTTTAGGTCTCCATTTATTATAATAACCAATATTTTTTATTGTTTCAAGTACAAAATGTTACCTTTTTCGTGTTCACTACTCATTAAAAAACAATATGTTTATATTTTGGCGACTTTTTTTCTATTTTTGGCGAATTAAAGCTATTTCGATTAAATTTCTATTTTGTGATTTATTAAAAATATTTGTAAAATTAAAGAATATTGGTTATATTATAGGCAAATTTTAACTGTTTTGGCGATTTTTCACATCGATTTTGGCGAAATAGGTGAAAATAAATTTGACAACCCTGATCCCCAGTGCGCTTCGCTACACCCATCGAAAAATAATACAATAAACGCTTGAAAGAAAAATATATCCAACTTTTAATCCGAAAACGTATGCCATTCTCACGACAAAGCTGTTTCAGTTTATATCGAAAGTAACATGCCCATTCTTCCCATACAATCTTTTTTTGCTAGACTATGCATATTACGTTAATAATTTTTTACTTTATATTGGCGGTACCACTCCCACTATCCTAGTCCATCTGTATTTTTCTGGATTATGCACACTAGTATGGTTAGGTTACTTTTGCAAATTTGTAAGACTCTACCTATTGCAGATCTCCAGGTAGACGATAATTGTTTACTTTGTATAGGAGATACCACGCCCACTATTCTAATCGAGCCTGTGTTTCGATAAACTACGTACATATATTAATAATGGGGTTTACTGGTGAAAAATTTCGAAGATCTACTTACTTATAAAGTGGGCGTGGTCAAATTCTTTTCGTAAAAATCTAAGTTGGGTTTTGATAAAGATAAACTTCATTTCCATTTTGCTTTTAAAAGTAAAATTCATTACATTTTAAAAATATTAAGTGTATTTAGACATTATAAATTAAATTTCCAAATTTAAGAGTTGGTAACAATTTCTTATTAACAAAATATGTTTTAAATTTGAAGAACTTAATTTATTTCTCTGCTTGGAACAAATAAATTTTAAGTCGGATGTGAGTGTTTATTCGTTGAACAGAACGGTCGCAAGGTTTTAAGCTCGCAATATTCAAAAAAAAAAAAAAAACAAAAATACAGTGTGTGAATTTTTTTACAAACAAAATACCAAAACAATAAAAACCTGTTTGATACAGAACAACAAAGTTGTTGTATTTTTTTTCCCTTCTTTTACAACGGCATTTATTACTAGTAAGAAGAAAAAAACAAAAAAACAGTGCGAGGGCTCATTTATAAGTCACTCAAACTTAAATATATCTGAGAAAAGTGCGAACATAAGCAGTAGAAATGCATATGTAATACTAAATGCTGATGAAAGCAGTGATAAAAATGAAATAAATAAAAACAAAAAAACTGATGTGTTTTTAAATGCTGCGCCAATATACCGCACACGTTCCTGTTCACCATTGTTGCTTAGTAGCGACAAAAAAATATATATGAATAAGTCATCTTCGCCTTCTCAACACAGTGTGACCAAAACAAACATGGACAGTGCTCAAAAACCCAAAACACAAGTAGGCATAGATAGATACGTGACGGTATTAAAACGAGGACGTAGCCCTAAATCTTCGCAGTTGGCTTCAATTTCTAAAGTACCTAAAGATAGGGACTCTAATAGTCTAAGTTCCCAAAACCGCTTTGCAATCTTGGATAGCGAAACAAGTGTGCCTACAACCTTACTTAAGTCGTTCAAACCACCTCCTATTTTTCTGAGAGAACAAAATTCTAATGATTTAATAAAAAGTATAATTTCAATTATAATTGGAGAAAATTCATTTTATGTGATTCCTCTTAAGCGTGGTAACATAAGTGAAACAAAGATTCAAATAAGTGATGAAAGCAACTTCCGAAAATTTGAAACCCGCAATAAGAATTTTTACACCTACCAATTGAAAAGTGGCAAAGGTTTGCAGGTAGTCATAAAAGGTATGGACCCTTGTGTCGATCCAGCTGATATTAAAACTTGTCTACAAAAAAATGGATTTAAGGTAAAAAGCGTATCCAATATCAGAAATCGTGAACGTGTCCCCTAACCAATATTTCGGGTTGAATTGGAACCTGGTGATATGAGATTGAAAAAAAAATGAGACTCACCCTATATAAAATATTAAATATCTTAAAAAATTACCATAGAGGAACCACATAAGCGATCAGAACCTGTACAGTGTTTAAACTGTCAAGAATTTGGTCTTACTAGGGCTTATTGTAAGTTGCCCCCTGTTTGCGTTGTCTGTGGCGAGCTTCATGTTACAGCCCAATGCAATAAAACTAAAGATGACATAAATGCAAAAAAATGCAGTAATTGTGGTGGAAATCACACCGCAAACTACAGAGGTTGTCCAGTATATACTATAGTGAAGAGGTCTTCAATTCAAAAGTTGCACAACCTTCCAAAGCATCCACAATACACACCAAATGCTAATTATCCTCAATTATCACAGCCCAACGCAAAACATGTTTCGTATGCTGATAT
This sequence comes from Phasia obesa, assembly GCA_949628195.1. Classification (NCBI taxonomy): domain Eukaryota; kingdom Metazoa; phylum Arthropoda; class Insecta; order Diptera; family Tachinidae; genus Phasia; species Phasia obesa. The sequence goes on along the minus strand of OX451215.1, from coordinate 144,120,731 downwards.
TTTAAAAACAAATCGTACATCAGTTATTAATGTACCACCAACATCAAATAATAACAACAATTTATACACTGAAAATAAACAACAAATCCCATCCGCTAACTTCAGTCGCCTTGAAGGTACAATTGATACATTAGTGCAGTCTTTAAACAATTTTATGAACTCCATGGGAAATATGATGCAAGAAATGTTAAAAATGTAATCCATGATATTGCAGTGAGTACTTAAGAAACCATGAACTGTTTAAATATATGCTTCTGGAACGCAAACGGCTTACGCCAACATAAAAATGAAATTGAGTACTTCCTTAAGAATCAACAAATTGATATCATGCTGATTTCAGAGACTCATTTAACGACAAACAGCCTGTTTAAAATCAGTGGCTATATATTTTATGATACTAAGGACCCCCGTGGTAGAGCTTGTGGTGGATATTAATAAAGGCCCGAATTAAACACCATTTATTTTCCGATTTTTTTGAGGACTACCTTCAAGCAACAAACATCTGTCTTGAAGAATTTCATCAAAACTTAGTCATTTCATCGATTTATTCACCTCCTAGATTTACTATATAAGAGTGCCAGTACAGCGATTTTTACAAATCTCTATGTCCTTGTTTCTTAGGAGCTGGCGACTACAATGCCAAACATACGTTTTGGGGATCAATGCTAATTACCACAAAAGGTCGCATTTTGTTTGACGTAATTTCAAAAATGGCTATGAATGTTGTTTCGAGTGGACAACCAACTTATTGGCCTACTGATCGACAAAAAATACCTGATGTTATTGATTTTGGTGTAGTTAAGGACATTTCAAGAGAAATGATTAAAGTTGAAGCATCACTAGATTTATCTTCAGATCATTCACCCACTATTGTTTCTATATGGAACCCACAAGAAATGATGTCACCGACAACAAGCACTCGCATAAATTAGTTAAGTTATAGAACATATATTAGTTCTCATTGTTCGGAAAATGTACCGCTAAGAACACCAGAAGACGTAGAGCTGTGTCTTTCTCAATTTGAAAAAACCTCAAGCTGGCCGCTCAACATGCAACAACAACCCGACGACAAACTAGATACAACCAAATTTATTCTGCGGATGTCGAACGGCTCCTGACTGAAAAAAGAAGAATCCGAAGAGAGTGGCAGCTACACAGATCTCCCCAGCTCAAAAATAGACTAAAGGAGTGCACGAAAACGCTTAGAAAGCTGCTGGAATGTCGAAGAATAGCATCCCTGGAAAATTACCTGGTGGATCTTGACACAACTTTACAATCAGATTATTCATTATGGCGTGCATGTAGAAACTTAAAACGACCAGTCATTCGCAAACCTCCCTTACAAACTTCTTGTGGGGGTTGGGCAAGAAATGATACTGAAAAAGGTAATCTATTTGTTGACCAATTAAAAAACGTATTTATTCCAAATGACTAGACTGATATAGCTGAGTTGCCACCTGTCGATGTTAGTCCTGCAGTCACCTTAAGTTTTGAGCTTCGTGATATTGAAAGGGCAATAACTGATTTAAACACAAAGAAAGCGCCTGGTTTTGATAAAACGAGCAATAAGATGCTAATTGAGCTTCCTAGTATTGCACTAAAAATAATTCTCTTTATATAGTAATTATTAAAACAACTTGGTCTGCTGTTTTCTTTGAGTTTTTATTCAGAACTGAACTTTGAGTTTTTCTTAGTTACATTTTAAAGCTTAATATTTGTAGTGAGGAAGAATAAATGTGCCCAATAAGCACATTCAATAAACAAACTTCGTTCTGTAATAATAGAAGTTTGTTTATTAAAATTGAAAGAATGTGCAGACGTTTGCGTCTGCATTTTGTGGGAACCATAAAAGCATAAATGAATTACATGTATGTGGCTATATTTAATGCCATTTACCGTCTTGAGTACTTTCCATCAGATTGGAAGATTTCATTGATAACTATGATTCCTAAGCCGGGAAAAGATCACACAGAAGTAGAATCATACAGACCCATAAGCCTTTTATCAAACATGTCAAAGCTATTCGAAAAGATTTTAATTTCTAAGTTAAACCCAATTCTAAGCGATATGGGATGTATTCCGAATCATCAATTTGGATTCAGAAAACAACACAGTACAATCGAACAAACACACAGATTAGTAACTGTAGTCAAAAAGACCTTTGCGGAAAAAAAATATTGTTCAGCCCTTTTCATAGACGTGTCTCAAGCGTTCGACAAAGTATGGCATAAAGGCTTAATATATAAGTTAAAGCTAAATTTGCCTAAAAACTTCTATAACTTGCTAGAAAGTTATTTAACTAATCTGAAAGAAGGAGACTTTTTAAGTTCACCACAGTCTATTGCCGCTGGAGTACCCCAAGGTAGTGTATTGGGACCTATTTTATATTTATTGTATACTTCGGATATGTCAACTAGTGACCGACCACAAATCGACATTTGCTGATGATACAGCTTTTCTAAGAATTCACGACAGTCCCCAAATAGCATCGCGATATATACAAGACCACATATTTAATTTGGAAAACTGGTTGAAGAAGTGGAGAATAAAAGTGAACGAACAAAAATGCACTCACATAACGTTTACACTACGTAGGTACTCATGTCCCCCTATTCGCATAAATAATCAAATGATACCTCAAGTTTCTGATGTCAAATACCTCGGTATACATCTTGATCGGCGCCTTACATGGAAAAGTCATATAGAATCAAAGTTAACACAAATGAAATTGAAAGCAGTCCAACTTAACTGGCTTATTGGCAGAAACTCTACTCTCAGCTTAGATTGCAAACTTTTGCTATACAATTCGATCCTCAAACCAATATGGCGTTATGGGATTCAGTTATGGGGCACTGAATCAGCTTCAAACTTGGAAAAAAATTCAAAGGCGGCAAAGTAGAATTTTAAGAATGATTACATGTGCTCCTTGGTATATTAAAAACTCGAACATCCACAAAGATTTAAACGTGCCATTGATTGAAGCAGAAATCGCAAAACATGCATTAACATATTTAAAAAAGCTCGAAACACATCCTAAACCGCTGGCTCGTAACATCCTAAACGACCGCGGATACATTCGACTAAGAAGGAGGGATATTACATTTTTTGGCCGAACCCCAGAGAGGTGAACCCGAAATGATGACATCAGCCGGAAAATAAATTTGAGCCCGGCATTGGCTGGACTTAATTAAGTATAATTTAGTTTTAAGATGTGAACACTTATTGTTAGTTCAATTATATTTGAAAATTCAATAAATAAAGTTGAAAAAAAAGTCGGAAAAAATTTGTTTGCAGCAATGTGTAGAAGGAAAAAGGGATAACAATTTCAAAGCATTTCTTTTTAACTCTGGCAAATCAGAATCATTTAGATTTTTCCAGAATTCTATTCCCATTTTTCCCGGAGCTTGGACTTCGGTTCGAAGAAATATAAGTTCTTATTGTAAATCGAACTCATATTGAGTAACATCACAGTTATAAGGGTTATGAAATAAATCCAACTGCAGTTGTATACTCTTAAAATCTGCAAACCTGTCTTCAAAACTGTTGAGCAGTGTATCAAAAATCTCAACTCGCTTAGTTTTCGCAGCATCGCACAGCGATTCGACCAATAGAGATGTTTTTTAAAACTAGAAAAGTCATCTGACTTAATTTGGCAAAGTATGAAAAAAAGTTTTGTTTTAAAATTAAATAAAATTTTACAAATATCAGATATATTCTTACCTATTCCTTGAAGCTCTAAGTTGAAATCATTAAGCAAAGAAGATGTATCAGCTAGAAAAGCTAGATCTGATATGAATTGTGCATCTTTTAACAAATTTGTTGCCGACTCATCGATATTTTCTTTTTCTAAAAACTCTAAGACTTCTTCTTTCAAATCATATAGCCGGTTAAGACAGTCGCCACGACTGAGCCAACGTACCTCAGTGAACATTTTAAGATCATTGAAAGCTGCGTTTTTAGATGATAAAAATTTTACAAATTTTCGATGAGTGAGGGCATTGTGTCCTCCTCTTATTTTATTTATAATGCGCTATGCGGTCTTCATAGTAGAGTCTTGAGTAATAAATTTTGACGCAAGTGCGGCTTGATGGATAATGCAGTGAAAGTTTTGCATTGCTATTTCACTTTTTTTTATATTACCTATCAAACCTGTGTTTTTTGCTACCATTACATTTGCCCCGTCTGTGCAAACACCGAAAATTTTGTTTACTTTTGTAAGTTTATCACTTACAACTTCGATCAAAAGCTTTCCAGTTACATGTCCATAGAAGGTTTCCAATGTCAACATTGATTTAAAAACATTAAAATGTTCATCAATGCATCTTATACAGACAACCAGTTGACAAAGATTATTGATATCTGTACTTTCATCTAAACAAAACGAAAGAAATTTACAATTGATCAATTTTTCTTAATAGAAGACTTCACCGAATTTCCTATTTGGGCAATACGCCTAGCCACAATTTGGGGTGACAAGGGAATTGACTTTATGAAATCTGTTCTATAATTTAACGTTTGAAAAGTTTTTTGTAAAATATTTTTTGCTAGCATTCCATCAATAAATGGTCTGACATGCTGAGCGATTTCCAAGCTTATTTGGCTTGAAATGAATTTTTATTTTGCAAAATTTCCTCATTTTGCTCTTCTTCCAGAACCCATTCTTTAATTTTTTGCATATAAAGGTTTTTTTGATCAACAAAAAACATTTTCCTTTTTTCCTCTTCTAATTTATTTATTTCTTTATGAAAAAGGTCAAAATGCCTTTTAATTGAAAAAGTTTTCTTTGTTTTAAATGTTTGGTAACATAAAATGCATTGCATGTTACCAAAAGCGTTTTTAATGACAAAATTATTTATTGTTTTTGTAATGCTTAGTTTTGTGTTTGCTGGGCAATATTATCTTATCCAATACAGATGCATTTCATTTATTGAGAGTTTTGGCTAGCTATGCTTGAGTGTCAAAATTATATTCGCCTTATTATTATATTCGCCTTAATTTGTTTTGTGTTTTATGTTCATTATTATATTGTTTTAGTTTGTGCGTTTATAAGTGCGGACGCGATTTTTTAAGCTCACCATTAACAAAAACCAAAAACAAATAGTGTGAAAAAATTCAAACAAAAGCAAAAAACAAATTTGTTTTAATACAACAAAGTTGTCTGTAATTTTTTCTCTTTTCTCATTATTTTTTTACAACGGCATTATTGCTTTGCTACTTTAAAAATAAAACAAAAACAATAGGAGCCAATGAGCCTCTTTAATTTAAGTAACAAAAATGTGGCCACTATTGAATTAAATAAATCCAAAAAGTTAAAATAATTTGTGTATAAAGGCTACGCCAGCTATTCGTGCCCAATCCTGTTCATCGCTTTTGTTAAGTGATGACAATAAAATAACTACTAACAAGTCGCCCTCTGAACACAGTATTACCAAAACTAATATGGATAATGTAGAAAAACCCAAGACGCAAGTGGGAATGGACAGATATATAACTGTATTAAAAAAAGGTCGAAGACCTAAATCGTCACAGCTCGCATAAATGTCTAAAGTACTTAAGGATAAGGAGGCTAACGGAAAAAGTCCCCAAAATCAATTTGCTATGTTATATAGCTAAACAAGTGAACCTAAAACGGTACCCAAGTTGTTTAAACCACCACCAATTTATTTAAGGGAGAATAATAAATAACTTAATTTCAGTTATTGGGGAAAACTCATTCTATGTAATTTCTATCAAGCGTGGTAACATTGATGAAACTAAAATTCAATTTATAGATGAAATCAGTTATCGAAAACCAGTAAAGGAGTTTGAAAGCTGCAAAGAAGAACTTTTATACCTATTAGCTGAAGAGTAGCAAGAAAGAAGAAGAACGAAACGCACCACATTTATAATATAAAATATCTGTTACGCCGCAGGATAAGTGTAGAGGAACATAAGGGATCAGGACCCGTCCAGTGTTTAAATTGCCAAGAATAGGGTCACACAAGGGCTTACCGCAAGTTGCCTCCGGTTTGCGTTGTTTGTGGCGAGCTACATTATTCTACCCAATGCGACAAACCAAAGGATGACTCGAAGGTTAAAAAATGTAGCAATTGCGGTGGAAATCACACTACTAATTACAGAGGCTGTCGAGTTTTTTCTATGGTAAGGAAGTCAACTCAGATATTAAATACTCCTGCTAGGCGGCCACAATATCGAGCAAATGCTAATTACTCTCAGTTAGCTCAACCCAACATGTTTCACATGCGGATATGTTAAAGTCCAATCATATTTCAGTACACAAAGCGACACCGACAACCAATTCTACTCCAAATTAATTTGCACCCAGAACCTAAAGAACAAACACCACCTGGTAACTATAATCGTGTCGAACAAGCATAGAGACGTTAGTGCATTCGTTTATGAGCTCTATGAGCAGCATTATGCAAGAAATGATTCCCATGCGATTTATGGTGTTGCAGGCGGTGGTAAACAAACCATTAACTGTTTAAAAATATGTTTCTGGAACGCAAACGGCTTACGCCAACACAAAAATCAACACGAATACTTCCTTAAGAACCAACAAATTGATGTCAGGCTGCTTTTAGTGACTCACTTAACAACAAATAGCTTTTTCAAAATCAATGGCTATATATTATATGACACTTAAGACCCCCGTGGCAGAGCATGTGGTGGTTCAGGAATACTAATAAAGGCTCGAATTAAACATTATTTACTGTGTGATTTTTGTGAGGACTATCTTCAAGCAACAAATATCTGCATTCAAGAATTTCATCAAAACTTTGTTATTTCTTCGATTTATTCACCTCCTAGATTTCAAATATCAGGGGGTCAATACAGCGACTTCTTTAAATCATTAGGTCCCTGTTTCATAGCATTAGGCGACTACAACGCTAAACATACGTTTTGGGGATCAAGACTAATTACTCCAAAAGTTTGTGTTCTGTAGAACACAAAGGGTCAACCCGCCTATTGGCCTAATGAGCCGCAAAAATATAGATTATAGATTTTGGCGTGAATAAGAGAAATGATCGAAGCGTAACTTGAATTATCCTCAGATCATTCACCTACTATTGTCTAGGAACCAGAAAAATATCGTGTGACCAAGAACTACCCCCGGGGGTTCCAATTGTCACTGCAGGAATATGGCAAATGCTTTGAGGGCACCAGACGCTAGGGTTCCTAGAGCCTAAATCTGGAAGAAAAGGTCTGTGAGTAAAATCACGGGTTCTCTTCGAGGCCCGACCAGTGCCCAAAGGACTGGTACCACGGGAATCGGTGGCCCCACAGAGAGCCTATCCTCTCTGTGACCGGTTATTGGTGAGGTCCCCTTCGGGGTACACGTGGTGGTTGTGGTTTAAGATCGATTAAGTAGGTAAGGTGCAAGGTCGATCAAGTGTGCAGTTGCACTCTCAACAGACGGAGTTTGGATAGTCTCCAAACCCCTAAGCAAGAGGTTATAATGTGGATCTAGGCTGACCTTGGAAAGGCTTGCCATATTATATAAATTGCTACTCATTGTGACTGTATCACAAACAAAAAGCGATTGGTGGCAATCGTAAAGTGTTGTTATACTACACAATGGGGGCGCTAGTCTACGCCTAAGTTTCACTCGGTGGTAAGACCACCGTGGGGTTAGGCCGAGTAGGCAGGTACTCACGTTAATCTTGTTCCACATGTAACCAAGAACTAGCACAAACATAAATTGGTTGAAATATAAAAAATATCTCAGTACTCATTGTTCGGAAATCATCCCGCTAAGAACACCTGAAGACGTAGAAGGGAGTCTTATTGATTTTGATCTAAACCTTAAATCAGCTGTCCAACATGCAACAGCAAACCGAAATCTAATTAGATACAATCAAATTTGTTCTGTAGAATTCGAGAGGCTCTTGGCTGAAAAAAGAAAAATTCGCAGAGAGTGGCAATCACACAGATCTCCTCAACTTAAAAGCAGACTTAAAGAATGCACGAAACGGCTAAGAGATTTACTAGAATCCTGAAGCGCAGCATCATTGAAAAACTATTTAGAAGACTTTGAAGCAACTCCTCAATCAGATTATTCATAATGGCGTTTGTGTAGACATCTTAAAAGGCCAGTTGTACATAAGCCTCCCTTGCGAACTTCGTCTCGAGACTGCGCAAGAAATGATACCGAACAAGGCAATCTTTTTGATGGACATTTGAATATAGTTGAGTTGCCAGCTGTAGAAACTAGTGCTGCAGTACCCTTAATATTTCAATTTAGTGATATTGAAAGGCAATAATTGATTTAAATACCAAGAAAGCCCCTGGATTAGATAAAACCAGTAACAAGATGTTATTAGCGTTGCCCCGTGTAGCTCGGAAAATTATTTTTTATTTTTAACGCCATTTTACGCCTTGAGTACTTTCCTCCATATTGGAAGGTTTCGTTAATAGCTATGACTCCTAAACCAGGAAAGGACCACACAAAATTAGATTCATACAGGCCTATAATATAAGCCTTTTATCAAATATGTCAAAACTGTTTGCGAGGATGGTAATAACTAATTTATTCGACAAAGGATGTATTCCAAACCAATTCGGCTTCAGAAAAAACATAGCAAAATGGGACAAACTCACAGGTTAGTCAAGGTAGTTAAAAAGACCTTTGAGGAAAGAAAATACTGCTCTGGTCTTTTTAACGACATTTCTCAAGCACTCGACAAGGTATGGCATGCTAGCCTAATTTACAAGTTAAAACTGAATTTGCCCGTAAACTGATATAAGCTGTAGGGTAATTATTTAACCGATTGAAAATTCTTTGTGAATCCGGAGTTCTCCAGGGCTGTATATTGGGGCCCATTTTATATTTATTGTATACTTCAGATATGCCAATTAGTGACCGAGTCCACACATCGACATTTGCCGACGACACAGCTTTTTTAAGCATTCACGAAAGTCCCGAAGTAGCATCACGATATTTCTAAGCCTACATAAATTTAGAAAAATAGTTGAAGTGAATGAACAAAAATGTACTCACAAAACTTTCAAACTGCGTAGGGAATCGTGCTCCCCTCTGCGCATAAATTAGCAAACAATACCTCAGCTTTCAGACGTAATATATCTCGGCATACATCTTGATCAGCGCCTGACTTGGAAATGTCACATAGAATTAAAGTGAAAACAAATGAAGTTAAAAGCAGTCAAACTAAACTGGCTTTTTGGCAGAAAGTTTACTCTTGCTTTAGATTGCAAATTTGTATTGTACAAATCAATTCTAAAACCAATTTGGTGTTATGGTATTAAATTATCGGGACTGCCTCAGCTAACAATATAAAGAAACCAAATTCGCCAAAATAAGATTTTACGTATGATAACATATGCTCCTTGCTATATAAAAAACTCAAACATCCACCAGCAGTTAAAGCAGAAATAGCGAAATAAGCAGTTACGTATTTAAAGAAGCTTGAAACACATTCAAGTCTCCTGGACCGAAACATACTAAATGTACGTGGGTACATTCGTCTAAGAAGGAGGGACATTGCTTCTCTCGCCCGAACATCAGAGGGATGACCCGCAAATGATAGCAGCTCCCGTGAAACATACAGTTTTTTGTCTAGCACTGGCTGAACTTTTTATTTATTTATTTATTCCTCTAACTCCCACTAGAGCATAGGGCGCCAATAACAGCTGTTCTCCATCTAACCCGGTTTTGAGCAATATACCTAAGTTCGTTCCAAGATATACACAGTTGGTTCATTTCGGATTCAGTTGAACGTCTCCATGTTGTGCGAGGCCTGTTAATTTCTCTACCATCTTCTTGAAATGGGTTCCATCTAAGTGATTGTTTAGATGCATTGTTGTCGTCTTGACGGAGAATATGTCCTATCCACTGCCACTTTCGTTTACGTATCTAGGTTGCTACTTCCGTTTGGTTTGTCTTTGCTAGCAACTCAGCATCTGTTATCGTTCTAGGCCAAAAGATTCGTCATATTCTTCGTAAGCAGCGGTTAATAAAAGTTTGAATTCGTCTTGTTATGTCATTTGTAACCTTCTGGGTTGTACAGCCATAAAGGAGCACCGACTTAACACTTGCTTCGAAAATTCTCAGCTTTGTGGTTTGGCTTATGTTATTATTTTTTGAGATTGGGGCTAGTATGCCAAAAGATGATCTGGCCTTGTTTATCCTTGCGGCTACATCGATTATTTGGTTTGGAAATTCAAGACCCATCCATAGTGCCTAGACGTAAAGATTGTTAATAAAAAAACTCAATACGGAATGTTTGTTATCTACGTAGTATATTTTCAACGTAAAACTATTAAAATAAAAAGTTTAAGACAAAACTATTCTGTCGTAGATTACGTTAAGGTCAAATGGAGCGCGCGTCACACAGTGCCATAACTGCCAAATGTATGGGCACGGCTCAAGACACTGCAAGGTGAAAACTTTTTGCGCATAGTGCGCTGGAAACCACAACACCGCTGCTTGCAACGGAAATGTGTTAAAATGCGCAAACTGCAATGGAGCTCACAAATCAACCGACGATAAATGCCCTAGCATTTTCCCAATTTCCCAAATACACTTCACCAAAATGTGTTACATTTTGGTGAAGTGTCCCTCAGGGGTATGGGAAATACCAAAGAAGCAACACAACGACTGCAATGGTAACATTAACAACCGAAACATATCTTATATCATCACTTAGCCACCAAGAATTCTATATTTATAGGAACGATAAGGAATCAAAGAGGAGGTGGAAATTCATATTATTAACACATCTCTTATTGAGAATAACGGTATAAAAATCTTAACAAATTTTGGTAATGTGAACAAATACTCATGCTAGTTTCCTGGAGGTCGTATTAGTGAGGATGGCACCAAGAAGAAACACTTTGATTCCGATATTCATAAACTAAGTAGGGCCGATAGATATATTATTGGTGGTGACTTCAACAGTCGACATCAATCATGGGGTTGTACAAGATCAAACTGTTGGGGAAATATCTTATACGAAAAACAGGATTCCTACAACTTAAACATTTTATTTCCAAGTGAAAGTACATATATCCCTTACCAGTAAAATCGTCCTCTTTATAATAAATGACACTTTCAATATTTCATCCGCAGTAGTTATCAATGGTTTAAGTTCCGATCATCTTCCAGCTAGGATTACTATAAACTGTACATATGAGAACACTGTTTTCAAGTATTTTGATTTCAAGAATGCCAATTGGACATTTTTCTCCCTGGACATTTTTCTCCTTTTGCTGATAACGCAATTTTAACTATTGAGGCTATCGATTCAGCTCTACAACACTTTATTTGTATCTTAAAGGATGCAATTATATGTAGCTTGCCACAAAAAGTAAAAAGAAGTACAAGTAAGCAATTGCCCCAAAATATTAAAAAGTTAATTAAAATGCGTAATCATTATCGTAGGAACTGGCTTCGTTATAGGAATGTTTCTGATTATTATGAATTTAAATTATTGAATTCTGCAATAAAATGGAAAATTGAATATTTTAAAAATACCTCATGGAATAAATTACTGTCTAGATAAAGGCTCTTCTCCTTTTTGGAACCTAAAAAAAATCTTAAGGAAGCAGTCTAAGAATATTCCAATATTGCATCATAACAATCCACGTTTCTCTTCAACTGAAGAGAAATGTGAAATATTGGCTCGTACGTTCTTTGATAATTATTCATTTTCTTCAAATTTAGGTGATGTTGTATAAATGAGTTAAATTCTAGCTTAAGAGTAGGAGATCATACACCCATTACGTTTTCAAACGTTTCTGATTTCATTAAAAGTCTTAAACCTCGAAAGCGCCAGGTGAAGATGGCATAAATAACAGCGTCCTGAAAGCTTTGCCGAGAAAGGGTATACAATTTTTTACAAAATTCATTAATAATTGTTTCTTATTAGGTTATTTTCGAGATGAATTTAAAAAAGCAAAAGTCATCGCCATTAAAAAATCCAATAAGCCTTTAAATTCTCCACTCTCATACCGTCCCATTAGTTTATTGTCGTCTATCAGTAAAGTTTTAGAAAAGATTATTAAAAGCAAAATTGTAGGCTTTATGGAAGAATAGTATTTTACCATCCCAAAAGTTCGGATTTGGAAGGGAGCATAGTACTTCGCATCCATTAGTTAGTATAAGAAACGTTGTAAAATCAAATTTCAATCAACAGAAGTCCACCGGTATGGTACTACTGGACATAAAGGGGGCATTTGACTCAGTCTGGCACGACGGTTTAATTTATAAATTACATCACTTCAATTTCCCTTTAAGTATTGTAAAAATGGTTCAAAGCTATTTAAAAAACGATCTTTTAGAGTCCATATTGGTTCGAAATCATCTAACACTGTCCCCAGGTATCCTGTTTATCTCCAATTTTGTATAACATATATACAGCAGATATTCCAACTATAGACCACTGTATTATGTCCATATTCGTAGACGACACAGCATTATTGTGTTCTGGTAGCCAATCCTCCGAAATACTGTTCAACCTTCAACTGGCTCTTGAGGAATAAATCAAATATTTTGCTAAATGGAAAATAGCTTTAAACTGTGATAAAAATCAAGCGATCTACTTTACCAGGAAAAGAAAGGAATGTTTTATACCTCAAAATAATATATCTGTTAATAATTACGAGATCAAATGGGAAAAGAAAGTAAAATATTTAGAAGTAGTTCTAGATTCGAAATTAACATATAAGGAACACATACATATCATACATTGTAAATAAATGCAATATACTTATTAGAACACTGTACCCCTTTTTAAACAGAAGAGCGGCATTAAATATTAAAATTAAAATGTTAATATATAAACTAATATTTTCCGCTGTCATTTTTATGCAGCCCCTGTTTGGGTAAAAAGTGCAAATTGTCACTTTAAGAGATTACAAACTCTTCAAAATAACATATTAAAGCTAATATACAATCTTCCTAGATATTACTCCACGATCAGCCTCCATCAAATTGCGGTTGTTTATCTTGTTTTAGTAAACATAGATAGATTATCTGAAAATTTTACTGTAAATTGTTCCAATTCAAAATAGTCACATTGTTGGGTAAAAACTCTCTAAAAATAGTAAGTAAGTTTAGTTTATTAAGTTTTATCATAGACCGTTTTTACACCTTGCAACAAACGCCGAGGTTTTTTCCTATTCTTTTTGAAAGTTGCTTCGAAATAGGGTAGCCAGATTTGGAATTCGGAAAAACAGTACACCTGGGACAAAAAAACAGTACAATTAAGAAAAAATCAGTACATTTTTTTAACAAAAAAAAAATAACTATTTATTCAAGTCTTTACATGTTTTGAACTATTAACTAAGCAAAAAATAATATCTTAAAAAACACTTAAAATATATGAGATCTTAAACAAATTTTATTAACTTTTTTGCACAAAGGTAAATTCATTTTAAATGTTCATATCTGCTGTATCAAATGTAAAATATTTTTATAAATAATAAAAGGCCTTTTGGATTATAATATTTCGTTTTTTGGTCTGAGTTGTATTGTGTGTGAAATTAAATTGTTCAGATTGTATAAGGCAATGCTTTTACATATTTTGAAATTCATGTCAATTCTACAAATATTCCTTTTATCACAAAATGTGTTATAGTTAAAAAATCCAGTAATTTAAAAAATAAATCACAAATTAGACTTATTGAAATTACTACAAAAATTTGGGGATTCTTTAAAAAAATTCTCTATATCATAAATAAATCATATCTTTTCTTTTTAAAGTACAAAATAGATTTCTGAATTACTTTTTAAAGATATTTATTACTTTTTTGTATGTGTTTTAGAATTTCATTTCTTCCGTCTGCAGTTTTCAAAAAATTGTAAAATTCGTTGCAGTTATATTCGTAATTTGTTTTTATAATTAACTCAATTTCTAAATTTTCAATTAATAACCTATTCATCTCTTTTCTCCAAAATAAAAATATTAGGCTGAAAATTTTTCCGTGGCTGCATTAGAATGGGGTATTGAAAAAATAAAATTGCAAATTTTTTCAAATTGAGGAAAAGTGGTCAACAGTTTTTTCTTTTGGTACGTTTTTGGAAAAAAGTTTTCAAAAAAATAAATTCATCAAATAAGAGATCAATATCAATATTTTTAATAGAGAACAAATTGACAACATCAGTAAAATCTTGAAATAAAATCTCTGAACTTAAGTTGAAAATATTCAGTTTTTCAAGTTTGTTATTTTTTAAGTCAAAGCGATCTTCAATGTATTTAATTACATATGATAGAAAAGCGTCAGCTCGTTTTTGAAATAAAGAAACGTCCTGTGGGTTATCAGAATTACTGCAAACGGTTCCAGGTATGTAACCATAAAACTTTTCATTTTTTTGTTGTTCCAATTTATCACGGAGCATTTCAACTATTTTATAAATGTCGATTATAACTAGAAATAAAATACGTTTTTAAGGCTGGATAATTCTTCAAAAATCTCTCAATAGCTGGAGATAAACTGAGCCATCGGGTCGGCACGTGACGAAGCTTTTCGCTCCATTCTAGTTCACAGAACTCGAATATTTATTTTAGACATGAAGTCTTCTTTGTTGATGAGCTAAACTTATTGAAAACCTTGATTACAATATTCTCTACATCGAGTTTCTAAAGTTTTAATGCGTTTTTAAATGCATTATTAATGATGTGACACAAACATCCCATACCGATAATGTCCGGGTTACTTTGCTTGAGCTCAACAAAAACGCTTTTTTTACAACCAAAAGTAACGTTTGCATTATCTGTACAAAAGCTAGTTACGTTGGCTAAGTTTAATTTGCGATCTTCCAATTTCGACTTAAAACATTCAGCAATATCATTTGACATTTCGGAATTTGATTCATAAAAGCTAAACAACTTTGCGTTTACTCCTATGTGTTTAGAAAAGTATCGCAGAACAATTGGAAAAGTTTTTATATTTCTTTTGTTTGATGCATCAGTTGAAATGAAAATAGGATGATCATCAGCCAAGTCCTTTAATATAGTTTCAATAGAATACTTCGCCAAAGTTATCTTCGATAACTTTGTCTTGCCACATGTAAAATTAGACGCCACATTTGAGTCTGGAAACATTAGCTTAAAAAGCTTGCTACTGCAGTCTGCGGATTGGTAGCTGTGGCTTGTATGACGGTATGATAGACGAAAGCTGCCTCTGCCATTGAACTTGATTGTCTTCCAACTTCCCTTTCGTTATTGGAACTCTGGTTGAAGAAGTGACTTACAGATTTTTGATTATAGCTGCCTAAGTTACGCAGATTTCTTGCTGTCCTCATATGGTGTTTGATATCCGAAATACCACCATTTGCGATTGAAAAACAAACACCACTGACAAAGCATTTGGCCATTAGTCCTTGCTAGCCAATTAAAATCGTTTTTCCGACTTTCTTTAAATTTATTTTTACGTCGATTAACAATTTTCTTCTTTTGTTTTAAGTATTTTGTAAAGTCTACTTCTTCTGCATCTGTAGTCGATTTATCACTTAAAGAGTAGTCGGAAATTATTTCTTCATCATCCATTCCTAAAAAATAAGAAATAACAATTTTCGGGTTTCTGTACACTCAACCAAATTTTTGTTATCAAATAAAAAAACAAATATATGTTTTGCATTATTTTATAAAAATACATAATTAGAAAACAAAAAAAGTCTAAAAAACAGTACATTTGTGTACTGTTTTGGGTGTTCTGCATAAAACAGTACAATTGAAAAACACAGTACATGTACTGCTAAAAACAGTATGTCTGGCACCCCTACTTCGAAACCCTGTATTCTTTTACATTTGAATTTTTTCAAAATATTTATTTTTAACCGACATCAAAAAAAGAAGGAGGTTATCTATTCGTCTGGATGTTGCTTTTTTTTATGTTTGTGCCCGCAGAACTCAGTCATTTCTGAACGGATTTTTAACCGAGGAAGGAGGTTATCTATTAACCGACTTCAAAAAACGAAGGAGGTTATCTATTCGTCTGAATGTTGCTTTTTTTATGTTTGTGCCCGCAGAACTCAGTCATTTCTGAACGGATTTTAAAATTATAGATTGGTCCCATTTGAAAAGAAGTTCAGAATTTTGAAAATTAAAAGGTGTCCCCATACAACATACGTGTTTTTTATGTGTATTTTGAACCGTAAAGGGCAAATAATAGAAATTTATAAAAAAATAAAGGTCAAAATTAAAGGGTGTCCCCATATGTGACTTCAATTTAAATATATGAACCATTGTAGACAATCACTTGAAAATTGGACAGAATGTCCAATATTTATAATCAGAAATTAAATATTTATAATTAGAAGTTAAAGGGTGTCCCAATAGTTGTTGTAATTTGAAGTATATTGATTAACCTTTGAACCGTAACAGAGAGACGGTTGAATTTTACAAAGAACCTGTATATCTAAGTCTTTTATAACATCAAGTATTTAAATCAAATTTGGAAACTAAAGGGTGTCCCGATAATTGATATAATTTTACCTATTATATTGTTGTAAAATTATTTTTAATTTGATTTGGAGTTACGGACCCCTAAAGTTTCTATGTAAAGTTTTGTATATCTTAACTATTTAATGGAATGAGATAATATGAGTATCACTGGAATGGTAATTAAAAGTACAATCTAACTAAATTGAAATTAATGAAAAATATTATAAAATATCAAGCAAGCACAAAAAATGTTTTTTTTTTAAAGGATTAAAAAAAATATTTCTTTGTTCACTTAAAATGTTTCCCAAAGGTAAAAAGTAACCCAATTGTTTTCGCTACAATGTCTGTCAGATATACACCTTCTGTGAAAGGTGGCCGCTATAACAAAAGACTCGTTTTTCACGTATATGTGTTTATTTCTTAATCAGTAAAATTAAAATTTATATAAATAAATAGTGAGGAGATTTGATTTTTTTTTTTTAACGCGAGTGTATACAGAGTGTGTGAATTTATGGAAAGATATAAAAAATAAAAATAAAAATAAAGGGTTTTGCGAGAGTGGCAATATTTTCGAATAGTTGTAGCCAAATTTTTGAACCGGAACGGGTAGACACTTTACACCTACTCAAACTATGTACAAATTTGTTCCCTAGAACAAATAACAAAACCAAAAATTAAAGGGTGTTTCGATAATGACTCGATTTTACATATATAACCTTATATTGACACTTAATATTTACACATATTATTTTTAACAATATCTACAGTAACAACAAGAAACAAAAATAAATTTAATAATAATGGGATGGTCCCTTAATGTCTCAAAGTTGCGGAATTTGCCTTTCTCTTCGTAACCTTGTAGGCAAACACTTGATATTTACACAGGATATTTAGTACTATCCTCTAGTAGAAAAAATAATTTAAAATTAAAGCATGCCTCATGAGACGTAAAAAATTATAGACTTGAATTTTTAAAGTTGAACTGAACGTAGTTCGAAACCATACATTCTGACTTGCATTTGGTTGATTTAATTTTATTAATTTCTTTTTATTTGGATAATACTTTTAATTACCTTTCCAATAGCACGCATATTACCTCATTCTACCCTAAAATAGTCGAGATTTACCATACTTTACATAGAAATTTAATGGGGTCCGTAACTCCGAAGCTAAGAGTACCACCCAATTTGTGCTTGTGACATTTTTGTTTAAAATTAAATTTTTATCTATATATATATATGTATATCTTAAATTATAATTTGGAAATAATTTTTTTATACAAAACACAAATACAACTTGTCGTTTTTTCTGTAGTCAAAAAGTAGACAACACTTTAAAAAAATAAAATGAATATAATCAAAAACAAAAAATGCCTCGTCAGGCTTTGTCATGCAACTTTTTCAACCCCGCTTGCCTCCCAACCCCTCTTACTAACAAGAAAAAGGTTGCGGCGTTTATTGCTAGGTGTAAAAGTGGTCATAATTACAACAAAAAAAAATTCATAAAGGTTTTTAAATATTTTTGCCTTCATTTCTCACAATACACTAAATTATAAATATTACTAAAAAAAATTTTATATTTAAGCAGAAAAAGGAAACATCCTTAACCATTTTCTAAATGTATATATTGAACGGATTTTAAAATTATAGATTGGTCCCATTTGAAAAGAAGTTCAGAATTTTGAAAATTAAAAGGTGTCCCCATACAACATACGTGTTTTTTATGTGTATTATGAACCGTAAAGGGCAAATAATAGAAATTTATAAAAAAATAAAGGTCAAAATTAAAGGGTGTCCCCATATGTGACTTCAATTTAAATATATGAACCATTGTAGACAATCACTTGAAAATTGGACAGAATGTCCAATATTTATAATCAGAAATTAAATATTTATAATTAGAAGTTAAAGGGTGTCCCAATAGTTGATGTAATTTGAAGTATATTGATAAACCTTTGAACCGTAACAGAGAGACGGTTGAATTTTACAAAGAACCTGTAAATCTAAGTCTTTTATAACATCAAGTATTTAAATCAAATTTGGAAACTAAAGGGTGTCCCGATAATTGATATAATTTTACCTATTATATTGTTGTAAAATTATTTTTAATTTGATTTGGAGTTACGGACCCCTAAAGTTTCTATGTAAAGTTTTGTATATCTTAACTATTTAATGGAATGAGATAATATGAGTATCACTGGAATGGTAATTAAAAGTACAATCTAACTAAATTGAAATTAATGAAAAATATTATAAAATATCAAGCAAGCACAAAAAATGTTTTTTTTTTTTAAAGGATTAAAAAAAATATTTCTTTGTTCACTTAAAATGTTTCCCAAAGGTAAAAAGTAACCCAATTGTTTTCGCTACAATGTCTGTCAGATATACACCTTCTGTGAAAGGTGGCCGCTATAACAAAAGACTCGTTTTTCACGTATATGTGTTTATTTCTTAATCAGTAAAATTAAAATTTATATAAATAAATAGTGAGGAGATTTGATTTTTTTTTTTTTAACGCGAGTGTATACAGAGTGTGTGAATTTATGGAAAGATATAAAAAATAAAAATAAAAATAAAGGGTTTTGCGAGAGTGGCAATATTTTCGAATAGTTGTAGCCAAATTTTTGAACCGGAACGGGTAGACACTTTACACCTACTCAAACTATGTACAAATTTGTTCCCTAGAACAAATAACAAAACCAAAAATTAAAGGGTGTTTCGATAATGACTCGATTTTACATATATAACCTTATATTGACACTTAATATTTACACATATTATTTTTAACAATATCTACAGTAACAACAAGAAACAAAAATAAATTTAATAATAATGGGATGGTCCCTTAATGTCTCAAAGTTGCGGAATTTGCCTTTCTCTTCGTAACCTTGTAGGCAAACACTTGATATTTACACAGGATATTTAGTACTATCCTCTAGTGGAAGAAAAATAATTTAAAATTAAAGCATGCCTCATGAGACGTAAAAAATTATAGACTTGAATTTTTAAAGTTGAACTGAACGTAGTTCGAAACCATACATTCTGACTTGCATTTGGTTGATTTAATTTTATTAATTTCTTTTTATTTGGATAATACTTTTAATTACCTTTCCAATAGCACGCATATTACCTCATTCTACCCTAAAATAGTCGAGATTTACCATACTTTACATAGAAATTTAATGGGGTCTGTAACTCCGAAGCTAAGAGTACCACCCAATTTGTGCTTGTGACATTTTTGTTTAAAATTAAATTTTTATACATACATATATATCTTAAATTATAATTTGGAAATAATTTTTTTATACAAAACACAAATACAACTTGTCGTTTTTTCTGTAGTCAAAAAGTAGACATCATTTTAAAAAAATAAAATGAATATAATCAAAAACAAAAAATGCCTCGTCAGGCTTTGTCATGCAACTTTTTCAACCCCGCTTGCCTCCCAACCCCTCTTACTAACAAGAAAAAGGTTGCGGCGTTTATTGCTAGGTGTAAAAGTGGTCATAATTACAACAAAAAAAAATTCATAAAGGTTTTTAAATATTTTTGCCTTCATTTCTCACAATACACTAAATTATAAATATTACTAAAAAAAATTTTATATTTAAGCAGAAAAAGGAAACATCCTTAACCATTTTCTAAATGTATATATTGTATTTTAAACAAAGTTGTAAATATTATGAAGAAAATAAAATGAATTGAATTGAATCGTTTTGTTTTAACCTCTTCAGGAACGAATTTTTTAAAGTGACAAAACATAGTTTTTAGTTTTTATTACTAGTTGTTATATATTATATAATATATTATATATATATATATATATTATATATATATATATATATAAAAAATAATAATACATTTTGCTTAGGGTCAGCTTATATTTGCTTAGGGCCAGCAACGCGGACCGGGTCGGCTAGAATATATATGTATATATTTATAATATAATATAATGTATAATATATATATTATACAATATAATATATTATATATATATATATATATATATATATATATATATATATATATATATATATATATATGTGTTTATATAAATATATATATATTCATAAAAAAAAAATAAAAATAGTAGATTTTACAAAAAAAAATAAGGTCGACATATCGTCGCGTTTATTCTTAAACCACGTAGGCGCCAAGATATATATATATATATATATATATATATATATATATATATATATATATATAATAAATATAAATATATATATATATATATATATATATATATATATATATATATATATATATATATATATATATATATATATATATATATATATATATATATATATATATATCAATATATATATATATATATATATATAAATATATATATATATATATATATATATATATATATATATATATATATATATATATATATATATATATATATATATATATATATATATATATATATATGTTTATATAAATATATATATATATATATATATATATATATATAAATAAAAAAGGTAGATTTTACAAAAACAAACTGTCTACATATCGTCGCGTTTATTCTTAAACCACGTAAGCGCCAAGATATCATTTTTCAGAAAACGAAAAAAACTTTATAATTTTTGTAATATGGATTTCAAAAAAATTTTATTTTTGCAAAATATGGCTGTGCGACTCTCTAAAGGGTGTGCAAACCTTTTGTTGAAGAATTTTTTTACTTTTACAGCAAATTGTAGATATTGTCGGTTACGAGGTTTTTTAACCGACTTCAAAAAAAGAAGGAGATTATCAATTCGTCTGAATGTTGCTTTTTTTATGGTTGTGCCCTCAGAACATTTTTTTTTTCTTTATTTGAAAAGTTATGCTTACAGATTGGTCCCGTTTTAGTTCATTATTTTTTATTATTTATTTTAGTTCATTATTTTAAAAATTAAAGGGTATCCCCATACAACATACATGTTTATTTCGTGTATTCAGAACGCTAAAGGGCACTAATTTAAAATTTTAAAAAATTGCATATCAGTATAGCTCCCACCAACTAAAAGGAAGAAAAAAATAAACTTAGAATTTATAGGTGACTTAATTTGAACTTTATGGGGCTATCTTTTGAATCGTTAAAGACAAAACCTTGAAAGTTTGACAGAATGTCGATTACTATGACCTTTTTAATAAAAAGAAAAAATATTCAAAATTATAAATTAAAGGGTGCTCCAATAGTTCATTAAATTTGATGTGTATCCCCATACTTTCGAACAGTTGTACACCAACCGTTAAATTTACAAAGAACCTGTATTACTAAGTCCGCTATAACTAAGTCCCAATAGTTAATGTAATTTTATGTATGTGGCCAAACTTTTGAACCATTATAGACAGTAAGCTGAAATTTACAAGGAACCTGTATTGCTAAGTCAGCTATAACAAGTATATAATTTTAATTTAGAAATTAAAGGGTGTCCCCATAATTGATGTAATTTGACCTATATGGCCCTATCTTTTGAACCGTTATAGACAAACACTTGAAAATTATGTAGAATTTCTACTACTTTCTCTGGTATACTAGCAAGTATAAATATTTAGAATTATGAATTAAAGGGTGTCCCAATAGTTCTGCAATTTGTTGTATATGACTAAACCTTTAAGCCGTTATAGACACACAGTTGAAATTTACAAAAAAATCTTGTGGCCAAGTCCTCTATAACAATAGTTCTTTAATTTAAAGTTGTAAACTAAAGGGTGTCCCAATAGATGAAGTTATTTGATTTATGTTGCCCTATCTTTCAAACCGTTATAGACAGACATTTGATATTTACGCAGAACGTATATTACTATGTCCGCTATAGTAAAAAGTATAAAATTGGATATCAAAGGTTGTACCTAAAGTTAATGATATTTGATCTATGTATATGAACTTATCTTTTGAACGCTTATAGATAAACATTTGAAATTTTAACAAAGCGAATATCAATACGACTACAATAAAAAGTACTTAAAGGGTGTCCTCATAGCTGACGTAAATTGACTTATATGGAATAGGCTTTTTAATCGTTATAGATTGAGACTTGATATTTACATAGTGAGTGTATTGTTATGTCCGAGAATTAGAAAATTGAAAATAAAAGGATTTCCCTATAGTTAATTGAAATTTGATGAATGCCTTATCTTTTAAACCGCTTTAGATAGACAACTCAAATCTATACAAAATGTGTATTACTATGGTCGCTATTACATAATTATAAAAATTTATAATTAAATGGTGTCCCCATAAAAGACGGATGTTGGTGAAAATAGCTTAACTTTTGCACAGTAATAAGGAGATGCTTGAATTTCACATAGTCTTTATTTCTTTTCCTGCTAATTTTTGCGCATTTTGTTTATCTTTTATTTGATTTATATATAGTTCTTACATATTACTTCTTACATTTTCAGTTTAGAACTGGTACCCAACTATCTGTTTTGAAGTCGGTTTTTTTGCAAGAATTATGTCAATTTAAAAGATACAAATTTCTGTGTATAAATTAACAATTATTCTTATAATTTTCAAACAAAAATTTTATCTTCTTAAAAAAGTAACGAAATTTGATACCTATAAAATGTATACAAAGAAAATTATTATTTGTTTCGCTCTTAAGCTTAATTTAAATATTAAAATATTGTGACGCAGGAAAAGTATAAAAAATAAACCGTAGATATAACAAAAAAATAGATAATAAATTAAAATTTGAAAGACTTATTAATTTCGTTACTTCTAGAGTTAATTATTGATTACGTAGACTTTATAACGTCAACTTATGCTTACCAATGCATATCAAAGTTATGATTATTCATTCATTGGTTATGCCTATATTTTTATATGGTATTGGAGTATATACTGGCACACTTGGGTGTCATATGAAGAAACTTTTAGTACTGTTCAATAGAGTTATGCGATATCTATACTGCTTAAGACTTCGAAATCATGTATCAATGTATGTTGCGAAGTTTTTGGGCTGTTCATTTGATAATTATGTGAAAATACGGCTTTTGCTCTGCTTTTACAATAAAAGGGGAACTATTGAATATTTGCTTTCATTTTTTTCATTTAGTCGATCTACACGTAATTGTCAAATTTTGATTCCTAAGCTAACTTCCCTAGTGGAAAGATCTTTTCATGTAAGAGTTGCACGAATTTTCAATAAATTATTTGAGTTTTCTAGTTCTACTTACAAACGTAGATTGTTGAAGCACATTCAGAGGAATGAGATGTAAGTTTATTTCTTAGACTATTTTATTATGGCTTATACCACAAATGTTATTGAGATTGTTTATATTGTCAATATTTCTACCCGGTACCCTTTAGCTTTTTTTACATTTAAATTATTTCAATTGTCATTTTATTTTTTAATTAAAATTATTTTTTTATATTAAAAAAAATATATATATACTTAACTATTTTTAGATATTATTATATATGTATATTCTTTTATTTGTTTGTTAAGTAGTATGTTTTGAGTTGTATTTTTAAACCATATATGGCCCTCTGGGCTCGGTTTTTGTGTAACATTGATTAAATAAATAAATAAAAATTCAACGTCACATATTCTTACAAATTCTTAAAAATAAAAAATTTCATTCTTGAACAAATAAGTTTTCTTAAACTAATTAAACTCAAAAAATTAATTAAAAAATCCTACTTTTTGTTATTTCTAACGAGTTGTTCAAAAAAAATTCAACTATTTCCAGAAATTACTTCTTTCAAACTTCTCAAATATTCATATTTTTGATTTTTAATGTCTATGGAGCGTTTGTAAAGTGGAGGCAAAGTTATGTTGATATCAATATATTTCTTTTTATGGGGGAGATACAAGAAATTTAAAATTCAATTTGAGGAACATGCTATATTCATTATAGTGCAAACATTTTATATCAATCACTTGCGGATCACCTGTTCTTATTCCATGCCTTATGGATTGATAAAATATATTTTTTATAAATCTTTGAAAAAATTGTATTCTATATAGTGAACCTTGTAAGGAGACGGATTAAGTCTGGCGTTTTCTATTAACTGGACATAATCTGTTTGAACAAAAATTTCTTTATCCTTTGTCTTTCTTTCGATTAAGGAATGGACCTAATCACATTTCATTTGTGTATTGCCTACAGATTGTAGGTAAAGAAAGATTTTCGTATTTTTGAAAAAAGTTATAAATACAAGAAGCAAATATATTAGAGTCCATAGCACCTTCACCTTCGTGCCATACATAACAATGTACTTCCAAGTTTTCAACATTGAAAATATTGAACTGGTGCACCGCTTGGTTTTGTTTGAAGTATAAAGCCACGGCAGGAATTTGCGGTGTGAAGATATTTATTTCATGACTCTTGGCACTCTTTTTGTCCTTAGACTTTTCTTCTCGCAGCTCTCTTTTCCAATATTTCCCTTTTTGTAAGCAAAACATATAACACCCTGGTCTTTCTTTGGCTTAAGCAGGCCAATGTTAAGCGAATGAACAAATTTTGAAATTGTTCCAGTAGAAGCGAAGCTTTTGCTTCATAAGTACCATCATTCCTTAAGTTTTTTTTATAAAGTCAAAATAACTCTTACGTTCGGAAAACGAATTTCAGGTGAGAACGGCTTTTTGTAAGGAAGTCACTTTTAAATATCGATGTAGAGCTTTGGAAAAACCAGCATTTTATTAAAATAATGGGGGCTCGAGAAATATTTGCACTGCATAGAATATATAAGCCCAATTCACAATCTTGTGCAAATGGTCTTGCTTCGTAGCATTTGCAAAATGGAATTGAATAATTTTACAACACACTAAAAAATATACAGAAATGCATAAGATACGCTTTTGGAAATAAGCAACACCAAAAATCATAGTTTTTATTTGCTAGGCATTTGAAAACTGACAGCTGACAATATAAATTAAATAAAAAATATGAAAATTAAAATCAACAAAAAATATGAAAAAATGAAAATTGAAAAACCAAAAACCAAAAAAGTGTAAAAAAGAAAATAAAAATTTACCCAAATGGACATAATAAAATTTTACTTGATAACTTTTATTGAACTGTATGCCGAATTTTAAGTAATATTTTACTGGACTACTGACGAATTTTGGACAATGTACGCTTGATTTGTAATTGCAAAGTGAAATAAAAATCCGTTCACAATTCATGGAAATTTTTTACAATTGCATAAATTTGCAATCTCAAATGCTTTAGTGTTGTGTTACTCGATGAAAAGTCTAGTTTTTACCGAAGTAACGGAGATTGAGAGTGTGACGCCGCACCAAAACTGCTCCGATTGGCCTTAAAGTTTCTAGATTTTTTATATCTTAAATACAAAAATTTGGTGATTGAGACTAACATTTCCATTGAAATAAAAACTATTCTATTTTGCATGTAAATGTCATTTTGTATGGCGCTTACGAGGTCTTGGAAATGGCTTTAATTTTTCTTTTTTCATACAAAGTTCTTAAGATGAGAATGAACTCGAGTGGAAAATGTTATTTTCTAACATGAAAACAAAATAAGTCGATTTCGAAAAAATGCCGCTTACAAGGTTTAAGAAGAAACGCGACGATATGTGGCCATTTAGCGTAGAGTTCATCTATGAATGGATAGTTTTCATGCACTCAGGGTATACGAATTTTTTACACTTTTCACACATGTAATGAGTTCCTCTCGATTGGAGATTTTTAATGCTCAATTTTTAAAAGTGTCCTATAGAATCTGGTCTAATTTCTAGAATAAATTTTATCTTGTTTTCGACTTTTTAGATGGTCCAGAAATTGTATAGGTTATACCTCGTGTTTTTTCTTACGTTTACCTATCTGTAAGCTGGCCAATAAGGCTTTAAACTTAAGAGGAGACATCTTTTTTTATTGATGATAGTTAAAAAAATGCAAGAATTCGAAATTGATATATTGGGAAATTGGAATGCAATACTGTGGTAAAACTTTTTGCTAATTTCTCTTAAAATACTTTAATTTCAGAAAAGATAAATGTACACATGTGTGCCAATGTCCCTAAAGAGGTTAATATTTTGTTTATGGCACAAAGGGTTTTTTACTCAAACAAAATGCCTGAGGTTGTAGTTGTTTTACTAATGAGTCTACCTGGGTAATATGCCTTGGTATCAAAGAGAGCACTTAAAAATAAAAATTTATGTACTTGAAATAAACTTGATTTCAAATAATTTTTTTTTTTTAAATAAAAACAAGTGTGCTATATTCGGCCGTGGCGAATCTTTTATACCCTTCATAGCGGTGATTTTATTTATACAGACATGTACAGTAAGGTAGAACGAAAAACTATTTTTTTTTTAATTTCAATATGTATTTGCTGTTGTTAAGTCAATTGTAAAGTTTGATCACGGTTGGAGTAGGGTAAGAGGTGCCGCAAAGCCAAATGCCACAGATCCAAATATATTTAAATTTATCAAAATTCAATACATTTGGATCTGCAAAAACCGTATTATAGAAATAAAAGGACTATACTAAGTACATTAGATAAGTTTTATTCAAAGAAAAATCATTACAATATCATATCTACCACTATCTTCCTACAAAATTAAAAAAAAATAAAATTTCATATTTTTATACCCCATTTGAAAAAAGGTTATAAAATGACCATGGGTAACAAATTTGTATGTTTTGCATTATTTTATAATTAGTTTTAATGGCATTAAAATAATAATTCATATTAAAAACCACAAATAAATTAAAAAATGTAATTATATAAAATGTAAAGAAAAAATGTGTTCAACGCTTCTGCGGCACCTAGATGTGGTTCTATCACAATAAAAATTTGTAGAATATCTTCTCACATAAAAAGACAAATTTTTATTTTCTATTAGAACGGGTAATACAAAAAATATTTTTGTTCATATACCAATCAATAAATTCACATAAATAGAACATATTTTGTTTGAATATGGTCCTATAAACAAAATTGTAAATTCAGACAATTAATTTTAAAATTAGTTTATTGATAATATTCCCCGATTTTTTCAAACAAATAATTGTTATATTTGGTAAAAATAATTTATTGACTTTAGAAACAAATTTCAAACAAAACATTTCTTTGAATCAAACAAAAAAGTTTACTGAAAATTAAAAAAAAATTTACTGAAATTTAAAAAAAAATCAAACAAATAATTTATCTGAAACTAATAAAAAACTTTACTGAAATAATAAGCAATTTTCAAACAAATAATTTAGCTAAATCAAAAACAATTTTCGCTAATTGTGTTTAATAGCAGCCATCAGAAATTAAAAACCCAAAACCTAAAACTTTAAGTTTTCTTAAAAAAAAAAATAAAAAACACATGCGTACAATATATTAAAACTTTTCTACTCAATTCGAAAACAGAACAATAAATATTCAAAAGATATTTACTTTTAACGTACAAAATAATTTTGTACATGAAAAAAAGAAAAAAATTAAAAACGTTTTATGTTTACATTTCTTTTTTTAAATCTTTCAATTGAAAAATGTATTTTAATTAAAAAATGTAAGTTTTGAAAGCTATTTTAGGATATTTTATTAAAAACTAGTAACCATAAATATAATAAAATCAGAAAACATAAACAAACAATATTTGTCAATTAGTGTTGTATTAAGTTTTAGCAGTATTAAATTCCGGTGGTTCTTCCTCATAACAATATGTAAAACGCTCAAAGATCGTTCCATAAATTCTTGGGTAGCAGGAACTGCGAATACAAATTCTGCATTGCATCTGTCCATGATTGTAACAGGTTCTTAAAATAATCGTTCAAAAATTCGGAGTGGTATGTGCATTTCTGTTACGAAACATTTATTTTTATTTTTCTATATCAACGTTTTATATAACGCTTTAAATATTTGTTTTTTTTTTAAGGTGACTGCAAATTCTAAAGAAACGCTTTCTTCATCAAAAAAATGTTTTTTGTGAACTAAATAATAATGACGTTTCACGTTACCAATTTGGGCTTTAAGGACACTATTGCACAACACACATTTTCCGGACCCGTTGTGGCGAGAGATAAATAGGATTCTATATTATATCGCTTAAGCAAGGAAAGTTTTACTCACATTTTAAGAATAGAGAAAATTATTTATAAAAATAATGATAACTCTTTAAGAAGTCCAACACAAACAATAAAAGATTTAACAAAAACACTTATTCGAAAACTTTAAAATGACTTTTAGTTTCAATCTTAATAAGTTTGTTTATTTGGCTATTCAAAATAACTTTGTTATTCCTACGACACTAGTGCTACGTTTTGTATAAAACCGATTCAAAAACCAGTGCAAAAATATTTTTCAGTCTATAGGTAAATACCAAACTTAAATTTTATTAAGAAAAAAAATGTATACAATTTTTTGTTTTTTAATTTCATAACGTGGTATAAAAGGACGTAGTTCCCCTACTAAAATATAATTAGAGGCTATTCAAAATTTAAAAGTTTTTAAATTTAATTTTTGCAGAAGAACAACATTTTCATGTTAATAAATTTAGTTTGACTAATTATTTTTATTACGGCAACACTGTTAGTATCAAATTAAAAATCAAATAAAAGTATTATTAGATTCAAACAAAAAAGTTTTTGAAAATCAATAAACATTTGAAAAAAAAACCATTTGTTTGGAAATATTTTGGTAATAATTTTTTCTGTGATCGTTTACCTACAATTGTGTGTATTTTATTTTATTTTTGACTTGAACTTGATCCGATCAAAAAACGAACTTGATGAAATAACAATTTTAAAATGAATGCCAACGATATGGCGCAAAGAAATATAAAAAAGTTAATCAATTTCAGCCAACGATATGCCGCAAAAAATTATTAATCAAAAAATACAAATTAATTAGCACAAAAAGCGCGACTTCCACTACGATAAAAAAGTATATAAGCCAAGGATAATGAAGCGGCAATTGATGATAGACGTCAAAAACTTCTACGAGCTTGGCATCACTCTCAACCATGAACCAGGGATGGAAAATCATCGTTGTTCAGACTGGAACATCCCGGCCGCTTTGCAGTAATGCAATGAAAATAAAATATAATAAAAATAAGATATAAATAATGTATGTATATAATAAAAATTTTTGTTAATCTCCCTCAGCATCTTGTCCGGTAAAACATGCTCAATATTTTGTTGATTAATGTGGTGTCTATATACTTCGAGAAAATATGACCTAATGCTTGAGACGAACTAGGTCGCTTTCGCTCCCAGGTATCGATATTTTCGGTCATTTTGTGGAATACTTCTGCATTTGCAATTGACCAATGGTTCCTCGAAATAGTAGGAATCAAGGTTCAAGACCTACTTGGTCTTTTACCCTTATGACCGTCGGACGAACGAAGCTCCCTGGCTGAGTTTTGGGATGAACGAGGTCCTCTACTCCAAGGCAGTTAGACAAACTAGGTGCACGTTGACAGCGCTATGATTTTCTTTCTCATCGAGCTAGACGAACTAGGTCTTATGCTCGGCTTATGTCAAAGAGTATGGCATATATCTCCGCAAAGCTTACCCTGCTTATATCTCACAAGCGTGCCAGGTACGGTCATAACATAAGCAATTAAAAAAAAATACTCCATTTCCATATCCACATACAAATTTCAATAAGCTTCTATATTCAAACCGTTATGCTCTGATGACAATCTTCCGAAATTATCCAAGTACTAGGATGATGTTGGGTTTAGAGGGATGTTAACACTTCAAAAAATCTAAAAAAAAATAGAAAAAAGAAGGAAAACTAAAATTAAATTAAGCCAAATAATTCTCAAAATACCTCAGACCAAAGAACTTCCAGTTAAAATAAGTCTCACGAGCCATTATTTTCCTTAACTTGTTTTGCATTAAATCGTTGAGCATATTTAAATAAAAATCAAGTTGAATAGACAGACCCATTCAAAAAATTACGTGTTCCAAGACTTATATAATTCAACATAGAACTCGGTAACTGCTTAAATTTGCTGGCACCAAACTAGTTCTATATACACTTAATTGCCTGTTTGGAAAAAACCCAGCATGTTTCAAAATATCGCCATCAGGAATGGTAACATCCGTTGCAAGAATTTCCATTTTTGTTACTTCTATATACGTACAGATTTTCTGT
Organism: Phasia obesa; assembly: GCA_949628195.1. Taxonomy (NCBI): domain Eukaryota; kingdom Metazoa; phylum Arthropoda; class Insecta; order Diptera; family Tachinidae; genus Phasia; species Phasia obesa. Next base: position 144,090,259 of record OX451215.1, on the reverse strand, counting down.
TTCTAAATCTGTATAATCACTACCCATAGATGACGCTGATCCATACTCAACCCAAGGCTCCGTGTTATCTAAAGACAAAAATTGGTCACGTGATCCAAGAGCATCTAGTTCGACCAGATCCGAATTCCGGGAATGTAGCGTTTTAAAATTCTTTTTCGAAGATTGCAACTGATCACGTACAATATTATCTAAATTTTTCGGATATACTCTTGCTGAGCTTGCGGATTTATCTTTAAACTTATATAGTAGTCGATCCAGAAAAGCAGCGAATGAAACGTACGCTAATCGACAGTTTCCATACAGATGTTGTGCTAGGGTGAAAATTTCACCTGAGTTGGTGGTAGCAAGAATCTCGTAGGCAACCCTTACCTTATATCATCATTTCCAATTCTTCTTTTTGAAGATCTATTGAAAAGCGGTTTTGTGGCAAACCATCACAGTCGCTCTCAAACTCTAACAGTAAAGCCGCAAAACTTAATAAATTTTCAGATTGAACCATTTTAATACAAAAGCGCACAAATATTTATAATAAAAATAAACTAAAATTTTTTAGGCTTTCAACCACAACAAGTTTTATTTCAATTGCAAACATCAAAAATGTTTTGTAAAAAAAATTACTGAGATATATTAAAAAAAGGTCAGTACAAAAAGTAAAAATAAAGAAAATTATTCAAAATTATTATTTTCCCCGCAACAAGAAAACTATATAATGCGTGCTATTTTTCCGAACAATACTGTGAGTTTAAAAAATACAAGTTTTCGAAAATTAATTTTGCTTTCAATCATTACATTCAGTCAACTAATTATTTAGAAAAATATCAATAAAAGATTAAATCTTTTATAACAAATAAATAAAAGACAATTTAGACTACCCTAATGTGGAAAAGAACACTAAAAGTTTCAGCACTACTTTTTCCAAAATTATCACAAACTATGTTGGGTAGCAACAAATATAATTGATAAATCTGTTAATAATAGAAATACTTATTTTGCTTTTATAAAATTAAATAACTTTTTCAAAAAACTATAAATATTTCCTCCAAACTTTTTGTTTGTATACGAATTTGTAATTTACAATTTTGTGACATTTTATTTTTTTGAATAAAATAGAAATTAGCCTAAGTTGACGAAAGCCACAATGCACAGTGGGGCAGAATCAAAATATTTTGTTTATGTTACCATAAAAGTACCATAACATTACATAAATCAGTAACATGAGCTGATAAAAGCGTGATAACTATGGGAATAATCATATTTAAAAGCACATAGCTTTGAAAGTAAAAATGATATTGAGGTGAATTTTTTTTTTGTTTGATAAGAAATTGCATCATTTATATTTGTATATATAACAAAATTAATTATTACAACAAAATTTTAAAATTTGTTGCTGATATCTGAAAATTTCGAAAAACTATCGTACAAACGGGCAAATATAAGGAAAGTAAAAATTTTAAATATGCAATAAAATTTTTATTAATTGAGCAAATCAAATAAAATTGTCTGTGTATGTGTTGTTGATCAAGTAAAATGAAATGGCAAAAAATCAGCAATATTAAGAAAAAGGAAATTCCACAATTCCCAAAATAAGGACCAAAAATCCCAAAATTCGGATTTTTTACTCTTTTGCCTATAAAGTCTACATACGGACTAGCGCTCATTAAATATTTTTGGAAACAATTTAGGGCATATATAGCTTTATTACTTTTCTTTTTTCGATCCCAGCTTTGGCATTTTAGAATATAGAGACAAAATCAAAATTTCGATGTAAAATAGGTCATATTGTGGGACTTCCGTCTTCTACAAGGATGATCAATATTATATGAAATTTGTTTAAGCGTACACACATATAGTTAGCTTACACAAAAATGTAAAATTTTTATATATTCCTTAAAAAAAAATTTTCTATAAAAAAATACGTTAACGGCCTTTTTTGGGCTAAAGTACACAAAAATGCAATAATTTTGGATTTTTTAAATTGAAAATCGTCTAGATTTTAACTCAGTAAAGATACAATCTTCAAATTTACCAAAAATATTTAGAATTTCGCTCGCTAACTACGATAAACAATTTATAAAAAATTGGTGAAAATTGTACTCAATATTTTGAAAAAACTGGACCAGTGATGCGAAAAATCAAAAATTTTATTTCTTAAAATGCTTATAACTCAATCATTTTGAACTAATATCTGCAAATTTAGATACCATTTTGTAGGTATTGACAAGACCTTTAAGACCATGTATAATTTTAAAAAAGCAAAATAAAACTGAAGAAATGGCAAGCTATAAAAAAATTTCCAGGTGAGAGGTTTCCAAATTTGAGACCACATAGCGCCACCCCTGGAGGGTGTATACCACCCACCTTTAAAACTTAAGTTCAGATACTCCTCTGCTATGCTCATGTCAAATTTTAGATCAATCGGCCAAGCCGTTTATAAATGACTAGGTTATTTCCAAAATATTTTGATTCTGCCCCACTGTGCAATGGTGGTCGTGTAGCCATGTAGCTATCTATACTGGCTTTATAATAAACGTTTACCTTTAAACGTGTGTATTCTATTTTTGACAGTTTGTAGTCGGTATCCTGATGTTGACTATGTGTTAAATACATCTAAGTTTTAAATCAGATATCTCATCTATTTAAAAATCAAATGCATTTAAAAAAAAAAATATTTTACTCCATATACAGCCATAGTCAAATGTTATTACACATTACTAAAATTTTTTGTGTTTTGGTAAGACTGCTCGATTGTTGTTGTTGTTTTCAATATAAAGCAAATTTGCAGTTATTGGGTCAAACGGAGTGTGTAGAAGAAACGAACCAATTTTCAAAGAAAATAACGGAATATTTCTCACAAAAACAACACATTTGTTTGATGCATATTGGCGTCAAAAGTTATTACACACATTTTGTTCATGCAAATATCATTAGTTTTTAGCTTTCTTGTGTGATAAGTAGGCGCATTTTCATTGATTCTTTGAGACGATAGTCAAAATCTAATGTTGTTAATTTAATTCACGAAAATGGTCAAAAGAAAGCATTTAAATATTGAAACACGATCCGAGATTGTGACCAAATTTAAAATAGGAATTTCGGCTTCAGACCTTGTGAAAATTTATGGAATTTCGCGGAAAACTGTGTACAATTTAAAAGAAGGATACTTGTGGGAACTTAGAATTTAAAAAGAAAAGTGGACGAAAACCCGTTATAGGCCAAAGGGAAAAAACAAGATTAATGAGAGTCCTGATGGTAAATCCAACAATAAGCCCTGTTCGCATTGCAGAAAATTCGGAAGAAGTAATTGGGAAGAAAGTTAGTGAAGCTACTTTACGTCGCAAGATGAAAAGCATGGAAATCAAGATCTATGTAGTCCGCAAAGTGATCGACATAACTCCGAACAACGAAGCCAAACGCCTTGCCTTTGCTCAAGAGCATATTAGTAAGCCCATAGAGTTCTGGCACAACGTTCTGTGGACTGACGAGTCTTCTTTTCAGTTCCAGGGTTCTTTTGGAAGAAAGTATATGCATCTACCGTCAACTCTCAAAAGCAAAGCACGGCCGCCTCTAAACAGATTCGGTGGAGGATCTGTAATGTTTTGGGGTTGCATATCATTCTATGGATTGGGAGAGCTCGTACCAATTGAAGGAACTTTGAATCAATCTGGGTATATCGAAGTGTTGAATGATCATGCATTTCCTTCAGCAAATAGCCTATTTCCAAGTAGCGACTGGATTCTGCAACAGGATAATGCTCCATGCCATAAAGGATGGTTGGTAACGAAGTTTTTAAATGAGGTAGATCAAGCTGTTCTTTCATGGCCCCCTCAAAGCCCGGACCTTAACATCATTGAAAATGTTTGGGGTTTCATGAAACAACAACGAACAACTGATAAAAATCGAAAACTGAAATACACTATTGAAGAAATTAAAAACATTTGGGCTAAACTACCTCTTTCTTTTATCCACACCTTGATTGAGTCTATCCCGGCCAGGTTGCAATCAGTAATTGATGCCAAAGGAGGAATAACAAAATATTGACTCATTAAAATTAAAAAAAAATATTAAAAATTAATAATTCTTAATATAAACCATATAATATGACATTGTGTAATTATCTTTGACACGAATAAAATGTGTGTAATAACTTTAGACGCCAATATGCAACAAACAAATGTGTTCTTTTTGTGAGAATTATTCCGTTATTTTCTTTGAAAATTCGTTCGTTTCTTCTACACACTCCATTTCATCCAATAACAGCAAATTTGCTTTATATTGAAAAGAACAACAACAACAATCGAGCAGTCTTACCAAAACACAAAAAATTTTAGTAATGTGTAAAAACATTTGACTATGGCTGTATGTACATAAATACATACATACATACATATATTCTTAATATAAAAATATATTATGCTACAGTCATGATTTTCATTTTCACAGAAATATTGAAATTTTATTTTAGTTTTTCGATAATTGTTTGTAAAAATATTTTTTTAAAATTTTTTTGTAAAATATAATTTGAAATTTTTTTTCTGGAAATGCCGTTTTGAAAACAGTTTGTAAAGTTTTTTGTAAATGTTTAAAAAATTAAATTTTTTTTTTTAAATTTAAATTTTTTTTAATTTTATTGAATTTTTGCCAGTGGTAGGTACCCTGTGGGTCAATTGGCTACCTATATGTGTATTGTTTTCTATAAAGGTCTTTAATAAAAATCAAAGCAGAACACTCCTACCAATCTAAAAACAAACAAAAGTCTCAGGGGGTTATTGATCCCCAGAGATCTGTATGCACTCCTTGCGATCTACCTGTCGCGGTCTAATATTTATTTGACAAAAAAAAACAAAAGAGAATCATTAAGCCGAACAAAATTCAAAAAAATTTTGCTGAATTGCAATCCCAAAATTTTCGAAACTATGCCTGACAGATTGGTGTGCTTAAATTTTTTGTATCCCTTCTGGTGCCTTGGCGAATGACATTACAACCCGAACACGGACAGACGGACATCGCTTAATCAACTTCTCTATGTATTAGGATCCAGAATATATATACTTTATGGGGTCGAAAATGAATATTGTAGAAATTCCACACGGAATGACAAATATATATATATATATATATATATATATATATATATATATATATATATATATATACCCTTTCCACCTGAGGTGAAGGGTATAAAAACATGTTACTCTATATATAAAACATACATATATTCTTAATATTAAAATATATTTGTTCACATCACAAGGCCCTGTTATCATATTATAGGGTTTATGGTCAACTTATTTTACAATAGTTTATGTTTGTTGTTGGTAATTTGCTTTGAAAAATATGTTATAAATATACAATTTCATTTCATATGTTTTGAAAATATTGTATCGAGACCATAACCTGGGACTAAGTTTTTGATTTGAATAAATTATGAATATCTTCGTAATATGTAATTGTCGATGTCTTTATATTGTTTTATATTTAATGTTATATATTTATAGTGCTTTTACAGCGCAAATTTATTCAATCTATATTAAAATTACAAATTGTGTAATAATTATTTTGTACTATATTTGTAATTACTACTTCTCATGCATGATTCAATTTCATTTTATTATTTTGTACAGCGTTGCCGTTGCTAAAAGTTTTTATTCTACCATTTTTTATCTACTAATATTCTTTACAAATTTGTAAGCTATCTGAATGCATACACATATGAATTTATTATAAAAAATTGGAAGCAAAATTGTAAAGGTTACAAAATATTTAAACTACGACAATACAGTCAACATTTCTGTAGAAAATACTATGGAAGACGTAATTATTTCTAAAAGTTTGCCATCTTCAAACATAAAATTGAATTTAGAGTAATTTTGGTTAGTTAATACAATACAAGGTTTAATATTTTAAATTGCATTCAAAAATTTCTTCGAACCAAAATTTTTATCAATGCATATTTCGGATTGTAAGCCAAAGGACATCTATGTGGTCATTTTAAATTTTTCAATCAATTTCAGTATTGTTACTAATGACCAAATAATTTTCGAATTTATTCACATTTTAGTGAATTCGCTCATTTTCACAAAATTTTAGTTTTTTGCTTGATATACGCATTATAGCGGGTTTTCAAATGTGTGAAAAACATAAATTTTCCAATTTCAAGGGGTGCATGTCGGATTATTGTTAGATTTGATGAGAAACTTCCACCCACAAAATTTTAGTCGAATTCGACAACGTTGACACGTAGCGCATAGGCCCCAAATCTGAAAAAAAGCGTTTAAATCGAAAATAATTGACAAATTTTCAGTTTTTGCAAAATTAACGCTATTTATTTCCCCTTTTGCAAAAATGTGGATCCTGGTCCTTAGGGCAAACACAATGAGATTTACAATAAGCTACATGTCTTTAAGTTTTCGAGTTATTACAATTTTCACTGGCCATTATATGTCCTTGAGAACTTGCCGAAGACAATTTACAAAAACATTTTACTTTTAAAATTTTTTATTTTTTTCTTTTTTAACAATAAAATATAAAATTTCGCTAAAATTGACTGATATCTTCCTATTACACAACGCAACAAAATAAAAAAATTAGATGCTTTTGAAACCACTATACAATATCCAGGTACTGCCAAAGTGTTTTGGATGAATGAGAAATGTATGGCAAAACAAGTACGCGAAATACTGTTTTGGGCAAAACACGTATTTCTGTGGGACACGTGTTACTGTGGAAATACAGTATTGAATGTAGAAAATTGTTTGGAACAGATCTTTATGGCATTTTTATGATTTTCAGAATTAAAAAAAGTAAGCAATAAAGGAAAAGTTTTTTAATTTTTACGATTTCAGTAGAAATCTGATAAACGATGAAATGCTCCTTTTCTGTTGGCTACCTGTCGCCCTTGCTTCATTTTGACAATTGCGGCGGCAAAGTAATAAACGTTCATAAATTTGCGTGCACGCCGAATTGGGTTTTTCCGCTGGCTACCTGTAAAGATTGATTTTTTGCATAGCATTCCTTAATGTTTTTTACGATTCTTGGGAATAGGTAAAAAATAGGACCACATTAAGGGTTGTTCGAAATTTTAGTATCATTATTTATAAGAGCTCCTTGAGCCATTTCTATTCATTCAACAAGTGTTTGCGGTAACAGAAGCATAATTTTCAATCAGCCATGAGCAAGAAAACTAGAACATTTTTATGTAAAAACAATCCGGACTCATTTTGTTATGTGTGCGGCCAATATATTAACGAAAAAAAACGGAAATGCTTCTCAGCTTCATTTCAAAAGTCATATGAAGATTGCTTTAATATAAATCCGAAGAATTTTAACGAACATTGGACGCCGAGTACTATATGTACTTCATGTCGATTCAATTTAACTCTAAGCTCATCTAACAAAAAGTAAGTATAGGTTAATACATTTGGAATATTTTATAAAATTTTTAATTTTCTGTTATAAAAATTTTTCAGACCACACTGGGGAATTTCGAAGCCTATGCTATGGAGAGAAACAACGAATCATGAATCTGATTGCTATTTTTGTTTAACTACAAAAACCGGCTTTGGAAAACATTTGCGATGGTCTTACCCTACGAGGTCTGCTGATGGGTTTCAACTTGCAGTTCTACATTCACAGGAAATTATGGATGCACAAGATCAGGGACCAAGCTGTAGTCAAGTGCTTTCATCTTCACAAGGACACTCAACCTCAAGCATGTGTTCTCAATCAGGAAGTTCAGATCCAGAACTACCTATATCTGAAAATGACGAGTTCATCCCACACAAAAATATCTCACCGAGACCATGGAATCAAGACCAGCTAAATGATGTAATAAGAGAACTTGGATTGTCAAAAGCATCTTCGGATTTACTTGCATCCCGGATGAAGGAATCAAATCTCATAACGGAGGAAACTAAAGTTTCGTATTACCGTACCCGAGAAAAAGGCTTACTTCACTATTTTGCAGAAGAGGACGATTTTGTCTGCTGCACGGATATTCCTGGTTTGATGACTGCCATGGGCTTACATAAATATGATTCAAGCGAATGGCGTTTATTTATTGACTCATCAAAACGCAGCTTGAAGTGTGTCCTTTTGCACAATGGAAATAAATTTCACTCCTTGCCAATCGCACATTCAACCAAGGTTAAAGAAGAATACTCTGTAATTGCATTGGTCATGAAGAAGATAAAGTATAATGAACATAACTGGGTAATTTGTGTTGATATTAAGATGGTAAATTTCCTATTAGGTCAACAAAGTGGCTATACCAAATACCCTTGTTTTTTATGTTTATGGGACAGCAGAGCTAAGTCAGAACACTGGAAGAGAAAACAATGGCCTTATAGGGAAACACTGGACCCAGGTATGAGGAATGTTATAAATGTACCTCTGGTGCCCCGAGATCGCATCATATTACCCCCTCTTCACATTAAACTTGGTCTGATGAAACAATTTGTTAAAGCACTTAACAAAGATGGTGAATGTTTCCAGTATATTTCAAGGAAGTTTAAAAGTTTGAGTATGGAAAAGCTGAGAGCAGGAATATTTGACGGCCCACAAATTCGCAAATTGGTCAAAGATACCGATTTTCTCAGTTCAATGTCAGAAATTGAGAAAAATGCATGGGATTCGTTTGTATGGGTTATTCAACATTTCTTAGGAAATAACAAGGATGATGATTATGTTGCGCACGTTGAAGAGATGTTAACTCACTTCCAGAATCTTGGATGCAACATGAGCATCAAGTTACATTACCTTCACAGTCACTTAGATCGTTTTCCTGAAAATCTAGGAGACTTAAGTGAGGAACAGGGCGAACGATTTCACCAAGATATTCGGACAATGGAGGAAAGATACCAGGGTCGCTGGGATGCACACATGATGGCAGATTTTTGCTGGAGTATTCAGAGCAACACTTCGTTATTCAATAATAGAAAATGTCATAAAAGAAAATTCCAAAGTTTGTAGTTTATAATATTTATTTATTTATTTCCTTATTTTATATGTTGTAATAAATTTAAATAATAAAATATAAAATAAAAGAAAATACATGAATAAAACAATGAAATGCATTTTCCATCTATTCCATCGATTTGACTTAGTTACATTTTTTTGTCAATTGCCTTCGGCAAGTAACTTGAAAACTGTTTAACCGATTTAAAAGATATGTAGCTTATTGTAAATCTCATTGTGTTTGCCCTAAGGACCAGGATCCACTTTTTTGCAAAAGGGGAAATAAATAGCGTTAATTTTGCAAAAACTGAAAATTTGTCAATTATTTTCGATTTAAACGCTTTTTTTCAGATTTGGGGCCTATGCGCTACGTGTTAACGTTGTCGAATTCGACTAAAATTTTGTGGGTGGAAGTTTCTCATCAAATCTAACATTAATCCGACATGCACCCCTTGAAATTGGAAAATTTATGTTTTTCACACATTTGAAAACCCGCTATAATGCGTATATCAAGCAAAAAACTAAAATTTTGTGAAAATGAGCGAATTCACTAAAATGTGAATAAATTCGAAAAAAATCAATCGATTTTTATGGTCGATATCTCATTTTGTTGCTATTATATGTCGCTATGCGATAAAAAAATGAATCTGGAAGTTTTTTGCCGTTTTCGATTTCTTATGATTTTTTTAAAACGAAAATTTTTGCCATTTTTACGTAAAAAATATATTTTTTTCTTAAGTTTTTTCTTATAACTCCGATACTATTGATCCGATTGAAACGCGATATATAGACGAATTAAAGGCTATGCAAATCTTAATTTTTCTGAATTTATTTTAATAATATCGGACTAGTAGTTTTTGAGTTATCATTAATTATTTGAAGAAACGTCTCAAAAAAATTGCAATTTTAAAAAAAAAATTTAAAAAAAAAAATCTATCCATAGAATTTAAAAATTTTACCATTTTTGTACTAAGGTAGCCATGATACATCAAATGTATATAGTAGTTACTCGAGCATATTTTTGCTGTTGCCCTGTGTAATTTATTCTCTTTATTATTGAGAGAAAAATTATTACTTCTTTTTTACCGTGGGCATTTTAATAAATTTAAAATAATTTTAATTTCGTTATTAAATACACAAAAATATTCCGAGTGTTAATTTTATTTATTTTAAATAAATTAGTTAATATTAAATTTGCATTTTCTTTATTCTTCCATTCGTTGTTATTAAATTATTAAGATCAGTGTTTCATTCCGTGTGATCCTATACCACTTGCATTAATTTACATACAGCAGCTGCTAACAGTGTAGTGCGTTTACACAAGCATCGAAAAGTTAATTTACATACAAGTTTAAAATAATAATTCGTTCGTGCGTTCACACTATCAACGAAAATTTAATATTCATATAATTGAAAAAAAAAAACAATTATTATTAGTGTGTTCTAACTAACGTTTTTTATTTTACATTACTTTTGCTAATTAACTTTAATTCGATTTTACTTGGTTAAATAAATATTTTATTTACCAAAGGCTGTTTTAAAGTGGTTTTCGAAAAAATTAAATAAATTATTTTTAATTTCGAAACAAATTGATCAAATAATATTTCGAATAAAAGAAGAAAATCCGAATATTGTGTAACCGACGAGAGAGTAATATATTTTTTAAATTCTTATAATCCAAAGCAATTTTAATTTCTTCGTTTTTAAAAATATTTCGACCAATAAATTAATTTGGTATTTTAAACTTTTGCTTTGAGGAATTATTTACATAAATTAAATTAATATGACTAGTAGAAAACGTCAAGATTCTCCTTCCAGAATGGAAACTTTAGAGAAAATAGTGGTAAAGAAAGCAAAGGTTGTACAAAATATCGTTTGAATTCGGCAATCTATTAGGGATAAGACAATTTCTTTTAATCCCATGGAACTAGAATGTCGCTTGAAAATTTTAAAAACGTATATTGATCAAGCAATGAAGTTTCAGGCTGACGTGGATAATTTAGATCCCGAAAATAACGATAGAGCTGAGCTTGAAGAAGTTTGTGTGACCACAAAAGCGATTTTTTTAAGTCTCTTGGCTAAAAATAGACAGGCAAATATGCCTGAAACTTCATTTTGTGCTCAAAGCCATCAGTCAAGACTACCAAATATGAAGCTCCCCAAATTTACTGGAAAGTATTCTGATTACAAGAACTTTATGAGCTTATTGAGAACTTGGTCCACAATGATCCGACGTTGACAGATATTGAAAAATTTAATCATTTGATATCATGCTTGTCCGATTCAGCTTTAGGTACAGTTAAAGCTTTTCAGATTTCAGAAGGAAATTACTCCAAAGCACTAGCCAGTTTAAAAAAGGTTTATGACAACGAATGTCTAATATTTTTTGATAATATTGCTAAGCTTTTTGATATACCAGAAATCACAAAACCTTCGGCTACTGCTTTGAGAAGCATGATAGACACAGTTTCTGCTATATATGATTCCCTATTATCAATTGGCGACGACAGGAAAATTACAAATGCCATTTTAATTCATTTAGTGATGTCCAAAGTTGATCCAGTGACCAAATCGAAGTGGGAAGAACAGCTTGATTTCGAAAAGCTCCCATTGTGGTCAGAGTGAATCCCCCTTGAACAAACGGTACCAGCATATTTCTGCTGACGAATCTTCGAGTTCAAGACCGAGGTTTAATAATAATTATAATAATAAAACTGAATATTCTAAGAAGAAAAATAACAGGACATCATTAAACTGTACAAAATCGAAACCATCTGCTGACAAATGCTTATTCTGCAAATCAAATCAACATATGATTAATAATTGCTCTTCTTTTACTGCTGAGTCTGTAACACAAAGATTTGAATTTATAAAATCCGTACCAGTATGTATTAATTGTTTGAAAAAAGGTCATAAAGTAGCAAGATGTTCATCTTCTAAATGTAGAATATGTAGTGGTTCTCATAATTCACTACTAAATAGATATAATACTAGTTCTAACAATTCGAATATCTACTCTGAACAGCCGTCTACTTCTCACGCTTCGGTGAATTACTCTTCATATGAGGAAAGAATTATTCTTGCCACAGCTGTAGTGAAAGTAAGAAGTAGTTTTGGTAAATTTATTCTAGCTCTTTTAGATTCCGGTTCTCAACCAAATTTGATAACTGAGGAACTTGCACAGCTACTACGATTGAAAAAAGAAGGAGGCAGATTGAGTTTAAATGGGATAAGTGAAACAAATTCAATTTCTAAATCTTGCGTAAATTTAACTGTCACGTCGAGGGTTAACTCTACTCACTTTACTTCAGAGTTTTGGGTATTGAGTTCAATTACAAATTTGCAACCTGATCTCAAAATAAATACAACTAGCTTGAATATTCCTAATAATATAGAATTAGCTGATCCTTGCTTTTATAAGCCACAAAAAATTGATTTATTAATTGGAGCAGAAATTTTCTTCGATTTAATTTGTGTTGGCCAAATAAAGTCTGGCCCGAGCCTGCCAATTCTTCAAAGACTTCGCTTGGTTGGATTGTAACTGGAAAATACAATCAATCAAAGGGCTCGACAAATAACAACGTTTTTCATTTGAATACTTTTGTAGAAAACGAGAGCAATGTTGATTCAATAGTCAGAAAATTCTGGGAATTAGAAGATATTCCAAACGAGTCAACAAAAATATATTCTGAGGAACAGCAACAACGTGAGGACAAATTTAGAAATTCAGTACGACGTTTAATGTCAGGACGACTTGAAGTCTCATTGCCTTTCAAATCTGATACAAAATTGCTTGGTTCATCGTTTAAAACTGCCAAAAGACGATTTCTCTCTTTGAAACAAAAAATTTCCAAAGACGATACTATGAGGCAGATGTATCATGATTTTATGAAAGAGTATTTCAATTTAGGTCATATGTCACTTTTAGACAAAATGCCCGATTTTCATTACTATTTTATACCACATCAATGTGTTTTGCGACCTCAGAGTTCAACTACGAAACTTCGACTAGTTTTTGATGCTTCATGTAGAACTTCTTCGCATGTATCACTTAACGATTTGTTAATGGTTGGTCCAACAATTCAAGAAGAACATTGATTCTACATTGATCCGTTTTCGTTTCCATAGATACGCAATCACTGCAGATGTTGAAAAAATGTATCGTCAATTTTTAGTTTCTGAAAATGACAGAAATTATCAATTAATCCTTTGGAGAGAGAAAACATCTGATAATTTAAAAGTGTTTGGTTTAAACACTGTTACTTACGGCACAGCTTCAGCGCGATTTTTGGCCATCAGATGCTTAATTCATTTAAGCGATTCGTACAAAGAGACTTTACCTATTGGTTCAAAAGTTGTTCGCAGTGATTTCTATGTTGATGATTTGCTAACTAGAGCTGATAGCTACCAAGACCTCAATATAATTCGTAACCAGGTTACTGAAATTTTAAGTTCAGCTGGTTTAAAACTTACTAAATGGTTTTCAAATCATCCTAATATTATAAATTCAATACAAAATGAAAAACTTTTATCAAGCGATTCCGATTCTGCAAAAGCTCTCGGCATACATTGGGTTCCGAAGATTCATTTGAAAGATAATTTTCAAGAATTAAAAGCTACAAAAAGAAACATATTATCAGTTTCTTCTCGTTTATTCGCTCCTCTCGGACTCATATGCCCGATAGTAACAAAATCCAAAATGTTATTACAAGAACTTTGGATTCAAAAACTTGACCGGGATGAATCGATTCCTATGAGACTATATACTTCGTGGGAAAATTTCAAATCTAATTTACTGGAAATTTATTCAATTACAATTCCAAGATTCGTGAACACAACTTCTACAGCAAAACTTCAAATTCATGGATTTGCTGATGCTTCTATTCGAGCATATGGTTGTTGCATATACATTAGAAGCTCCGATTCAAACAAAATTGTATCGAGACTACTTACGGCGAAATCTAAAGTTGCTCTACTCAAGACTAAATCTCTTCCGAGACTTGAGTTATGTGCTGCACACCTATTGGCTAAGTTGTGGAATCGAATTAAGTTAATAATGAGCTTTAAATCGAGAGTGTTAATTTCTGGACTGATTCCGAAATAACACGCACCGATCTTCATTATCTACTTTCGTTTCAAATCGTGTGGCTGAGATTCAAGAATGGTCTGAAAAAGTTTCATGGCGCCATGTGCCAACTAAGCAGAATCCAGCCGATATTGTTTCAAGAGGATGTGATGTCGAAGAATTAAAAAATTCTTTTTGGTTTGAAGGACCTTCGTTTTTACTAAGCGATAGTTCCCATTGGCCTGTTAACGAACATTTCGAGTTAACGGAGAACCAACAATTATTAGAAAAAAGAAAAACAAATGTATTTCTTGCAGTAGAGGATCCACAAAATTGCTTTTTGGATCTAATAGAAAAATATTCGTCATACAAAAAGTTGTTGCGAGTAACCTCTTTTGTATTTAGATTTGAGACAATCCAGAAACATAATTTTTCTGAGGAGATACAAAAATTACAAATATCTCTTGTCTTGCCATCAAATATTCAAAGATTGACACCATTTGTGCATACGTTTACTGAAGAGAAACGGACATTTTCACTTATAAGGGTAGGTGGGAGATTGCTTAATGCAGACTTGAAGTACAATACCAAGCTCCCACTTTTATTACCGAAAAGAAATAGCTTTGTCACACTTTAGTTGCGAAATCTGCACTTCAAAAATTGTCATGCTGGCACAAAAGCACTTGTAGCTCTTTCGCGAGAAAATATTTGGCTCATTAATGCGAAAGAAGAGTGCAGCAAAATAGTTCGAAAGTGTGTTCATTGCTTCCGCTATAAGCCAAAATTAATGTCCCAAATTATGGGCAATTTACCCACTAGTAGAGTGAGAGCTACCCGTCCCTTTTTAACGGTCGGTATAGACTTTTGTGGTCCCGTGAACGTATCATTAAGAATTCGTGGTAGACCACCACGGTCTCAAGCAGACATTTTGGCAAGCTTGGTCTCGCGACTATATCCTGGGATTTCAGGGCAAAGGCAAGTGGCACGAGGAGATTCCCAGTCTCAAGGTCGGTCAAGTGGTAATAATCCACGAGGACAGTTGCCCGCCACAGAACTGGCTGACCGGGAGAGTCGTCAGCGTCCACGAGGGAGAAGATGGCAAGGTAAGGGTGGCGGAGGTCAAGACCAACAACGGCGCATTTAAACGCCCAATATGTAAATTGGCTCCGCTTCCAGATGTTTGAAGACGTTTAGTCCTTCAACGGGGCCGGAATGTTGGGCCACATAAATATATTTACTACTACTACTACTACTAATAATAATAATAATAATAATACTGGCAATACTGGCTTTTTTTGTACATAAAATTTAATAAATAAGTACTTGCGAAGTATTATCGAAATCGGCTGGTCGTGTTTTATTTTTAAAAGTTAAAGTTTTGTTTTTCACCACAAGTGCCCAACAGTTTTAAATTATAAATTATTTAATTTAAATATTTTCTAAAAAATATTAGGAAAAAACAGGTGTTAAATAAATAAAGTGACTTACAGTAAAAATAATAACAGAGTGAATTTATTTTGCAATTAAAAGAACCCAACGTAAAGTAAAAACGTAACAATTGGTGACGGAAGTGAAATTGTAAAATAAAATAACTTAAAAAAAAAAAATAATAAACAACAATGAAATTTGAAGATCTTAAAGTGGAGCAGCTGAAAAAGGAAGGTAACAAGACAGAACTGCAGAAGAGGCTCATAGATGAATTCAAGCGTCATGGCATGGACATTGGCGCATATGAGTTTGATGAAAAAGAGATGACAGAGGTATATAGCCGTGAAACAATAACAGCAAGTAGCATGGACTTCAATACGATGTTCGCCGCTATGATGGAGAAAATAAAAAAAAAACTCTAGAATGCTACTAGAAAATGTACAAGAAGCTGAAGTAAGAGGTGAAGTACAAGAAGCTTCTAGAGCAAACAGCGAAAAACTGTTAGCTGAAGTAAGAGATGAAGTTCAGGAAGCTTCTAGAGCAAACAGCGAGAAACTTCTGGAAACAGTAAATGAGAAACTGGAGAAAAATCAAAAACTTCCAGCTTAGATTCAAGAAGTTTCTAGAGCGAATAATGAGAAACTTCTGGGACAAGACAACGAGAACCTTCTACAAATTTCTGAAACCATTAATAAGCGAGTAGACTACGTAGAAGTCAAGTTCGATGGCGATCATAAAAAGGAGCTGTATAGAATGGAGCTACGTGGCAGGGTGCAGAGAGCAAATGAGACGCTTCAGGATTTCGCCATGGAGATAGAGCGCTTGGTGCAGCTAATATACCCTGGGGAAAACCATCCACTTCTAGAACAGTTCAAAGTGGAGGCATTTGTTAATGGTATTCGCGACCCAGATATTAAGCACGCAGTTTACTCTAAGCAAAACACATCCTTTGCTGAAACCATTACTTACGCTCTGGCTCAAGAAACAGCAAAAGTCATTTCGAGACCGCAGTCATACAAAGTACGAAAAGTTGAAGTAGCTGCTGAAGATGAGAAAACAACAATGGACGACATAAAGAAATTATTAGAATCGCTAAAGGAAGTATTGAAAGAACTCCAATGCAGAAGAAAAGATAAGTGCTTCAACTGCCGAAAAGTTGGCCATCTTCAGGTAGATTGCAAGTCCCCAAGAAAGACTGGATTTGCTTCGCCTAGGGACGAAACGGCATACAGTAGATGTTTCAATTGCGGGAAAGTGGGCCATTTACAGCGATAATGCAAGGCACCAAAAGGAGTAATAAGATCTGCTTCGCCACCAGAGAATGACAAGGTTATGAACAAGCCATCGCAGGAGCCACTGTTGGAAGTAAAAAGTGCTAGCATCGTGGATAATGGGCCAAAATCCGAAATTGTGGGACCATTAAAATCCATTTCGGTCATGCAGCAGGAAAATAAGAATCTGACTGCTCTGGGTTACATTAACGGCAAAAAGCACATTCTGACGATAGACACAGGAGCGTCGCAATCAATAATAAGGCGCGACTTGGTAAAAGGAGAAATGGAGCCACTAAGTTATTTGCAACGGTGTAAGGCAAGATAAAACTAAGGGTATCTATCGGCAGGCTAAGTGTGGAGTGCGTATTTATTGTGGCTGATATTTTGGATAAAGTAATTATCGGAGTCGACTTTATGATTTATAATGCGTATGGGTCGCCAAATTATGATTTAGAGAAATGTGAAGATACCACTTAAAATCGGGTATAAGAGAAAAGCTCCACCAAAATGCTTCAACTGCAGTAAAGAGGAACACTTAGCGCGTAACTGCAGGGCGCCGAGGAAAATAAAAGAAATACGCCATCGGAAAAGCAGAAATAGTACGAAGGACGAGAAACGACACCACATCGTAAATGTGTGACGTGTATACATAGATACGAGTAAAGAATGTAGTAAGGCGCAGAAGGGTGACCACAAGTTGTCAACAGGTCTGCTGGATAAAGTGGACAGAGAAATATCTCTCCAGAGACGAAAACAAGTACGGTAGCTCCATGAATTTGTGCGTAAGAGGATTGAGTCCACAAGTGATACAATAAAGGCCAAGTTTGAACGTACTGCAAACTCCGAGGGATTTCAAGAGGAACCGATGATTAACCCACAACAGAAGAAAGTTCACTGGGATGGAACTTATGAAGTAATAAAGCAGCTAAACGATTTAGTTTACAGAATGCAGAAGTTTCAGAGCCCAAGATGAAAAATGAAAGTTGTGCATTCGGAGCGGCTAGCCAACTATGGAAAAGGTACATCTGTGCCTGCTCGGGACGAACAGGTTTGAGAAGGGGATAGTGTTACGAAAGGAGAATTTATTCGTTATAGGCTCTGAACCACAATACTCTCGAACAACAACAACATTAATGGTTTGTTTTCTTACAATGATGAAAGAAAGAAACAAACAATAAAGAGTAACGCATTAAACAAACATTCGCATATACATACACACATTAAATAAACACTCATCAGTTAAATACACAGCCACATACATAAACACAAGCCTAATCAAATAAACAGCCACACATACAGGTATAAAGAAATAAACAGCCACACATACAGGTATAAAGAAATAAACAACCACACAAACAGAAAGCAAGAGCAATAACAATCGAACCTGCCAGATCTGTCTGGAATAGAACATTCTGGTGCTTTTAAATCACCTATATAAGTGAATCGTGCTGGCGAGTAGTATGGCAGTATTAATTTAAAAGTCAAAGAGTTAAGTTGTCGAATTGTAAGAGTGTTTAACAGTTTGCTGTATTTTTGAACAGTGGTGTTAAATAAATTAAGTGACTTACAGTAAAAATAATAACAGAGTGTTTTAATGCCATTTATCTTTATTAATTAAAACAACGTTTCAGTTTCACGGTTTAAACAAGACTGTCCTCTTTATTGATCTTTGATTATTCTACATATGTTATTCGAGGGAGAATGGCGGAGTTGCCAGAGTCTCCATGTCAGGGATGGCACTACACCTCCCTTTTTATATGAAAAATAAAATGTGATGTTAAATAAATACATATTAGGAAAATAAATTTATTATATGTCGACACATTATTATTGCCTCCCTTTTTATAAAAAAATGTTGGGATAAACACAATTTTACAACATTTTTTGTATTTGAAAATATTTTTTTTTTTTTTTTATAGTTATTTGAAATAATGATTTTCTATATAGCTTTTACATAACAATTCTTTAATTTGACATTGATACATTTTATTTTTTTTACAATATTATATTTCATTTGAGCTAGCAATATAATTCATATTTTGCCTTTTTTTTTTCTTTTTTTTTGGTTTTTTTTTTTTTAAATTTTTAAAATTTTGGGTTTTGTTTAACATTTGGATTTTTCAAATATTCGTGCATATATAAATATAAGTTTTATAGTTTCGTGACACGATTTTTATGAACTGTTTTTTCCTTCATTGATTTCTTATCGAGTATAGTAACATTTACTCCATCTACTTTCTTAACTATAAAAGGACCTTCGTAAACACTTTTGTGTTTATCGTAAGGTTGTTTTCGCAATAGTACTTTATGGTTTTTCTTTAAATATATTGGTTTTGCAGTTTTGTCAAAAAATTTTTTATTTGCAACTTTATGTTTTTCAACTAATTGTTTTGCCATTTTATTAGATTTTTGCAGTCTATACTTAATTTCTTGACTATAATTATCAATATTGTACACAGGATCTAAAACGAGATTTGGTTGGATTGGTAATACAACATTTTTCCCGAAAACAATTTCAAAAGGCGTTAATTTATTGTCAAAGACAGTATTTGTCGTCGTATTGTGGTAAAACGTAAAGTATTTGAGATAAGTGTCCCAATCTGAAAGATTTTCACTGATGTAAGCTCGGATGTATTCATTGAATACACGATGGTTTCGTTCAACTGTTCCTAAGGTCTGATGATGGTAGCTTGTCGAGAATTTGGTTTCAATTTTTAAGAATTTACACATTTCCAAAAATATTTCGTTCTTGTATTCTGTGCCTAAATCGGATTTAATTGTATTCATTTTTCCGTAGGTTAGAATAAAATTTTCAAAAATTGCACGAGCTACTGTTCTAGCTGACTTATCAGGAATGGGTATACTGACTAAATACTTTGACAGATCACATATTATTGTAACTGCATACTTGTTTCCATAATTAGACAAAGGTAGTGGACCTATTGTATCCACAACTACTACGTCAAATGCTTTGGTTGGTGTTGGACTAAGTACCAATTCTTCAACATTTGATGGTTTAACCTTGTTTAGGTTACATTCTGAACAATTTCTCACATATTTCGCAATGTCTTTCGTCATTTTCTTCCAAAAGTACTTGGTTCTTATTTTAGCATATAATTTCTTTTGACCACAGTGACCTCCAACAATCGGATCATTATGATAAATTTCCATAATTTTTTGTTTTTCACTGTCATCTTTAATTATCGATACAGGTTCAGTAAGTGCTATTTCGAGAGTTTTTAATAATTTATTTCCATGGATTTTTAAGTTTTGTAGTGTAACAAATTTAAATATTAAGTCATTTTTTGGCCATTCTGCCTTATAGATTTTATTTTTGTTGGCTTGAGTTTGTAGCCTCGAAAGCAGTAAATCTAGATTTATAGTTTCGTTAGCAAAATCAAAATCTAAACATAGCGATTTTTTAAACTTTCTATATACATTAATGCGCAATGTAATTAAGTTCGTATCGTAATTACATAATTCTGTTTTTATTTTAGCAGTTTCCTTACTGAATTTGTGTGAAAATTTATCGTAAATCATTGGTTTTGGAGTATTATTGTCCGATGAAGAAAATTGATTTAAATTTAGGTTATGATTCTTTGATTTTCTGGACATTGCACGCGTCATAATTGGTAATAGTTTTGCCTGTTCATTTTTAAGGTCGTTGATATATATCCTGGATAATGCGTCTGCTCCAACGTTTTCCTTCCCTTTTATGTATTCAACCACAAAATTATATTCTGATAATTGTAAACGAATTCTAGTGAGTTTAGACGAAGGATCTTTCATGTTAAATAAATAGACTAATGGTCGATGATCCGAACGAACGGTGAAAAATGTGCCATAGATATATGGGCGAAAATGTGTTACAGCGAAATGGATCGCTAATAGCTCGAGTTCAATGATTGGTTTTTTCTGCTCAGATTGGCTAAAAGACTTAGAAGCAAAATATACTGGAAGATCCTCATCATTCACATTCTGACTAAGAATTGCACCGCAGCCTATTTTCGAAGCGTCCACCGTAATTAAAAAGGGTTTGTTGAAATCTGGATACTGTAGTATTCTTGGCGATACTAAAGCAGACTGTAATTGATTAAAAGAATTTTGACACTGATCATTCCATACAAATTGTGATTTTTTTCTTGTAATAAAGTTTAATGGTGCGGCTAAAATAGCAAAATTTTGGATAAATTTCCTATAATAATTAGCAAAAGCTACGAAACGTTTGACAGCATTTTTATCGGTTGGAATGGGATACTTTTGTATTACAATTTTCTTGGAATCATCAGGCAAGATGCCTTTTGCTGTGCACTTGTGCCCAAGGAAAGTAACTTCAGGGCGAAAAAAGTTGCACTTGTGCGGATTTAATTTCAGATTATTTCTCCTTAAAACTTCAAAAACATCTGTCAAGTTATCGATATGGTGTTGTCTGCTACATCCTATTATAATGATATCATCCATATAAAGAAAAGCTTTATTAGGAGCTAAACCAGAAAAAGCTATGGACATCATTCTTGCGAATGAATTTGGCGCAACATTTAGTCCAAAGGGTAAAACCTTCCATCGAAAAGCACCAGTATCGGTACTGAACGACGTAATATCCCGAGAGTCTGAATGTAAAGGAATTTGATGAAATCCTGAGTACAGATCAACTATTGAAAAATATTTTGCTCGTCCGAGGTTGTCCAAGATATCGTCGATTCTGGGCAATGGAAATTTGTCCGCAATTAACTTTTTATTTACGGCACGAAAATCTACACACATTCTGTACGATTTCTCATTGTTTGATCCTTTTTTCGGCACTAATATTAAAGGACTATTGTAACTAGAACTACTCGGTTCTATCAAATCATTGTCTAGTAATTTTCTGACCTGTGTGTTTATTTCATTTCTTTAAGAGTGCGCGAGTCGATAATTTTTTATATAGACGGGTGTAGGATCGTTTAGACGCAATTTCTGTTCATAACAATTAGTTAGTGACATTCGATCATCTTTTAGTGCAAATATATCTGCAAATTTTTCGATGAGTGGTAACAAATCATCCTTAACATCGCTGGGCATTTGGTTCTGTAAAATAGAAGTTAGTTTCGAAGTACGTACGCTATCCATACTAGTATTGTTTATTGAGTAAATATGAAAATTTTTTAATCTTTCCGCTTTTATATTATAACTTTTAATACATTTAATTTCATCAGTGGTGTTGACTACGCGTATTAATGAATTTTGTTTATCTACTATGCCTTTTGCAATACACCTTCTGAAATCTCCTGTGAATCTATGAACATAGGTTCCAAAATATTTTGAAGCTTAAAAATTCTGTATACTTCGCATCTTGGTGGGATTATACATGAAAAGTTTGTGGTACCTTGATGAATCGGAATTTTGAACCTAACATTATGATTAGAACCAGATAATGTCATGTGTTGGTAGTCTATTTTACACTTGTTGTTCTTAAGGAAGTCCTTACCAAGAATTCCATTGGAAGGAATGTTAAACTCGTCTGGGACTATGTGAAGAACTTGAGGAATTTTTTTCTGTGAAATATTCAAATTTGTGAAAATTGTTCCTATCGTAGAAATAGCAGACGTAGTTATACCCGTGATTTTTATTGTTTCAATTGTATTTATTTTCGCATTTGGTTTTAAGCATGAAGCTTTTATTAATGAAATATCAGCCTGGGAGTCCACCAGGAATGTATACGGAATGTTTCGATTGAATAAATGTAATTGGATGAAATCTGAGTAGTTTAAATTTAAGCTATAAACTGATTTAAGATATGTCGATGAATTTAATTGGACGTTTCTTCCCCCAACATTAGTGTTTGTTGAGGGGCTTCCTCGTTTAAATGTCTTACGGATCCTGGCAGGATCGCCATTTAATGCCATTTATCTTTATTAATTAAAACATCGTTTCAGTTTCACGGTTTAAACAAGACTGTCCTCTTTATTGATCTTTGATTATTCTACATATGTTATTCGAGGGAGAATGGCGGAGTTGCCAATACACTACAGTGTATTTATTTTGCAATTAAAAAAACCCATCGTATAGTAAAAACGTAACAATACTGCCAGTCCCACAATGTCGCTCGATAACGTTCGTTTGCACAAATACATTTAAATAGCATGGCAGTTAATGTAGGACGAGTATACTCGTCTTGGCAATGCGTGACACCCTGCCAAAGACGAGTATACTGCTCCTTGGCAGCTAATGGTTAATTGGTTCAAAATTTTAGCTTTACCCGGATTTTTTTTTTTAAAGGAAAATAAAAATTAATATATCTACAAATTTGAAAACAGTATATTATATGAAATAAAAATCAAACGCTAAAAATTTAGTGAATTATTTGAAGAAAAATTGGATACGGGGTTTTCTTAAAAAAACCGTTTATTTGAAACATTTTAAACAAGAAGAAAAGAGAAATAAGTGTCAATCTTGAAGCTCAAGAAATATATATATTCAAGAAACATTCAAGCAATCAAAAAGTGATCGAGGTATCAGTAAGACATCAATAACATGGCATCAACAACAAGAATTCCTTTCGAGCTACTCGCTGATGTTCCTAAATTCGATGGAAAACCAGAAGAACTGGAAATTTTTGTAAAGAATGTTGAATCAGTTCGTATTATTGTTGAGCCAGCATTAATTTATTTGTTTGATTTAAGAATACGCAACAAAATTATAGGAGAGGCAAACATCTCGCTGATAAACAACAACAACTCAACTAAATCGGAAGAAATTAAGGTAATATTAAGAATTTATTTTAGTATATCAGATAGTAT
Organism: Phasia obesa; assembly: GCA_949628195.1. Taxonomy (NCBI): domain Eukaryota; kingdom Metazoa; phylum Arthropoda; class Insecta; order Diptera; family Tachinidae; genus Phasia; species Phasia obesa. The sequence goes on along the minus strand of OX451215.1, from coordinate 144,066,764 downwards.
AGAGAGTATTATTAACAAAATTAAGACAGCAGAATAAAAACCAGTGTAAACCAATTTTATGATTATGTAGAAACATTAAAAACGTAATTAAATTTAAAAGCTAGTATTGATCAAAGTAATGAACAATGGTTTAGTTGTGCAAACAAAGAAAAAATGGTTTTAAAGATTTTCATTAGCAAATTGCCTAATGAACCAAAATTAATATTACAATCAAGAAATCCTCATGCATTATTAAAAGCGAAGGAAATTCTTGTTGAAAAAAATATTTTTATATAAGTAAATCTCAAAGTTCTCAATTTTTACAATCTTCTTCATTCAATATTTGTAGTAATCGAAATAAATTTTTTAATAATAATCCTAACAAAATTATTTACAATATTCATGTCCAAATAATGACCAATACAATTCAAGAAGTTTTGGTGGAATAATTTCACTTATAATAAAGATGATTGTATGAATCTTGCTCGTATTAGTAGTTTTGAAAATAGTGGTAACTTTGTAAATCAGAATTTAAGAAGACATTTTAATAACAATAGAAATTTTAACAGAGGAAATAAGAGTACAAACTGTATTCAAAATTTTAACAACAGTGGACTTTTAAATCAAAGTGGAAATTTTAACAGAGTAGGAAACTTTAATAGTAAAAGAAACATAAATCAAAATAGTAACATAACTTCGAATAACAGTGCACGAAATAGTGTAAATAAAACTCTTTCGATGGATGTTGATTGTACTGAAATGTCAAATTTTCAATTACAAGCCGAAAAAATTTACCCTATATAATAGTTAAGTCAAAATCTATACCTATAAAATTACTAATAGATACAGGTTCAGCAACAACTCTTATAAAAAAGGACTTTTTCATAATTCTTCTAGATCAGATTTAGAAATCCTTTTATTTTAAACACTATTTGTTCTAAAACAATTGCTAATACATTCTTCAAAGAATTTAATTTACCAAACTGTAAAATTGAAATGCTAGAAACAGAAATTTTTACTGATTTTGATGGTATTTTAGGTTGTAATATTTTGAAACCCCTAGGCGCAAAAATTGATTTTAAAGAAAACGTATTATTGATTGAAAATGCGAAAATTCCTCTAATATTTGAACAAACTGCAGAACCGTACAGCGAAAATGATATATCCTATTTCAATGATATGACTCTAGATATAAATTTCAATGAGCCACGAATGGAGCATTTAACTGACAAATCAAAAACGGAAAATTTAAATAATGAGGAAATAGTGGAGCTAACAAGACTTATAAGAGAATTTAAATCGGTATTTTTTATTGAGGGTGAAAATTCATCTTCTGTTGGTAAATACAAACATTTTTTTTTTTTTTTTTCATAATTTATTTATTGTATCTTCAATATTTTTGAACTAACAATAATTACTCGTATCTTAAATAATACAAATACAAACATAAGATTCCTACGATAAATGATATTCCAGTGTATCGTAAAACATGCCGTTTTCCCGAAATCCATAAGGATGAAGTGGAAAAACAAGTAATTGAGAGGTTAAAGTCAGGTATTATAACGAAATCATCAAGTCCATATAATGCTCCAATATGGGTTGTTCCTAAATAATTCTTGCAAAAAAAAACCGACTACAAAACAAATATACGTGCAGCAATTCTAAACTAAAAATATAAAAGGAAGTAATCTGTAAGAACTAGTACCCAAATCAAATACTTTAATACTTGTTGCTCTAACGGACATAGTTTTATTCAAATGTCTATCCATAACGGTTCAGCAGATAAAACCATAAACGACAAATTACATCAGATATGAGGACACCCTTTATTTTTTTACACTTATTATTACTGACACAGTAATAAAAAGTAACGGTTCCAAAGATATGGCCATATAGGTTAAACAATATCACCTAGAGGACACCCTTTAATGTACAATTTTAAATTAAACACTTATTTTAAAGAACAGATTCTTTGTAAATTTCAAATGTCTGTCTAAAACGATTCATATGCATCAATTTACATCAACTATTGAGACACACTTTATTAGAATTACAGGTTCTTTGTAAATTTCAATCGTCTCTCTGTTACGGTTCAAAAGTTTTGCAATATACCTCAAATTACATCAACTTTAACTTCTAATTATAAATATTTAATTTCTGATTATAAATATTGGACATTCTGTCCAATTTTCAAATGATTGTCTATAATAGTTCAAATGGTTCATATATTTAAATTGACGTCACATATGGGGACACCCTTTAATTTTTAAGTTTATTTTTTTATTAATTTCTGTTATTGGCAGCTATAGTGATAAGCAGTTTTTTTAAATTTTAAAAGGGTGCCCTTAACGGTTCATAATACACCAAAAAACACGTATATTGTATGGGGACACCCTTTAATTTTCAAATTTTTGAACTTCTTTTAAAATGGGACCAATCTGTAAGCATTTCCTTTCTAATAAAGAAAAACTTTGTAAAATCGGTCCAGAAATGATTGAGTTCTGCGGGCACAAACATAAAAAAAACGAATTGATAACCTTCTTTTTTGAAGTCGGTTAAAAAATAGACAACTCTGGAAAACAGAAATGGAGAGTTGTGGTAGATTACAGGAAATTAAATGATGTAACAATCGAAGACAAATTCTCAATTCCTAATATTGAAGATCTATTTACGAAGTTATGAAGTGCTCAATATTTTAGTACACTCGATTTAGCAAAGGAATTCTACTTGAATATAGACATAAACGGCATTTTCCACTGCAACAGGACACTATGAATTTACACGTATACCTTTTGGATTAAAAAATGCACCCGCATCTTTTCAAAGAATGATGAACGAGGTACTTCATGATTTTATAAATAACATTTGCGTTGTATATCTAGACGATATTATGGTATTTTCCACATCACTTCAAGAATATATCGTATCTTTCAAGAAAATTTTTAAAAGGTTATCCGACTACAACCTTAAAGTACAGGGTGATAAATGTAATTTTTTTAGAAGAGAATCTGAATATTTAGGTCATATAATTACACCAGATGGTATTAAACCAAATCCAAATAAAATTAAAGCAATTAAAAAAATCTCATTACCAAAAAGTATAAAAGAAATCATATCATTTTTGGGTTTGTCTAGTTTTTATCGAAAATTTATCGAGGACTATAGTAGAATAGCTCTTCCAATTATATCATATTTAAAAAAAGGATCTGTTATTGATATTAATAATCAGAACTACATCGATTCTTTTAACAAATTAAAGACAATCTTATGCACAAGTCCAGTTATAGAATATCCTAATTTTAATAAGTTGTTTGTCTTAACTACAGATGCTAGCAATGGAGTCTTAGGGGCAGTGCTTTCTCAAAATGGACATATTATTTTCTATACGTCGCGAACATTAAATAAACACGAACTTAATTATAGTGCAATCGAAAAGGAATTGCTATCTAGTTAAATATTTTAGGCCCTACTTATTTGGTAGAAAATTTAAAATTCAAACTGAACATCGACCACTAGTATGGTTAAATTCCTTAAAAGAAGCCAATATAAAGCTACAAAGATAGAAGATACAACTTAATGAATATGATTTTAAAATAGAATATATTAAAGGCAAAACAAATGTAGTAGCTGATTATCTTAGGAAAATTTAAATGATCATATTTTTATTTCACAAGCACCTATAAACTTATATAAGAACCAAATTATAATTTCGTTTCGAAATACTTATAAATACGAAACTCAAACCTTATTTGATAAAAATAAAAGGCACATAATAACATTAAAAAATTACTTTGAAAAAAAGTTACTAGTTTTTAACAAAAATTTTTCCAATAAAGGGCACGGTTGGAATATTTTGTGACAATTTTGAAATATATAAAAATTTGCAATAAACTTTGATACATTATTTTTCTAATCTACCTGACATGAAGCTTGTACGATGTACCAAATTTATAATAGATGTTTTTGATAAAGAAAATCTCTTAAATATACTTGAAAAATATCATAATGATAAGAATAACAGAGGTATTGAGGAAACATTCATAAAATTGAAAAATATATATTATCCAAACTTGAAGAAAGAAATTCATAAATTTATTAACAACTGCGTTTTGTGCAATATGTGCAAATTTGATAGACAACCTATTAAAACTAAATTTTGTGTAACTGAAACTCCAATAACATCTAATGAAATAATTCATATAATTAGATATATGGTTCTTAAATAAAAATATATTTTTTTTAACTTGTATAGATAAACTTACAAAGCATATATATTCATACATTATTTGAGTGATAAAAATTCGTTGAGTATTGTCGAAAAAATCAGGGAAAGGTTTGCTATTTTAGGTAAACCAAATAAAATTGTGGCAGACAATGAATTCAATACGGCTTTTATTAGAGAATTTTTAAGATCAGAGAATATAGATTACCATTTTATGTCTCCAAATACGCACACGGGCAATGCAGATATTGAGCGTTTCCATCTTACGTTAAATGAACACATAAGATTGTTTAAATTAGGGTAAAGTGCTCAAGTTCTGGACAATAAAGCTCTAGTATATAAAACAATTGAAATATATAACGATACAATTCACAGTACTACGGGTTTTAAACCTAACGAATTATTACACAATAAGGTTGATAAGTCAATTTGGCATAAGTTACATGATGTCGTACATGAAAAGAAAATCAAAAGGATTACAAAAGTAAACAAGGGCAGAGAAGATTGTCATAAATATAAAGAAATGGAACTTGTAAAGAATTTAGGCTTATATAACTTGAAAGAAAAGCCTAGATATATTATAAAAGAAGTTAAAGAAAAAAATAAAACAAATTTTGTTGATGAAAAAAATTGAAAGAGAGATAGACAACTTGTTACGAGAATCTTTAAATACCAAAATGATATACCAGATATAAAATTTGATCGAAAAATTACTGGTAGAAATTATTCAAAAAAATAAATATTACTAGAAAATATTATTGTAAATTTCATTATATTTTGAGTTTTTGGTTAAATATTGTAATTAATTTACTTATTAAACAAATTTTGTAAACATGTTAATTTATTATATTTTAATTAATGATTACAATTGTTATTTTATATTTATCATTATGTTAAATGATATGAAAATATTTATATTTATAAAAAGATTTAACATTCCAGGAGTAATGTTTACTCAAAGGATGGGGGAGTTATATATATTCTATAATATCCAATCTTTATTATGTTAAACAACTTTAATATTAATATTTTATTTTCATAAATAAATACTGTTATTTTTATTCTCTTATTAGAAATTATTGTCAACTAATAGAAAAACATTTTTCAATTTTTGATTTAAGTTTTATATAATCAATTTGATATTTTCATTGAAGAGATATTTGTTCTGAAAATAATTTAAATATTTTAAAATAAAAGAAAATTTAAAAAAATATAACATTAGTATTTATTTATTGTCAACATTTTATTAGCGGTGGGATCACAAATAACATAATAAACATACATATGTACGTACTTATCTGCAATTGCTTATTTCAATGCAGTGAGAGGTAGGAGACTTTAAAAACAAATTCTAAGATGAGAGGTTCCACACAATCGTGGATTTTCTGGCGATATTGCATATGCTCTTTCTTTAGAAATTGTGAAAGTTGACCACAGCATTGATGACTTGAAAAGTTTGGCGAATACTTTGAGTGAACATCGAGAGAATACTTATGGAATAAATAACAATTTCAAAATTCCTGAGTTTGAACCAGTGAAGGTGACTGAATCCTTATGGTTTGCAAAGATAAACAGAATAAATTGGAAAAATGCATAACTGGAATGGCAAATTTAAAATATTTCTATGCAAAAGAGATTAAAGTGTTTAGTTCAAATATAGTTTGAGTATTTAAAAGACATTGTTTCGGAGTCGATGACAAAGTATTGTTTTGAAAATCAAATGCAAGGTAACTGGTAAAGATGCTCTGTTATACACCATTACTGAAGTACACAGAGAAAGTATACAAATAAGTGCAAGGTCGGGAATATTTCAAACGTTAGAATAATTAATCGGGCATTTAGTGTCAACATTTCCCGATGGTATTGAAGTTAGGGCACTATGAGAGAAAATTTATTGCGTAAAGAGAAAAATTAAACCTTTAATACTGGAAAATTTAAAAAAAGGGAGTTACAAAAATTACCTTTTTGTAAATTGTATTTAAATGATAAGCTTAAAATACAACGTCGGCCGTTTCTCTATCCTAAAATCGTAATAATGTTGGTAGAAGATAATACTTTTAGATTTCTCAGAAAGGGAGGAAGAAATTTTTTCAGATTTCTCCAACGTACCGAACAGGGTATATAGAATTTAGAGATGCAAATTGAGAAATACGGATTAATTATAATAGTAAATTGCATGACCAACGATTAAAGTTTCATAAAGGAATTTCGTGTAGAAAGATTTCCGAAGACCAGGAAAAAAATGCTTGGAAACTTAAGATTTACTACTAACTGGTGTGACATTTAAGCTAAACAATGTTTTTTTTTTGTTTTTGAAAGGTGTAATATAACATTAGAATCTGAAATACATCCTAAAGGGGTAAAACTAGGCAAGGAAAAATTAATGCTGTAGTAAATTTTTTTAGCTATTGTTTATGCTTAAACAGTTTACTGGAGAGTTGAGTTTTAAGTCGTGACATATTGCTCTTCTTTAAGAACGGCTTTTATAAAGACGGATTGTTCCTAGAATTGAAAAAGGTGGAAGTCTATTAATAATATTCAATGGAGATTAAACTCGACTAAAAATAAAACAAATGGGAAAATACCAAATGAGCTCTAGTTTGGATTTTTGCCAAGGTTTCCGATGGATATTTAAGTTATGTAGTATGTAAAACTAATACAAAAGACATTCTGAGTGCAATGTTGGAAGCAAAAATGCCAAGAGATAAAATACCAAATTGGCAGAAAATGCCAAATTACATATAGACTGCGGAGGAAACAAAAGCCCCAAGGGCATACGGGAGAAGTCATAGTGGTCAAATCAGTCACCCTATTTAAAAAATTTCGTACTTAAATCCGTAGCAAGACACAGACGTGAATATAGATGTAACCTGACTCTTAAGCACGTGGGAATGCAAAGCGATCAACCTTTCTATGTAAATGAAGACTTAATCCCACACTACTACAAAATCATGATGACAGCATTGCGATTGAAAAAAGATGGAAAAATGCATTCCGCCTATAGTCTTAGAGGGGTCGTCTATGTTAGAAAGAAAAGTACTGATGAGCATATTCTAATAGAAAACATTGAGTACTTTTTTGGGATTTTTCGTTAGTAAACACAACATTATTGCTATAAACTTTATTATTTCATTATCACAACTGTTTTATATATTAACATAATTACATTTTATATTTTTTTTCTTCTTCTTACAATTTGTTTTTAATCATATCACTTCATGTACAATATTTAACAAGTTTTTATTATATTGCGTTGGATTAAATGTTTGTTATGTCCAGTTCTATAATTTACCATCTTGGTTCCAGAGAAGGTAACTATAACGTTATTCGTATATTATCTAAACAACATCTATGATTAAATGTCTGTCACATCAACGCCCAGAGCTTATATTACAAAATTGACGAGTTTCGTTACCTTTTTGAAGATTCTGGAATGGATGATGTATGTGTCTTAGAAACGTGGTTTAATGAAACCCACAGCGACAAACTTGTTGAATTAAGAGGTTATAAATTATTCAGATGTGACCGACGTGGAAAAGCTGGTGGAGTGGCTATTTATATTAAGAGCGAAATTTCGTGTAAACTTATTCGAACTTACACAGCGGAAAATGACGCTGAGTATATATTCGTCGAGCTATCATCGTATGGTGAAAAATTGCTGCTTGGGTGGGTTTACAGACCTTATAAGAACATCAAACTGGACACTATTATGTTTGAGTTATTACACTATTATGTCTGAGTTATCTGTTACATATACAAATATTATTATATCACGACATTTTAATGCTAATTTATTAACTAATTCTGGTTCAAATTTCTGTGCAGCAATGACTTCGCCTAACCTTTTACCTGTTAATGACTCAATGCCATAACATTTCACTGCGACGAATACCTCTTTATTAGATCATAATTTTCATAATTTATTTATTGTATCTTCAATAATTTTTGAACTAACAATAATTACTCGTATCTTAAGTCTAAAATAAAATGTACTTTTAAAGTCCAGCCAGTGCTAGACAAAAATTATGTTTGTTTCACGGATTTCGAAATCATTTGCGGGTCATCCCTCTAATGTACGGCCAAGAAAAGCAGTATCTCTTCTTTTTAGTCGAATTTAACCAGGTTCATTCAGCATGTTACGCGCCAAAGGGTTTGGATGAGATTCAAGCCTCTTTAGATATGTGACTGCATGTTCCGCTATTTCTGATTTAACTGATGGCTGATGTTTAGGTCTTTGTGGATGTTCGAATTTTTTATATACCAGGGAGCAGATGTAATAATAAGTAAAATCTTATTTTGGCGCCTTTGAATTTTTTCTACATTGCTAGCTGAGGCAGTGCCCCATAACTGAATCCCATAACACCAAATTGGTTTGAGGACCGACTTGTACAGTAGAAGTTTACAATCTAAGCTCAGGGTGGAGTTTCTGCCAATAAGCCAATTTAGTTGTACTGCTTTTAGTTTCATTTGTGTTAACTTGAAATAAATGTGGCTTTTCCAAGTAAGACGACGGTCAAGATGTATACCCAGGTATTTAACGTCTGAAAGTTGTGGTATCATTTGGTTATTTATGCGAATAGGAGGGCATGAGTCCCTGCGCAGTGTGAAAGTTATGTGAGTACATTTTTGATCATTCACTTTTATTCTCCATTTTTCTAGCCATTTTTCCAAATTGAGTATGTGGTCTTGTAAAAGTTGTGATGCTTCTTGGGCACTTTCATGAATACTTAAAAAAGCTGTGTCATCTGCAAAAGTTGATGTGTGGACTAGGGTGCTAATTGGCATATCCGATGTGTACAGTAAATATAAAATTGGTCCCAAAATACTACCTTGGGGAACTCCGGCTTCAATGAGCTGTGGCGAGCTTAAAAAGTCACCTTCTTTTAATAAAAACTTGCGATTCGTTAAATAATCTTTTAAGAGCTTATACAAGTTTTCGGGCAAGTTCAGCTTTAGCTTAAATATTAGGCCTTCGTGCCAAACCTTATCAAATGCTTGAGAAACGTCGATAAAGAGCGCAGAACAGTATTTTTTTTCTTCAAAGGTCGTTTTAATTACATTTACTAATCTGTGTGTTTGTTGGATCGTACTATGTTGTTTTCTGAAGCCGAATTGATGGTTCGGAATGCATCCTTTCGCGCTAAGAATTGGATTCAGCTTAGTTATTAATATTCTCTCAAATAACTTTGACACGTTTGATAAAAGGCTTATAGGTCTGTATGATTCTACTTTTGTGTGGTCTTTTCCTGGTTTAGGAATCATTGTTATCAAAGAGACCTTCCACTCTGTGGGAAAGTACTCAAGACGTAAGATGGCATTAAAAACAAACAGAATAATTCTGCGACCTATACGGGGCAACTCAACTAACATCTTGTTACTTGTTTTATCAACGCCAGGGGCTTTTTTGGTGTTTAAATCTGCTATTGTCCTTTCAATATCGCGAAATTCAAATCTTAGGGGTACTACGGCACTAGTCTCTACTGATGGTAACTCAGCTATATCAGTACATACATTTGGGGTGAAAACCTTCTTCAAATGTCCAACAAACAAATTGCCTTTTTCGGTATCATTCCTTGCCCAGTCTCCACAAGAAGTTCGCAAGGGAGGCTTACGTACGACCGGTCTTTCGTTATGATCAATTAACAGCATCAGTCTTCTCAAGGCATGATCTTATATTTTTGTCATATAACTTTAGAATACAGCATCACGAAAAATCATTTTCTTATCGAGACTTCAATAATATCGATATGATGTCACTTGGATGTGATCTGAACTCTGCTAGTTGGGACGATATTTTCTACATACCATCTGTTTATGGACAATTAGAACATTTTAATGGTCTTGTATATCAATTATTCAATAAACACGTTCCACTAAGAACCAAAGGATCAAGGAGAAGAACGAATCCTTGGTTTTCCCCGGAAACTAAATCGGACATTGAGCGTAGGGATCTATTTTACAATCGATGGAAACGCTATAAAACACCAGAGCTTCATGAAGATTTTCGCAGAGCGAGAAGAGAAGTTGTAGCAAGGATAAGGCGTGAAAAACTATTATACTGCGGAAATAAATTTCAGAATACTGTAAATAATAAGCGTACATGGAGGCAGATTCGTGAAATGGGTGTTGTTGGAACAAACCATAAAGAAGACACCTTGGATGTTAATACCCTTAATAGAGAATTTTGCAATATTCCGCAACCACCGGTAACAATACATCTACAGTATGTGAATTCTGCTTTCAACATCTTAGTTTGGATCACACAATGGAAGGTTTTCTAAAGATTAAGTCTAATGCTGTTGGCCTAGATGACATCATACATAAAACTCATATTACCCTCTATAATACGCTATATTAATCACATTTTCAATACAATTTTAACTACGGTATTTTTCCAATTGAGTGCTAGACGGCGAAAATTGTACCAGTGCCTAAAGGTGATGGAGACTACCGGCCTATATCTGTCCTTCCCTATTTATCTTAGGTTTTTGAGCGGATTATTCATAAGCAAATCTATAAACATATATTTGACAATAATCTGCTAACTGACCGTCAGTCTGGATTTAGACCTCAACACAGCTGCACTACAGCATTAACCGAAGTGGTTGAAAATATTCGTGGCAATTGGGATGAAAATAAGGTGACATTTTTAATTTTACTTTACCACTCCAAGGCATTCGACACCGGTTGATCATCAAATGTTACTCTTGAAACTTGACAATATGTTTAAATTTTCGACCACTGCAATAAAATTAATCTCTTCGTATTTAACTGGTAGATCGCAAATAGTTGTCAATGGTAGTATTGTCTCTTCACCTTTATCTACATGTAGAGGTGTTCCACAAGGTTCCATACTTGGCCCACTATTTTACTCCTTGTATGCGAATGACCTTCCTTTGCAGATCAGATATTCTAAAATTTAAATGTATGCTGACGATGTTCAACTTTATCTAAGCTGTTCAAAAACATCAATAAGTTCCGCTGTTAGGGAAATAAATTTCGATCTAAACAGAATTTATCAATGAGCATCTGCAAATGGACTACGCCTTAATCCTATTAAGTCAAAATACTTAGCAATTAGCACAATTCCGGCCGTATTGAGAGATAATATTTATCTTAATGGTACGAAAATTCAATTGGTAAATACGGCAAAAAATTTGGGCGTTACTTTTAATAGCACACTAACTTGGTTAAACCACATTAATCAAGCTTGTGGGAAAGTTTATGGGAGAATTGGAACCCTGTGGCAGACTCAACATTTCACACCCATGAAGACGAGATTGATGATTGCTAAAACATATCTCATTCCAACTCTTTTACATGCCTCTGAGATTTTTGCAAACTGCAATATGACTTTGAAGCGAAAGCTCAATGTAAAATTTAACAATATCGTTCGATATGTTTTTGCTCTGAAAAGATTTGATCATATATCTCCGTTTTTAAAATATGTCCTTGCCATGCATCTTGATGATTACATGAAGCTTAAAAATCTTATTTTTCTACATAAAATTATAACAAAAAAAAGGCCTGACTATCTATATAACAAATTAGTGTTCACATCGTCTGCGAGAAACAACAACATTCGAACATTTAAATATCGAAAGAGTGCTTTTTCTCACCATTTTTATATATATACCATTTCCCTCCAAATATACAATTTACTAGCAATGCAGTGCAATTCAAAAGCTTGTTAAATAGTTATTATAAAAATTCATATATTCTTTAAAATGTAATCAATTTTTTAATTACTTAATATAATGCTTCCTATTTAATTATTTATTTTCCGTTTAATTTTGATTTTTACTTTTCATTAATTCAATATTACTTTTATACGTATGCAACTTATCTAATTCTAATGCTGTAATTAATAAGATATTTGATCTTGTTGCATTAGGAAAACATTAATTATAAATAAATAAATAAATAAATATGATCAATAAAGAAAACAAAGTCCAATTTATCATAAGGGGCAGTTAGTTTTGGTAAGTTAATAGAAGGAAGCCGGAAACGTTGTTTGCTAAAAACAATAGGGGCTATTATTCAAATAGCAAAATATTTGGGTAGCAATAGATATGCCAGGTTCTGGTAGGTCACAGAAATTTTATGAAGGATTAACACCTTCAGATAAAATTAATTTGTTTGATAAATTTGACCTTAATAAAGAATAATAATATTAAAAAAGTTATTTATTGTAAACTAATAATTTTTAATTATAGATACGAGGACGTGAGTAAAGGAGTGTGGCCAATTTGTAAGCATCTCGCTTAGACACTTGTTTAAAATATATGTAAAATAATCAAGGAAGCATAATATAAAATATCAAATAAAAAGAAAAATAAATCATTTGGATTATTTCTAAATTAAATTGTAGAACAGGAAACATTGTATTTTACTTGAGCTTATAGTAGTGATGTTTTTAAAAAAAAATATTCCGCCCGTTGAATTCTTCGATTTTTTTGTAAAGTTGTTTCAAATAATGTATTTACGAAAATAATAAACATACTTATGTATATTTTTAACCGACTTCAAAAAAGAAGGAGGTTATCTATTCGTCTGAATGTTGCTTTTTTTTTTTTATGTATGTAACCGCAGAACTCAGCCATTTCTGAACCGATTTTAAAATTTTTTGCTTTATTTGAAAGGTTATGCTTCAAGGTTGGTCCCATTTTAAAAACAGTTCATTATATTAAAAATTAAAGGGTGTCCCCATACAACATACATGTTTTTTACGTGTATTAAGAACCGTAAATGGCAGCAAATTAAAATTTTAAAAAATTGCGTGCCGCTATAGCTCCCAACAGCAGAAGTTAATAAAAAAATAAATTTAAAATTTAAAGGGTGTCCCCATAGGTGACATAATATGACCTATTTGGGTCTATCTTTTGAACCGTTATAGACTAAACCTTGAAAATTTGACAGAATGTCGACTACTATGACCGTTATAATAAAATGTATAAATACTCAAAAATTTAAATTAAAGGGTGCTCCAATAGTTCATTTAATTTGATGTATATGGACATACTTTTTAATAGTTGTACACAGACCGCTGAAATTTACAAAGAACCTGTAGTGCTAAGTCAGCTATAACAAAAAGTATAAAATTTTGAACTTGGAACTTAAAGGGTGTCCCAATAGTTAATGTAATTCTATGTATGTGGCCAAACTTTTGAACTGTTAGAGACAGACAGCTGAAATTTACAAGGAACATGTATTGCAAAGTCCACTATAGCAAGTATACAATTTGAAGTTAGAAATTAAAGGGTGTCCCCATAAATTACGTAATTTGATCTATATGACCCTATCTTTTGAACCGTCCACTATTTTCTCTGATATGATAACAAATATAAATATTTGGAATTATAATGTAAAGGGTGTCCCAATAGTTCATGTAATTTGATATATATGGTTAAACTTTTTAACCGTTATAGACAGATAGTTGAAATTTACAAAGAATCTTTGTGACCAAGTCCTCTATAACAACAGGTCTTTAATTTAACATTGTAAATTAAAGTGTGTCCGAATAGGTGATGTTATTTGATCTGTGTGCCCCTATCTTTGAAACCGTTATAGACAGAGGCTTGAATGGTGTCCCCATACAAGACGGATGCTGGTGAAAATAACTTAACTTTTAAACAGTAATAGGGAGAGGGTTGACATTCAATAGTCTTTATTTTTTCCCTCTAATTTTGGCGCATCTTTTATTTGGTTTAAATCTAATTCTTACATATTAGTTCTTACATTTTTAGTTTGGAATTGGTGCCCTTCTAACTGTATTGAAGTCGGTTTTTTTTGTAAGAATATTTAAATAAAAAATAATAATAACTAAAATAGAAAAATACGACTTTTACATTTAAACTTCTCTATCTGAGGTAATTTTGAATCAATTCCAGGTTACAGTTTTATTCCATACTTACTTTAACTCGGGTTGTTTCAAAACAGCCAACCTTTGGCCATTGTGAATATTAGAGTTAAAAAGTTCACGGGGGCCAAAATTTGGCATTTTCTAACAAGATTTAAGTTAAAAATAAGTACTAATTGCAAAAGTAGCTTAAAAATTCAGATGTTATATAAAATAAACATTATTTACATGTTTAAACACTCTATTTTTATACTAAAATTCAACTAATGTATTTTAAATCCTCTATAATGTAAGAAGTACATTTTTAGTTTAGAATTGGTGCCCTTCTATCTGTTTTGAAGTCGGTTTTTTTTTGCAAGAATTATTCTGTTGAATATTAGTATTTCTGAATAGTTATTGTTTCATTTTATTTTACATAATTTTTTAATTATTTTCTTAACAAAATCCATAACAGACATATATTTATGTGTTCTATTTAAAAAATATTTCTTTAGAATAAAGATAGTTCAGATTCTTGTAGTCTTCACTTGCATCCTATTGAAATTTAATCTTTCCATCGGAATTATGCGTCCTGGCCTACATTTTGTGATATGTTCACTGCCGTCGTTTCTAATTCAAAGGCTAACAAAGTAGAAAAACTATTTCTCGTACAAAAGGTAAGGAAAAATAAATTATAAAAAACAGTCCGCTTACGAACCGAAGCTTCGATTTAGCATGGAAAGATATGAAACCGGGAAAGCTACATTGAGTCTTTACAACATCGTCATCCAAGAGTGGGACGACGTATTTGTAATTATTTGTACTAGCCATCTTCCAAAGATTATATTGAAACTATGGGAACACGAAGTAAATTACAAAACGGCTATTCCTAAGTGGACTGAGTTGGATGAATTTCTAAGCAATCGCTATCGGACTTTAGAATATGTTTCTGAAATTTGTAGTTCTGTTTGCCCTAAGAACGAAGCACCAAGTACAAGAATAGTTCAAATTCAAAAAACAATAGGATAAATAGTTTTCAGTCGAACATTTCCAGTCTAAAATGTCAATGGTGTCGCAAAGAAAATCATCCTATACGGAAATGCCCAAAATTCTTAGATATGGATACTTAGCGAAATTAAAAAAAGGAAGGGCTATGCTTGAGCTGCTTCTCCAAAACTCATAATGTTGTTGAAACAAAATATGTACATATATAATATCAAAGGCCCCAACCAAAAAAAGTGTTTAAAATGAAAAGCATTGGTTTGCTAAATATTTAGCAAAGTGACCTACCTACCTAACCTACCTTATTGAAAGCTGGTATGCTACTGTAAAATTTTTACATGTTTTGTTCTCTTTGTGAGATTCTCGTTGAGATTGTGTATGTGCTCACAGACCCTTAGGGGTTTGCGTGGGGGCTCTTGATAATATAATTAATTTTTTCATTAGTCTTAATAAAAATCTAAAACTAAAAACATCATTTACAATAGGTTATGGACATCATTTACAATAGGTTATGGAAGGAAAAGGCATAAAGAAAATAAATAAGGGATTATCAAGATTCAATGAAAGGAATAAAGTCAAGGAAAGCTAAATGAGCGATAAGAGATTGCACGGTATAGAGAAGTTCAATCAAGACAATTACTACAATTGGAAGTTTAAAATGAAGATGTATTTAATAAAGGAAGATCTTTGGCTTGTTATTGAAGGACCTGTTAACGACACGGCTGAGTGGAAAAAGAAAAACATGGAAGCTTTTGCAGTATTGAGTTTATGTCTTGAAGATTCTCAACTTATCCATATTCGCAACGAAACCTTAGCCAGAGACGCTTGGAATAAGCTACAAAATCAGCATGAACGAGTCACACAAAGTTCAAAAGTGCATCTGATGCGAAAAATATACACCATAAGGTTAAGAGAAGGTGAGTACATGGAATTATGATGGAATTATTTGACAAATTACGGGCTATTGGAAATCAAAATTTCTCGGAGGATTGGCAAGTTTCTATAATTCTCAGCAGTTTGTCAGAAAGTTACGATAATTTAATTACAGCCCTCGAGGTAAGACCAGACACGGATCTAACAATGGAAACTGTAAAAGGAAATTTGTTGTAAAAATATTTTAAAAAACTATCCCGTGACGATACATCGAATTTTACTGCATTGAAGTCAAAATTTGTAAAAAAGTTTGAAGGTAAATCCTGTTTTTTGCAAGAAACCTGATCACTTAAAGAAAAATTATCATAAGTACCAAAAATGGAGCAGGAATAGTAAAAAATCTGTGAATATTATTGAGAAGAGCAATTCGTTTTATTAACTAGTTGGCCAGAAGGTACTCAAGCTCAATGGATATTTAATAGACTCAGGTGCAAGTTGCCATATTGCCCATTTTTTTCATAATTTATTTATTGTATCTTCTATATTTTTGAACTAACAATAATTACTCGTATCTTAAGTCTAAAATAAAATGTACTTTTAAAGTCCAGCCCGTGCTAGACAAAAATAATGTTTGTTTCACGGATTTTGCAACCACTTGCGGGTCATCCCTCTAATGTACGGCCAAGAAAAGCAGTATCTCTTCTTTTTAGTCGAATGTAACCAGGTTCATTCAGAATAGGAGGGCATGAGTCCCTACGCAGCGTGAAAGTTATGTGAGTACATTTTTGTTCATTCACTTTTATTCTCCATTTTTCTAGCCATTTTTCCAAATTGACTATGTGGTCTTGTAAAAGTTGTGATGCTTCTTGGGCACTTTCATGAATACTTAAAAAAGCTGTGCCATCTGCAAAAGTTGATGTGTGGACTAGGGTGCTAATTGGCATATCTGATGTGTACAGTAAATATAAAATTGGTCCCAAAATACTACCTTGGGGAACTCCATCTTCAAAAAGCTGTGGCGAGCTTAAAAAGTCACCTTCTTTTAGTAAAAACTTGCGATTCGTTAAATAATTTTTTAAGAGCTTATACAAGTTTTCGGGCAAGTTCAGCTTTAGCTTAAATATTAGGCCTTCGTGGCAAACCTTATTGAATGCTTGAGCAACGTCGATAAAAAGCGCAGAACAGTATTTTTTTTCTTCAAAGGTCGTTTTAATTACATTTACTAATCTGTGTGTTTGTTGGATCGTTATATGTTGTTTTCTGGAGCCGAATTGATGGTTCGGAATACATCCTTTCGCGCTAAAAATTGGATTCAGCTTAGTTATTAATATTTTCTCAAACAACTTTGACATGTTTGATAAAAGGCTTATAGGTCTGTATGATTCTACTTTTGTGAGGTCTTTTCCTGGTTCATAGTAATCAAAGAAACCTTCCACTCTGTAGGAAAGTACTCAAGACGTAAGATGGCATTAAAAACAAACAGAATAATTCTGCGACCTATTTGCCCCTTGATACTTGTTTTATCAATGCCAGGGGCTTTTTTGGTGTTTAAATCTGCTATTGCCCTTTCAATATCGCTAAATTCAAATCTTAGGGGTACTACGGCACTAGTTTCTACTTTTCAAATGATCAACAAATAAATTACCTTTATCGGTATCATTTCTTGCCCAGTCTCCACAAGAAGTTCGCAAGGGAGGCTTACGTACGACCGGTCTTTAAAGATTCCTACATGCACGCCGTAATGAATAATCTAATTGTACAGTTGCGTCGAGGTCTTCCAAGTAATTTTTCAGAGACGCTACTCTTCGATATTCATAAAAAGGAATTATTTAGCGAAATTGATTATAGTGATAATTCTCAATCTATTTGCGTTGCTAATAGAAACAGTTTAAAGGCTAGAAAAAGGCGTACGCAAGATCAAGATCGGTGATGTATCCTTAATTATTGGTGATGTTTAATATATGCCAGATTTTAATTCAAATTTATTATCTGTTAGGAAAATTACAAAAAATGTTATACCGTATTTTAGAGAACAATTTTAAACTTATTTGTAAAGCATAACCATATTTAAAAAATAGTTTCTACACTCTTCATGCAACTTCTGAAAAAAAGCTATTTCGGTTCACAATTGTCTTAAAGATTGTATACACTACTGTCATCGAGTCCTCGGTCATCATAATGAGGAATACATAAGAAAATTGTTTAGAGAGGAATTAACAACAGGCATTGAAATAAGTAATTGTAGAAACCTAGTAGAGATATGTGAAATTTGCTTACAAGGAATATTGGCATTTTCCGAACCAAAGTTATTCAAGATCAGAAAGTTGTTTTGATCTTATTCATTCTGATGTTTGCAGTGCTATATCTCCTCCATCTTGCAGCTGTTATAAATATTTTGTAACGTTTATAGACGACTGTAGTAGATATTGCTCAATTTATCTTTTAAAGACATAGGGTGAAGTCCATAGCAAAATATTGAATTTTGGAACTTAATCAATAATCAAATTGGTCATTATCGGAAAGTTTTAAGATATGACAGAGGAGGAGAGTACATAGGTGAACGTATAAAGAAATTCTTAACAGAATGTGGAACAAAAATTCAATATTGTGTACTATATAGTCCACAACAAAATGGAGTTGCGGAACGAAAAAATCGAACATTAATAGAAATGGTAAAATGTTTGTTAATTGATTCAGGGTTAAATACAAATTTTTGGGGTGAAGCATTAATGACGGTGAATCACATTCAAAACTGGCTGCCTTCAAGAAGTATATTAAAAACGCCGTACGAGATGAGATATGGCAAATGGTCTGGCTTTGGCGAAAATTTTGAAGAAGCATTTCAAAGTCCAGATCCAGTTCAACGCATGTCTAGTAGTGTCAATAAAGGAGTACCTCCGAGTCGGTATCAGCATATCAATTCTGCAGTTTTAAATTCAGATTCGTGTAATTTTAATGAAGCTATTTCAATTGAGGAGGAGAAATCTCAGTGGATTGAAGCTATGCAGGAAGAGATGAAATATTTTCAGGAGAATAAAACTTGGGCGCTGGTAGACTTACCACCTATTCGAAAAGTAATTGGTTCCAAATGGGTTTTCAAGAAAAAGTTAAACGAAAAAGGGGAAGTCAAACGATTTAAAGCGAGACTAGTTCCTCAGCGATTTAGTCAGAAATACGGAATTGACTATGATGCCGTATTTGCTCCAGTTGGTAAACAAATGACAACAAGAATTTTATTTTCTATTGTCGGTAAAGAGAAAATGCATTTATATAATTTTGATGTTAAAACAGCATTTCTGAATGGAGATTTGCAAGAAATAATCTATATGAAGCAGCCACCAGGTTTCCCACCAGGTTTCCCACCACAAGATTATCCTAATAAGGTATGTTTACTTAAGAAATGCTTACATATATGGTTTAAAACAGTCTGCTCGTTCCTGGAATCAATGCATTCGTTAAGTTTTAATTGAATTAAACTTTAAGCAAAGTGTAATGGACCATTGTTTATATATTAGAAAATCTGTAGAAGGTATAAATTATCTTTTGGTATTTGTTAATGACAAATTTATTGCAAGTAAAGATGTAAACTTTATTGAGAACATTTTTCAAAAGTTAAGATCAAAATTTGCTTTGTCAAATCTTGGACCAATTAATATTATATAGGAATGAATGTTACACATGATAAGGAAGGTAATTTTTTATTAAGTCAAGCGCCTTCTATACAGAAAATATTAAAGGAATTTGGGCTTCAAGACGCAAAATCTTCTGATATTACATTGATCACTTCGTATAACAAAAATATTAATTCAGAAAAACTCTTGGATAAGAAATTGTATTAAAAGGCTATAGATATTGCAACCAGAAGAGAAAACGCAATCACCAACTATAGAAGATTGAAATGAAATTAAAAGGATTATGAAATATCTTAAAGGAACATCAAAATTATATTTCAAGTTAAGTTGATCGACAGCAAATAATCAGTTATATGGTTATGTCGATGCAGACTGGGCTGAAAACAAAACGTACAGGTGGAGTGGTTACGTATTTTATTTGAATGGTGGAATTTTCAGCTGGTCATGTCGAAAGTAAAGTTGTGTTTCTCTCTCTACAGTAGAAGCAGAATTTATCGCAAAGAAGCAAAGTGGATTTATACACTACTTCAAGAAATGTGCTACGATGTAAAAAGTCCTATCACAAATTTGGAAAATAATCAAATTTGCATTATAATGGTTTTAAATGAAACATTTAATGCTAGATCAAAACACATAGACATATATTATCATTTTGTAAAAGCCTATTGTATTAATAATTTTATAAAAATTAAGAAATGTCCGACTGATCAAATGATAGCTCGGGGCTAATTCTCGAACTCATACGAGATTTACTCGAAGTTGCGTTTTTTTTACTTTTGGGATTCTGCCACTCGTTATCGAGTAAGTTGTGTCGATATTTCTGATGATGGCACTCGATAGCGAGCTTACGTTCGAACGCAACCGTACGAGTTAAATTCGATAGCAAATTTTGATGTCGAAATTTTTTTTTAAATAGTTCGTTGGATAAAAAGAAAATGTAAGCTAAATTTTTTTCATATTAACTTATTTTTTGATAATTATTAGGTCAAATACAACAAAAATAAATTTTAGGCAAAAACAAATGCTTGCTGATTTTATGGCAAAAGGCGTTCTACCAAATACATGTCAAGGAAAGGCTACGGCTAATAGACTTTGGGAAACCTTGACCAATAAATTAAATACCTCTGGTCCTCCGCACTGTGGTCAATATTTTGAGGTAGCGGCCAAAACTCCTTTTGGTTTTTGTTCTCCGATTTTAAAGTTATTAGACTCATATGAAAGTAGACAGCAGTAAACCTCGGGAGCCAAAAAATTAGAACTCTTTTTCAACTATTTCACTGAGAACAGGGTGGTCCAAAATGGGCTTTTTCAGAATTTAGTAAATTTATGATATTTTTAGTTAATTTTTAAAGTTTAAATGATCATAACTTTTTTGTTTTTCAAGATGTTTGGACGAAATAAATTTTGTGTTGTAACTTAACTTATTTCCTATTACTGGTAAAAAAAATTGAAGCTCTACTGTTTTCAGAACAATTTAAATATTTAAAAAAGGTCAAATTTCTCGCAAATTTCCTACTTCATAGAGCACAACTCCTGTGAGTCAAGCTGAGTCAAAACACAAATTTACTATTTTGTAGTCCTAACTCTCCCCTACATTCCTATATATACATTTCCATGCATCGGGACTGCACTTTTTGAGCTACAGCAATTTTTCTGACCCAAGGTAAGATATTCGGTACAAATGCACGTCATATTTTTTTTAGAAGTTATTTGTATGTGAAAGTGGCTATTATGCATATACTTTGACAAAATTTTGTACAAGAGTTCTTATTGACCCAAAAAATAATTCTGTTGAAATTAGGAGAAGTTCGCCCATATTTGGACCTAGTCCACATAGAAGGGTGTATCAATATTTTGACAAAAATGACAATAGAACTCTCAAATTATGTGGTATCTGGCAATTCATTTGGAAAAGGTAAAAAATGATTTTATTGCCATCTAATATTACATAACTTAAATACCTGCAAATTGCAAATAAATTTAAAACCAATGGAAATAACTGGTAAAACCAAGTACCTGTTAAATTATTACCAGTACCTTTTAACTCTCAAATTATGTGGTATCTAGCAATTCAGTTGGAAAAGGTAAAAAATGATTTTATTGCCATCTAATATTACACAACTTAAATACTTGAAAATTGCAAATAAATTTAAAACCAATGGAAATAACTGGTGAAACCAAGTACCTGTTATATTATGTTTCAAAGAGGTAAAAAAGATCATGTTGAAACTTCGAGCAGTAGTATATTAATCCATGCATTCATTTTTTTTTCTTCATTATTGTTTAAACAATGGCTAAATTCAGTTATAGTGTTCTATTTGATATATATTTTGAACGGAAAGATGAAAACGACATTATTTTACATATAATGAATAATCCATTCTTCAAAATATGCGACAAACTAGAAATTAAAATTCATAACTTAAAAATAAAAAACTTTTTAAATACTTTAAGAAAACGGTACAATCAATGTTCCAGAAACAAGAAATTTTACTTGTTTTACTCACGCGACCAAGAATGGCTAAGAAATAAACTTATTTTTAAAAAGCCATCAGTAACTACCACGGAAACTGGAAAAGGTGGTCGACCAGCAAAGCCAATTGATAATTGTAGTGAAAGATCACGAAGGTGCAAGCTTAAACATATCAATGAAGAAGTTTCTTGTAGCATCATAAAGGATTCATTTCTGCATCAAATTCAACCATCGAAAACTAAAAAGAGTAAAATTGCTATCATTAAAAAATAGTGGAAGCAAGCCCCAGATGCACAAAAAGGATTTTAGAAAGTATGCCGACACCAGCTGAAGAAAATAAATTTACTCCAGAAGAAGCATTTGCACTATTTTTGGATTTGAAAATGACTAAAAACCAATATACAGAATTGCGAAAGCGAACCAATGAAAAAAATTGTGGAATTTTTCCATCATATCGAGATATAGTTTCTGCCAAAAAAGATTGCTTACCTTCACCAACTGCTATTAGTGTAACTTCAAGTTCAGCAGAAATAAAATTGCAGGATCTTCTTGAACACACTGCAGAACGATTATTAAAGACACTTACAATGATCAATGGAAAAGTTGCACGAGCTTTAACCGAAACAAAGTCTTCGTCAAGCTGCGCCATATGCCAAAAAACATCAAGTCAATTGAGCCAACCACCAACACAAGACGATAGTTTTAATGAAGCATATGAATTTGGAATGTCACCTCTTCATTCTAGAATTCGTTTTATGGAGCATATTCTTAAATTGGGATACGATTTGGAATTTGGCCCGTTAGGCGAAACAGTGAGAAACAACAAAGAAAATTTGGAAAAAAGAAAGCAAAAAAAAACAGATATTCAAGAAAAATACCATGAGATATGCCTTATACTTGACCAGCCAAAGCAAGGAGAAGGAAATTCTAAGGATGGAAACACAGCAAGGAGATTTTTTTCCGATCCAGAAACTGCAGCTTCTATAACTGGAGTAGATTATGATTTAATACGACGATTCCAAATCATATTAGAAGTTATAGCATGTAGCAAAAAGATAGATGCAAAAATATTTGGTCAGTATGCTAATGAGACAACAACCCTTTATATCCAAAAATATTCTTGGAGACATATGCCAACCACAGTTCACAAAATTTTGTTCCATGGGGAACAATAATTCAGCACAATATGCTTCCAATTGGAGATCTCTCAGAAGAAGCGCAAGAAAAAAGGAACAAAGACTACAGATTCTTTCGCGAGCACAATACAAGAAAAATTTAGAGATATTGTACTAATGAAGATCTTATTAATATTTTGTTGTGCACATCAGACCCATATATGTCCAGTATTCGACAAAAATGGAAATCAACCTCATTAGAGTTAGATGAAGAAGCTTAACAACTACTGCAAAATGAAAATCAAAGCTATTTGGAAGAAATTTTTACTAATATTGTTTAATTAATACTAGTTTAAAGATTATAATTTGTTTCTAATTTTAGTATAAATTTTTATTAATACATTTAAATAAAATATATGTGCACTTTAAATCAATAGTAAAAGTTTACTTAAAATTTTATCGATGTTGTGTTCTGTATATAATATATCCAACTGGTATTGATATTGTTGGGAATTTCAGTGTTATTTTTCAGTTCAATCCTACCAAGAATTAGCTTTCTTCCAAAAAAACCAACCTTTGGCCCCTGTGAATATTGAGACTAAATAAATGTCAGGGGCCAAATGTTGGCATTTTCTGACCAAAATTAAGTTTAGGAATAATAAATAAGTATTGGTTGTAAAATACGATTGAAGAAAATAAGAAATTATAAAAAAATACCTATTTAAAATGTCAAAATATTCAACTTTTACATGGAAACTCAACAAAAAATTAAAATGCATTTTTAACTCCACATTACTTACGTTCCTATCAGTCGATTTTTACGTTTGAACGCAAATTGAAGCTTAAAGTCCCTCCTATTGAAAAAAATGCGTAAAAAAATACCAATCCGGTCAAAAGTTATAGAGTTTTGACCGCTATCTCGCGAAATTAACCACTGTGCTCCGTTAAAAGATGTAAAAGCTTGGTGAAAAATTCTTTTGTTTCATACCAACCATCGGGACTGAATTTTATAAATTTTGATGAAGAATAAAATAATTCTTGCAAAAAACCGACTTCAAAACAAATAGAATGGCACCAATTCTAAACTAAAAATGTAAGAAGTAATCTGTAAGAATTAGATTTAAACCAAATAAAAGATCCGCCAAAATTAGAGGGAAAAAATAAATACTATGT
Organism: Phasia obesa; assembly: GCA_949628195.1. NCBI lineage: Eukaryota > Metazoa > Arthropoda > Insecta > Diptera > Tachinidae > Phasia > Phasia obesa. The sequence goes on along the minus strand of OX451215.1, from coordinate 144,042,457 downwards.
GAATGTCAAGCCTCTCTCTATTACTGTTCAAAAGTTAAGCTATTTTCACCAGCATCCGTCTATGGGGACACCATTCAAGCCTCTGTCTATAACAGTTTCAAAAATAGGGTCACATATATCAAATAACATCCCTTATTGGGACACCCTTTAATTTACAATTTTAAATTAAAGACCCGTTGTTATAGAGGACTTGGCCACAAAGATTCTTTGTAAATTTCAACTATCTGTCTATAACGGTTCAAAAGTTAGGCCATATATATCATATTCCAAAGTTGGTTAACTCTCGCTTTTCCTTGCGAACTATTCGGTAGGCTTTTTGCCAAATCTGTGTGCTTTGCCATAAAATTCCCAAGGATCTCTTTTTTTTAGAATAATTTATTTTTGTTAACTTTGACCTAGAAATATAACAATTTACTTTGAAAAAAAAAAATAAATTTCATAAATCTTTAACTTACATTTTTTTCTGTTCATTTTTATAGTTTAAAATGTTTAACTTACTTTTTCTTTTCTGTTTACTTTTATAGTTTAAAACGTTAACTCGAATGATGCTTTGCTAACTAGTTTATACTCGCAAGGTTGCATTGGAAATGCTGCTCGTTATCGAATGCCATATTTAGAAATTTCGATACTCGACACTCGATATCGAATGAGAGAATCTCAAAAGTAAGAAAACTCGCAAGTCCGAATATAATTTCGCTCGTATACGGATGGGAGTATCAGCCCCCTGATATGCTTAAAAACCCGCTTGCAAAAACACGATTGTTAAAATTAAGAGCATTTTTGGGTCTTGTAAAATTTATAAACAAAGAGGAGGAGTGTTGAAACAAAATACTTTGTTTAAATTAAAAAGTAACATAATTTTGCGTTGCACATATAAATAAAATATAGTTAATTTTTTCATTAGTCTTAATAAAAATCTAAAACATCATTTGCAATAGATGTAAGAAACTGTAACAGCAAGCATAGTTGTTACAAATGCAGTAAAAGACACAAAAGGCATGAATCTTGATGTATAATGTATACATCAAGGCTCATGCCTTCATTCGGGCTCAGAATATACTGTCATCTATGAGCGTATCTTTACTTTTACTTAATCTTCCTTCCAAGTCTCCAAATTTCTGGGCTAAATAACTTTATTTCTGCCCACGTTCAGCATCAATGCTCCTTCGCTTTTGGTACTGAATTAAATGAAAGTGTTGCAATATCAATGGCTCTAGTGGTACCATACCTTTCCACCAATCTCCCCCATGGGCTTCATTTGCTAATCTCCTTGATATTCGCCAATCCCAATTTTTATCATAGTTCAAAAAATCTATCATATGTTCCGGTGTTAGGTTTGCAATTAAGTAACTGCTCAGGAAACAATTTTTGGATGTATTCTGGCTGGTCCTATATCTTGTAGTTCTTCTCCAGCCTTTAATATTATTTCGTACTTCTGTGAAATTTCTTTGGATAAACAAGTTTCATGTTTTTGAAAGGTGGATAATCTTCCAAAGAAGAACCTTATGTCTTCATCCGATCAGGAATTGGAGGATGCATATGTCAGAACCATAAACAGAAATTCGGATGGTAGCTTCCATTGAAAGACGGGTTTCCTAACACTAGGTGTAGTAAAATTTTTCTGCACTGAAGCGAGACTAATTCGAACCCCAGATTTAAAGCTTCAGTACGACAAAGTCTTTCAAGAGTACGGAAATCTTGGTCACATGGCCAAAGTTCAATCAACTTCTGCATATATCGTTAGTCAAATAATACTTCCAAAAAAAACCTACTTCAAAACAGATAGTTGGGTACCAGTTCTAAACCAAAAGTGTAAGAAGTAATCTGTAAGAATTATATATAAGCCAAATAAAAGATAAACAAAATGCGGCAAAATTACCAGGAAAAGAAGTTAAGACTATGTGAAATTCCAGCATCTCCATATTTCTGTTCAAAAGTTAAGCTATTTTCACCAACATCCGTCTTTTATGGGGACACCATTTATATGTATGTGTATACAAATACACCCAGTAGTAAAAAGAAGGAGTATGAAGGCCTTCTAGAAGGCCCCTTTACTCCTTCTTTTGGAGGCACAAGCCCTCTGTTTGTATTCCATTCTTATGTCTTTTTTACACAGATTGTCATTGCGGAGTAGGCCTTCCAATGTCCCTTCTGCCGACAAGCGTTCCAGAAGATCTTCCGAAAATTATCTGCTAATATCTCTTGGAAGAGTTTATGTAGCAAAAATTAAAAAAAAATTTTGTTCTAATTTTAAGCACTTTTAATTTATTTTTAATTGATATATTAAAATTTTTTGGGATACGAACCGTCAACCTCTAGGCTGATAGACATTCGCACTGCCAATCAGTCTATCGAAGCATTCAATTTCAAGTATATAAAGGCAATTCAATTAACTTTTGTGTTTTATAAATAAGTAATCTAAAAAAAGAAAATTATGTATGTATTTGAATACAAAAGGCGAAGTAGGAATGTGGACTAAATCTTTTATAAGAAAGAGCCAAGGCCATCTAAAATAAAAGGCCTTCTTTGGAAGGCACACAAAAATGAGGATCCGACAGAGGGTCTAAGCATGCCTTATAGAAGGCCTGAAGTGAGAATTAGGGGGAAATTCCCTAATCTGGCAACCGTGCATCTCAATTGCATTATACTACCGGCCTTCTCTCACATATTATGTCGAAGTTAATACCAGTTGTAGACACTGTGTTAACTAACGTGTATCTCAAATTATGAGATTAGAGTTAGTCTTTTTTGACTAACGATATATGCAGAAGTTGATTGCTATATCAATCCACGATATTTGCCTCTTTCTAAGTTGTCCGAACTATCAGTATGTCGATATGTCCGAAATTGTTTAAATCTACCATTACACGAAGAAAGTAAAGTTCCATTTATCCAAATAAAGCTCCAATTTGGTTTCCTTTCACCCTAATAATTCTTGTTTTATTTCATATCTTTCCTATTGGGCTTTTAATTACATATTTGTGAGTGTACAAAATAAAGAAATTTATTTAGCTAAATTGACTCAATCAACGACTTTTGACTTTACATATTTTCCCCCAGTGATTTCATCATCTTTATATTTTTGTTTACTTGGAAGATTTTATAGATATTTTATTAGCTTTTATTTTTTGATAACCTTAAGATTATTATCCTAACTAATTTTGTTCATAAAGAATGATTAAATATGCATAATTTATGAGTATTGCTATTTTCGGTAGGTTTATTCATCTTTTTGTTTTGTGTATTCTTCACAAGTTCTTTATTGAATTACCAAAACTAATTACAAAATAATATTAAGAGCTAATTGTTACAATTATTCTTAACTAAAGAATTTGAGTACCGTTCTAAATATATATTAACAACTGGTTTTGTATTTTTGTTCGCTTAGTTATAATACATTTTATGATGATCATTAACATAGGTTTATTTACATATATGTATGTACATATGCATTTATATTTACACTAGTCAACACAACATTTCTTCCCCTTTTTAGATTTTAAGTTTATTTAAAAAATACAAAAATATAATAAAAAAATTTTAATTGAAATCACGATTTGTAATTAATGTTTTCCTTCTTTCTTAATCTAGCCTTTAGTGGTAATTCTGTAATATTATCATCTTCTTCCTTCACATTTTCTGCATCAAAAAATTCTTCGTCTTCTTCCTCTTCATTTTCTTCCAAAAATTCTTTTTTCTGTACCCTTTCAACGCTTATATTCTCGTCTTGTTCTAGATTTTGTGGAGTACTTGATAATATTACATCTTTTTCCACTAACTTTAATTGGTTTCTATGAGCAACCCTTCGCCGCCTATTAACTTCAATCAAATATAGTGTTTCACTAATTTTTTTGCAAATGATACCTTTGACCCATTTTGCATCACTATTTTGATCTGGATTCAAATACAAAATTTTTTCACCAACTTTTAAATTGAAATTATATAATTTTTTGCTTTCTTGAAACATATTTTTCTCTAAAATCTTTTTGTCTTTTAGTTTGTAGTATTTACTTTTGTATTTGACTCTTCTTTTAGTTTAATGTACGATAATAGAGTTATTGGCTTATATGATAAAACAAATTCACTTGGACACATACCTGTGACAGTGGATGGCGTGTTGCGGTATTTAAATAAAAAGTTTAATACGACGTTTTGGAGAGAAAGCTTATTTGACTTATTAGACAAAAAATACGATTTCAAACTATTTTTAACAGTTTGAACACCTCTTTCTGCCAAACCATTACTGGGCGGATGATAAGCAGGACTAAAGAGCTGACTTATTCCGTTTGATTTTAAAAATAACTTAAACTCCTCACTTCAGAATTGCGGTCCATTATCGCTTACTAGTGTATAACAAAATCCAAAATTTGCAAATAAAAATTTTAATTTTTCAATAACAACCATGGCTGTAGCTTTTTGTAAAATTTGTACGTCAATCCATTTAGAAAAATCACCATTAAGAAATCATTACTTTGGAACTGAAACAGATCTGCATGAATGCGTTCAAATCGAAAAAAGGTTGGAGGCCTCGTGAAATTTGGACAATCTTTTGTCCTGTTTTGAGTGTTTTGGCACGACGGGCAATTTGAAACATAAGCCTCAATACTTTTATCAATTGAAAGCCACCAAATAGAAGCACGAGCTAACAACTTCATACGAACGCTACCAATATGAGTGTCATGTAGCAACGATAGAAATTTATCTCTTAAAATTGTGGGTATAACTAAACGATCTCCGTAAAATAAACAATTTTCCTTCACTTCTAAAGAAAACTTTATGTTATTATACGGAATTAGTAGACTATTTGATTTCACTTCCTTTGACCAACTATTATTTTTAACTAATTCCATGACCATTCAAATTGTACGGTCTTTTTCCGAATATAGCACAATATCCTTGAGGGAAATTGGCGATTCATTAACAAAATTGAAAAAGTTTATATTTAAATTATTAACATTAGTTTCACCTTCTGGAGGTAGACGTGACAACGCATCGACATTTTTTTGTTTTGTACCAGGACGATATTTAATTTGACAGTTATAGTTGGATAAAAATAAAATCCATCTATGAAAACGAACAGAGACAATATTAGATAAAGCTTTTTGATCACCTAGAAGTTTTTCCAGTGGTTGGTGGTCGGTGTATACCATAAAATTATAACCAAAAACAAACTTATGAAATTTGCGAATTGCAAATACCACTGCTAAAGCCTCTTCATGGATCTGCGAATAATTATTTTCTGCTTTACTTAAAGTAGAGGAAACCATGTAGCACGGCCTTTCCTGACCATCAACAACTACACTTAGAATGGCACCAACCCCGTATGGAAAAGCGTCACACGCAATCACAATAGGTTTATTTGGATCGAAATGAACCAACAGATTGTTATTGCATAATAACTTTTTACAACTTTGAAAAGCAATGATGCACTCTTCATCCCAACTCCATTTTACGTCCTTACGCAACAAGTTATACAAAGGAGCTAAAACTGTAGCACTGTTTGGCAGAAATTTTGAATAATAATTAATTAAACCAAAAAAACTTTGAAGTTGGTCAATATTACTTGGTTCAGGTGCTCGTATTATCGCCTCCATTTTACAATTTGAAGGTTTTATACCTAAAGGGGTAATGGTATGACCCAAATATTCAATGGTATTTACCAAAAGTTTACATTTGCTCCAATTGATTTTAACATGGTATTCTTGCAATCTACCTAAAACATTATACAATTTAGATTTACAATCTTGTTCACCGTGACCTGAAACTAAAATATCATCTAAATATACTGCAACGCCATCTAGACCCTGCATAATTTGATCCATCAACCTTTGAAAAATCATAGGTGCAGTTGAAACACCAAATGGTAAACGACAAAATTGAAACAATCCCATATGGGTATTGATAGTTAACAACTCACGGGAAGATTTATTTACAGACAGCTGTAAATAAGCCTTACTCAAATCAAGAATACAAAAACACGTTTTACCCCTCAGACTTGTGAGAATATCATCAATTAACGGTAATGGATATACATCCATTTCAATGACTTGGTTTATGGTAACTTTAAAATTTCCACAGATTCTTATATTAGAATCTTTTTTTATGACACAAACAATTGGAGCTGAACAGGCTCTATTATTCCCTCGTCACGCATTCGACCTAATTCGGCCTCTACCGAACTTTTTAAACTTAAAGGCACTGTATACGCCTTAAAAAACTTTGGCTGTGAATTTGGTTTGACAAAAATGTCAGCTGAAAAACTTTTAATGGGGCTTGAACAATAAAAAAATAAGGATGGAAAACTATATTTTAACTCTTCCATAATATTAGTCTGGCAGACGTTTTTTATAGATGAAATATCCCCCGACTTACCCATGTTAACATTAAAAAAATTCGCCAATCAGGAAATAAAACATCTATCCAATTTCGTCCCATTAAAGGTGTGAATTGCCTGTTACACTTTACTACCACAAATTCCAACTCACTTTTTCCATTCACTGTTACCGATATTTTGCCAAAAACCTCCACAGTATTTCCTGTTAACACTTTTAAAGGGGGTAAATTAATACTTTTTAACTTTAAATCATTAAAATAAAATTTATAATCAACATTAGATATAACGGACACGACGGCTCCGGTATCTATTTCCATCTCCAAGGTTTTACCATTTAAGATGAAACTCTTTAACAGTGGTGACTCCGCTCTATTTACCCAGTTCAACGATCCAAGCTTAAACTCCAACTCGTTAACATTATTCCGCCTACTTGGATTCTTCTGGGTTGATTGTTGACTCTTTTTTGAAAAACACGCCTTCGCCGAATGCCCTTTCTTTCCACAGCAAAAACATGTCCACTCCTTAGCCGGACAAACGCCACTTGCATGCTTGGATGCACATTTTGTACATTTTTCATACTTATGGTACTTTTGAGGATAACGATTTATTTTGTTGACATCATACGACGATGGATGCATACTTTTTTGTTCCTTGTTGATTAGCTCGAACGATTGTGCTAATTTACACGCTTCCTCCCAATTTAAGGATCATGTTGACAACAGTTTTGTCTGGAGTTGACTGCTGCTTACCCCACAAACTAGACGATCACGCAAAGCTTCATTTAGAAATGCACCGAACTTACAACGGGCTGATAACAATTTCAAATTGAGTATGTATTCACTGATAGGCTCATTGGGCTTCTGAGAACAACTATAGAATTTAAACCGTTCGGCAATAACATTCTTTTCTGGACTGAAATGTGGCAAAATTATTTTGACCAAATCCTTGAAAGCTTTACTTGTTGGCTTTTCTGGTAACAAGACCGATTTTATTCTTTTATATGTTTCTGGGCCAACTAATGTTAAAAATAACGCCACTTTGTTTTTTTCTTCCACATTATTTATTAAAAATAGTTGTTCTACCCGTTCCAAATACTCTGCAAAATCTTCTCCAAAAGCAAATTGCTCAATTGACCCAATCAACGACATTGTTTTTTTAGCTAGCACTGATTTATTTCAACAAAATTGAATAAGAAATAATTTTTATTTCTTATTCACAAACAATTTTTTTAAACACCTTAATTTTTTTCACTGGGTTCCACACTACTCGTCGCCAAATATGATGTGTATTCTTCACAAGTTCTTAGTTAGTTAGTTAATTGTTCTTTATTTTAATTCATTTCTGTATAATATTTGATTTTGAGTACATATTATAAAGAGAACATACGACTTTGACTTAACGTCGTCAGTCGGAAAAAGATAATTTTATACAATATTGTTTTGTGTTTCATAAAAATTAATAGTTAAATTCATTGATAAGATCTTTTCTGTAACCTAGCGCATCTATAATAAATCTATATATCTGATGGTAATTGGAGCTGGCATTATTTAAAATATTAATTAACTCATTTTCGGTTAAGGTAGATTTTCTAAAATGATGTAACCTTATGTGGCAAAAAATTGGGCATATAGCTAAAAAATGCATGATGTTTTCATTTTGGCGGGTGTTGCATAAAGAACATATAAGTGGTCTTTGATGTTGAAATCTGGTTGCGTTTAGTTCGACTAGGTCACATCTGGCTTTGAATATATATGTAGCTTACTGCCGTTGTATTGTTAGTAATTCCAAAATATGTCTGAGGTTCTCTATAATTAAGATTTGCATAGAAGCGGGTTGTAGTAGATGCCTTCTCCAAGTAATTTTGCTTTTCTTTTGCTTTCAAACCAGTTAAAATATCTATGCTTAAACTTTTCCAGTTTTCTTTTGTTGTGCATTCAGAAATTCTCGATGTATTTATAGATCTAGCTAAAGAATCAACATGTTCGTACCAATATGTCTGTTTTTCGATAATCATTTTAGTAAGCTTGTTTGGTAATCTATTTTCATCATATTCATATAAAGTTTTCGCAATGTATCGGAGATGCATATCTAAAGTATATATGTAATTATTCTCCATTCCAGTTTCAAGCATTAAAACATATGTGGGTGTAAACGGTGGTAATTTCAGAATCTTTTTTAAGAAATAACGCTGCAGTTTATCAACTTCCTCAAACAAAGAGAATCCCCATATTTGGGCGGCATACGCTTGAATAGCACGGCATACTGATTTAAACAGATTCCATTTTGCATTTAAACTTATTTCTTTTTTAACCAAAAAATCTTTCCATGTTGCGTTTATGCTATTTTTAGAAGACACATTTCTTTTTTCGATGTGTTTCTTAAATGACATTGTTGGTGATAGTGTGACTCCCAAATACGTGTACTCATTCGTAACTCTTATAGGTTCACCATTAAATAACCATTTTTCCCGTGTCGCTATTCTTCCCCCTTTTCTAAAAATCATAATTTCAGATTTGGTCATATTAACCTCAAGATTCCACAATCTACAATATTGTTCTAGTTTATTTATCATATCTTGCAAAGCTACGATATCATCTGCTACTATTACGATATCATCAGCATACATTAATAAGCGTATATTAGTTGAACCTACGTTTACTCCTCCTCCAATATAGTCATGCAAGTCATTTAAATATATCGAGAAAAGTGTTGGGGAAAGTAGACAACCTTGCTTCACGCCAGAGCTAGTTTCAAACATTTCTGATACATCCTCTCCATTCCAAACATTAAACATTGTATGACTGTATATAGATTCAATCATTTTACACATTTTGTTGATACCCCAATGCTGTGAAGTTTGTAGATAAGGGATTTTCTTGATATTTTATCAAAGGCCGCTCTAAAATCTACAAAGAAAGCATACAATCTTTTGTTTTCCGCACGCTTCAGATAAAAAATTGCTGCTAAACTGTACAAGTTATCGACAGTTGAATAGCCTTCCCTGAATCCCGCTTGAGATTCTGTAAGTATATTATGCTTTTTTAACCACAAATTGATTCTATTGTTAAGTATACCCATGAAAATTTTGGCTATTGTGTTAATAAACGATATTCCACGATAGTTACTTACAGATTGTCTGTCTCCTTTTTTATAAATTGGTAAAATTATGCTTGTAGTGAATTTTTCATCCAATTTCGCCGTTTCATATATGATGTTAAATGAGTTTGCCAATTCGTCTATAAAGTTATCCGTTGCATTTTTAAAAAATTTATAACTGACACGGTCTTCACCGGGCGCCTTGTTATATTTTGCTTTATCTAGCACGGTTTTGATTTCCGAAGGTGTAATAGGACTATCTAGATCATAATCGGCATAAAACATTGGAGCATACATTACATTTATTAAAGTAGCGGGTGGATTAAGTAACTCAGAAAAGTATTGCATGAAGTCATAAGCGGGTATATTGGGTTTAAATTGTATTTCATTGATTCTTATTTCTTTGATAAGCTTCCACCAATCTTTATTATTTTTTACCATATTTATTTGATTTTCTATTTTCTTATAATACTCAGATTTATTAAACACGCATATTTCCTTGTACTTTTTATTTGCCAAAACATATTTATCTTTATCAACTTTTGTTGGATTTTGACGAAATAAATTTAGAGCATTAAAGGATTTTTCCCTCGAATTAAAACATTGGAAATTGAACCATTTATTTTCTTTTTTAATTTGATTTAAGTTTCTATCTTTGTTTGGGTTTGAACGGTGGATAACTTCTACAAAGTCCTTTAATTCCATTACATCTTTATCTTGCTTGTATATATTAAGCTGCTGATTAAGGTTTTCTGTATAAATATGCTTTTTCCTCTCATCCCATTTCAATTTTGGTAGTAGCTTCATTGGTTTATATGATTTACTCCCATTAACATTTATGTATAAAACGATTGGCATGTGATCAGACCATACTTTATTTTCTACATTAAACCTTTCAACACATTCCAACAAATCATGATCTGCAGCACATATATCATTGACTGATTGTCCAACACTGCTTACGAAAGTGAGGTTACCATTTTCATCACCGTTTGTGCATCCATTTAAAACGTGAAAGCCGTAATCTCCGCAGAATTCAAGAAAAATTTTACCTTTTTTATTATCTATTGGATCTCTAGAATTTCTGGTTTCAAAACCGAATTTAAAAGTTTCTTTTATAAATGCATCTAATGATTGTTGTAAGTTTCCTATTCGGATGTTAAGGTCTCCAATTAAGATCACGTTTTCAACATTTTCATTTATTACACAGGGCAACAGCAAAAATATGCTCGAGTAACTACTATATACATTTGATGTATCATGGCTACCTTAGTACAAAAATGGTAAAATTTTTAAATTCTATGGATAGATTTTTTTTTAAAAAATTTTTTTTTAAAATTGCAATTTTTTTGAGACGTTTCTTCAAATAAATAATGATAACTCAAAAACTACTAGTCCGATATTATTAAAATAAATTCAGAAAAATTAAGATTTGCATAGCCTTTAATTCGTCTATATATCGCGTTTCAATCGGATCAATAGTATCGGAGTTATAATAAAAAACTTAAGAAAAAAATATATTTTTTACGTAAAAATGGCAAAAATTTTCGTTTTAAAAAAAATCATAAAAAATCGAAAACGGCAAAAAACTTCCAGATTCATTTTTTTATCGCATAACGACATATAATAGCAACAAAATGAGATATCGACCATAAAAATCGATTGATTTTTTTCGAATTTATTCACAATTTAGTGAATTCGCTCATTTTCACAAAATTTTAGTTTTTTGCTTGATATACGCATTATAGCGGGTTTTCAAATGTGTGAAAAACATAAATTTTCCAATTTCAAGGGGTGCATGTCGGATTAAGGTTAGATTTGATGAGAAACTTCCACCCACAAAATTTTAGTCGAATTCGACAACGTTAACACGTAGCGCATAGGCCCCAAATCTGAAAAAAAAGCGTTTAAAATCGAAAATAATTGACAAATTTTCAGTTTTTGCAAAATTAACGCTATTTATTTCCCCTTTTGCAAAAAAGTGGATCCTGGTCCTTAGGGCAAACACAATGAGATTTACAATAAGCTACATGTCTTTAAGTTTTCGAGTTATTACAATTTTCACTGGCCATTATATGTCCTTGAGAACTTGCCGAAGACAATTTACAAAAACATTTTACTTTTAAAATTTTTTATTTTTTTCTTTTTTAACAATAAAATATAAAATTTCGCTAAAATTGACTGATATCTTCCTATTACACAACGCAACAAAATAAAAAAATTAGATGCTTTTGAAACCACTATACAATATCCAGGTACTGCCAAAGTGTTTTGGATGAATGAGAAATGTATGGCAAAACAAGTACGCGAAATACTGTTTTGGGCAAAACACGTATTTCTGTGGGACACGTGTTACTGTGGAAATACAGTATTGAATGTAGAAAATTGTTTGGAACAGATCTTTATGGCATTTTTATGATTTTCAGAATTAAAAAAAGTAAGCAATAAAGGAAAAGTTTTTTAATTTTTACGATTTCAGTAGAAATCTGATAAACGATGAAATGCTCCTTTTCTGTTGGCTACCTGTCGCCCTTGCTTCATTTTGACAATTGCGGCGGCAAAGTAATAAACGTTCATAAATTTGCGTGCACGCCGAATTGGGTTTTTCCGCTGGCTACCTGTAAAGATTGATTTTTTGCATAGCATTCCTTAATGTTTTTTACGATTCTTGGGAATAGGTAAAAAATAGGACCACATTAAGGGTTGTTCGAAATTTTAGTATCATTATTTATAAGAGCTCCTTGAGCCATTTCTATTCATTCAACAAGTGTTTGCGGTAACAGAAGCATAATTTTCAATCAACTTTTTTGCAAAAGGGGAAATAAATAGCGTTAATTTTGCAAAAACTGAAAATTTGTCAATTATTTTCGATTTAAAACGCTTTTTTTCAGATTTGGGGCCTATGCGCTACGTGTTAACGTTGTCGAATTCGACTAAAATTTTGTGGGTGGAAGTTTCTCATCAAATCTAATCTTAATCCGACATGCACCCCTTGAAATTGGAAAATTTATGTTTTTCACACATTTGAAAACCCGCTATAATGCGTATATCAAGCAAAAAACTAAAATTTTGTGAAAATGAGCGAATTCACTAAATTGTGAATAAATTCGAAAAAAATCAATCGATTTTTATGGTCGATATCTCATTTTGTTGCTATTATATGTCGCTATGCGATAAAAAAATGAATCTGGAAGTTTTTTGCCGTTTTCGATTTTTTATGATTTTTTTAAAACGAAAATTTTTGCCATTTTTACGTAAAAAATATATTTTTTTCTTCAGTTTTTTATTATAACTCCGATACTATTGATCCGATTGAAACGCGATATATAGACGAATTAAAGGCTATGCAAATCTTAATTTTTCTGAATTTATTTTAATAATATCGGACTAGTAGTTTTTGAGTTATCATTAATTATTTGAAGAAACGTCTCAAAAAAGTTGCAATTTTAAAAAAAAAATTTTTAAAAAAAAATCTATCCATAGAATTTAAAAATTTTACCATTTTTGTACAAAGGTAGTCATGATACATCAAAATTATATAGTGGTTTTAAGAGCACATGAAATTTTTTTTATTTTGTTGTGCTGTGTTATAAATCTTTTCACGTGTTCAAAATCTTCATTCCAATTGACTTCTCTATTATTGATAGTTTGTATTATAATAGAGTCGACTCCTTCTGTTCTTTTAAATCTCAACTGAATATTATTTTTCCTTAGGTCTTGTTTTACACCATAAAAACATCCTCCAATTCCCCTCCCATATCTACTATTTTTTACAGCTGCCTTCCAATAGATATCATAGCCACTAAAAAACTTTTTAAATCTTTCTACCTTCTCTTCAAGAATATGAGTTTCTAATAAAACAAATATATCGTAAATTTTTACATACTGGAAGAATTCATTAAATAGTATTTTATTTTCCAACCCGTTTACATTGTAGGACAAAATTGTTAATGACATTAAAATATTATTATCGGTTGATTTATTATATATGCGCTTAGGTTTTACAATTTTTATTTTATTTTTCTTAGATTTTTTTAATAGTTTTTTGAACATATGTTTGTTAAAATACTATGATAATTTAAATTAATAGTGTTTATATCTTGCCCGTATAAGTTTTGAAGAAGCATTTTCGCATCTTGTGATCCACTTATCAAATTTTTTTGATTGTTCCACCAGAACCAATTATCTGATATTTTCATTTTTGCATTACGTACCATTACGCGGTGATTACCGTTTAGATTCTTCAGGCTTTTTTTGATTTCCAACATCACTCGTTTGTCTTGTTGTTTTTCACTTGTAAGATCGCGCTCAATAATTATGTTGGAACCTGCCAAATTTTTAGTGCTTTGAAAAACTTCTTGAACCACTGCTCCTGAACTAAATTCAGCCACTACTCCGATTTTCCCATCCTTCTCATATAATTTTCTTGTTGACAATAGACATATTTCTTTCGATATTTTCAAATTTTCTTTGCAGCAATCAAGTACAGCCTCTTCTAACGATGTTTTGCTTTCAATACCTTTGAAAATAATATTATTTCGTTTGATATGCTCTTGCAACTACATTATTTGTTGGTGATCTTTTGCTCTTTCTTCACGTAGTTGATTAATTTCTTGTTTTAATGCTTCGTTTTCGTGATCAAATTTTGAAGAAAGTTCACTTACATTGGTTTTGATTTCCTCTAGATCTTGTTTTGTTGGAATATTCATTAATTTTTCATCCATAAGAGATCCCATTAGTATCATAAGATCTTTGACAGCCAATGTACCAACAGCATTTCCATCATTATTATTTGGAGAAGTTTCTCCAAGTCTGCGTTTAGCTGATTGAGAATTTGGTGTTTGGTTCATTTTTCAGCAAAGGGAAAAGTATTTACAGCCTGTCCCACAATATCGAACGTTATCGTTCGCACGCTTTTTAAACGACAAACAGCTGATTTGCGTCCCACTAACAATGATCAGCACGACAAGTCGAAAGATAAATAATTCGAACAATAACGTAAACAGTTTAGTACAAATTTGCTGTCATTTGTGCGAACAGAAATGTCAAAATCAGTCACTTATGTGTACTTTGTCGTTAAGTAATATCAAAAAGAAAAAATTGTTTTAAAAATTAATAAAATAAAAATGGAAAATAAATGGTAAGTAAATAATAGTAAATATAAATAAAGGCATATAACAAACAAATATATTCATTTTAGCATAAAAAATGCAAGTGTTAGTTGAATTTATGGAAGAAAATCCTGAGTTTGCCAGAGGATGTGTTACGTTTGGGAGCACAAAGATGTCAGTGGAGGAGAAGTGGACAACGCTTGCCAAAAAATTAAATTCAATGGGGCCACCTATTCGTTCCGTTGTTGAGTGGAAAAAGGTGCATATATTTTTTGTGTTTTTTACGTTTTTTGTACATTATTTATTTTATTACAGTCCTGGGCGGAACTGAAATGTCGTACTAAAAAGAAAATTGCAGAAAACAAAAAAAGTATGTCGGAAACAGGCGGTGGTCTTTATCGTATGAACCACTTAACAGAACTGGAGCAAATTGTAGACAGAACACTGTTTCTGTCTAAGGCTGCAACACCTACTGGCAAGGTATTTGGATTCACAGAAAGAAACCGTATAAAAGCTGTCGATCCAATCGATGAATGTTTTATTGCATTAAAAGACACGCCACCAAGAACCTTCAAGGCTGTAGCGGTAATAACACCTTCCAGGCAACAACAACATTGTTCACAAGAAGAACAAATAATTACACAACAGACGGATGAACGTATACGCAGTCAGCCGCAACAGCAGCAAAATCGGCAACAACAATTCGCTGGTAACGACAATGAAATGCCTATAAGCTCATCTGCAAAAAAACGAAAAGCTTCAAATGATGACCAAATATCACTTATCCGTAGGCAACTAAGGGTGGGTGAACATACAGCTGCTATAGCAAAAGAGCAAGCTGATGCAACAAAAACATTGGCTGAAGCTACTAAAAGCCTAGTTGCAGTTATTAAAAGAGTAGCAGATGCCTCCGAGGTACAAGTCGAATCGGCAAGGAAGAGCGCTGAAACGCAAGCTCAAATTTTAAGAGCAATCGAGGCATTGACACAGCACTTAATAAATAAATAATATTTTTATATTAATAACCTTCTTTTTAGTTACCCTAATTTATAAACTCGTTTTTTAAAATTAATTTTCTTTTTTTTAATGCATTTTTTATCTTCTAATTTGTGCGCATATAATCTCGTAACCCGCCGCCTTTTTATATACTTTTTTTTAAATTTATACTTTATATTTTAAATAAATAATATCTATACATATAAGTACATACATGCATATCATACAACGGAACAAAATAAGTATATATGTGAATAATAAAAAAAGTTTTATTAAATAAAAAAAAATATTCTTTTAAATTTTATTTAAAAAAATAGAAGTTATTAAATAACACAAAATTATTTTTCTGTCTTAAGCAGATATAAAACAGAATATGACACACTTTATAAGTTTAGTGCTATGCTTCTACGTATAGCCATCGCAGTACCCTCGTCTTCTTCACCTTCTACGTCCTCGTCTATTGTAGTATTTTCAGCAAGTACTGGTTCAGCTAATGGTTCTTCGATGCATTTGTATTTTATGCAAATGTTATGCATGGCACAACACGCATTAATAATTTTTGTTGTCTGCTCTGGACTATAGTGGAGACCTCTCGAACCAAGGATGCAACGGAATCGATTTTTTAAAACACCAAAACATCGTTCTACCACGTTGCGCGTGCTGATGTGTTTTCTGTTAAAACGTGTTTCATGAATGTCTCTTGCATTCCTGAATGGCGTCATCAGAAACGGTTTTAATTTATAGCCGCCATCACCTGCAACAATAAAAAATATGTTCAGTTTAAAATTTACATGGACATATTTTGTTACAAATAATAATTTACCCAGGATCCAAGTATTTCGTTTGCCATCATCAAACTCGCTTTGTAACTTTTGGTTGGCCGCACTATGTTCCCATATAAATGCATCATGATTGGAGCCGGGATGCCTAGCGTCAACAAACATTATATTCATTTTATGATCACATATCTGCAAATAAAAAATAGTTTTTTTTAATGATATTAAATTGCATTATGGAATAATAAGTATATTTATGTACGTACAACCATTGCGTTTATACTATAATAACCCTTTCTGTTATAATATAAACGCTTAATGTCATCACCGGGGGACTTTATACGGATGTGAGTTCCATCTACGCATCCTATAACCCCCGGGAAGCCAGATCGGTCAAAAAAATTTTCTATAATTTCTCCTCTTTCTTCAGGCCTTGGCATTTGTATCCACTGTGGGCAAATCCATTCCTCAAACAGATCTAGGCATTCACCAATAATTCTGTTAACTTTGGATTTGGATGTAGAGGAAACACTTTCATTTCCCACAGCTAGCTTCCTGTAGCCAAAAATCGCAAAAATGTCGCCAATTTAATGTCTGGCCGAATATGAGTGCTCCGGCATCCTGGTGTCCACTTCTGATTCAAAGTATCCAACAACATAACAAATACTTCCTTTGAAACTCGAAAATTGGCCACAAATCTAAAAGCAGATATGTGAATGTTTATATTACACACAAAGTACATGTATAAATTATGTTTTACTTACTCGTTTGTTGCCATATGAAGAACATTAGAAACATCACGCAATTGCCTGCGAGAGACCTGTTCTTCCTCCTCAACCTCCTCTAAAAAATGAACTGCCACAGACAAATTCATTTTCGCTTTAAATACAATTAAAAAATGTAAATTATCTTTTTTCACTTTAAATATGTTTATTTTATTTATTTATACTTTTATCACTTTAATTCACCAAAAAGAAAATATGTATGTTTACGATGTGTTTTTTATTTGTTTACATTTTTTTGATGTCATTTGTAATATTTTTGACTAACGCAGAGTTGTATTTTTTTTGGTACAATTTATTAATTTTAGCGTTTTTTTTCTTAAATTTGGCGATTAACTTAAGGTTTTATTGATATGGTAACATATTAATTTGTAGTCGGTAAAATGGATAACGTTACAAACGTAAAGTCAAGCGAACAACAAGACGATAGTTAGTGGGACGCTTTTTCGATCGAAAGTGAGCGACTAGTTTTCTTTCGCTTGAGTTTACGTTCGATATTGTGGGACAGGCTGTTAAAGTACGAGTATTGTACAGGTCTGTATTTATTTTATTATTATAAAGAAAAGAAAAAGGTGTTGCCTACTTTAGGGCTTTTCAATAATTTTGTTTATAAAAAGCTTTTATGTTATTCGAATAAATTTATTTATTATTTAGCATACTTTAGTCCTTAAACAGGTTTTTTACAGGTCTTTAACAAAGTCCGGCAAGTTTATGCATGTAAAAAGAAAAAGAGCACTAAGTCACCACACAGCTGACTATAATATTCTATTTATGTTGTTTAAGTTTAATTTATGTGATTTTGTATCAAGTTTACTTCACTTTTTTCACTATTTATTTCTTCAAAACTTTGATATTCTTGTGATATATTGCTTTGGAGTATGTTTGACTTTAATATTTTCTATTTTATTTTAGTTTATAACAAGTTTTTCCACTGAATTTAATTTTTAAGACACGCAGCAACACAAAACACGTCTGCTTCTATTAACTCTTCTATTCTCGTTCCAAGTTCTTTATTGAATTACCAAAACTAATTACAAAATAATATTAAGAGCTAATTGTTACAATTATTCTTAACTAAAGAATTTGAGTACCGTTCTAAATATATATTAACAACTGGTTTTGTATGTTTGTTCGCTTAGTTATAATACATTTTATGATGATCATTAACATAGGTTTATTTACATATATGTATGTACATATGCATTTATATTTACACTAGTCAACACAACAATGTATATAATTGATTTTTTCTAATTTACCAGTAACCTTAATAATAATTTGTTATTCTTTATATTATAATTGTAATCATGAAATTAAAAATCATAAAAGTAAAAACCAATTGTATATTATTGCGAAATAGAGAAACATAATAGAGTAAGGCAATAGTTAACAATACTATGGTGAAGGCTTTTAAACTTTGTTGAAAACTGATTTATTTTGTAAAATATTCACAAAAATTAGTTGAAATCAGAGTACATATTTCTCTCTTCTTTCATTTTCCATATTCATGAAGGAAGTGTTGATTTCCTTTTTGTTTTCTTCAATCTCAACGAAAGAAATTTTTTATTTTGTTTGTTTTTTCACTGTACACAAATAAGTTTCACTCTACACATTTTTCATCATCATGGATATTTGCTTTTCAAACTGTTCACATCTCTTTGTCCATGAAGTAATTTTTGTTCAGCTTCTTTCTTTTTCTTCGTCCATGAAAGAGCAAAAATTTGTTTCAAAAATTGTTCACCACCATTATTCTTTTTTCTTTACCATACATTAAATATTGATCATTTCTTTCGTTTCTACGAAGTGTGAAGTGTTTGCTACACAAAAAATTTAAATAGTTTTTAAAAATGTATATATATACACACGAGTACGTACATATAAATATTTCTAAACATATGTAGGTAATAAAATCCCTTTTGAAAATATTTCTCTGTGGTTTTAAAATGTCTATTTTCATAGAATATCATTTTCCTAGTATATGCAAATATAATTAACCTGGTCTCATGTTTTTACAATTAAAAATAACTCTTCCAAAAAAAACCCACTTCAAAACAGGTAGTTGGGTACCAGTTCTAAACTAAAAATGTAAGAAGTAATCTGTAGGAACTATATATAAGCCAGATAAAAGATACACAAAATGCGGCAAAATCAGCAGGAAAAGAATTAAAGACTATGTGAAATTCAAGCATCTCCTTATTACTGTTCAAAAGTTAAGCTATTTTCACCAATATCCGTCTTTTATGGGGACACCATTTAATTTTAAATTTGTATAGCTGTAGCAGCGACCATAGTAATACAGATTATGTCTAAAGTTTAGATGTCTATTTAAAACGGCTCAAAAGATAAGGCATACATCAAATTTCATTAACTATAGGGACACACTTTCATTTCCAATTTTATAATTCTTATAGCGGACATAATAATACACGCTCTGTGTAAATATCAAGTCTCTATCTATAACGGTTCAAAAGACTAGGCCATATAAGTCAAAATACGTCAGAGGACACTTTTTAAGTTTTTTGTTCTTTTTATTGTGGATATAATGATATTCGCTTTGTTAAAATTTCAAATGTTTATCTATAAGCGTTCAAAAGATAAGGTAATATAGATCAACTATCATTAACTTTAGGTACACCCTTTAATTTCCAACTTAATACTTTTTGCTTTAGCGGTCATAGTAATATACGCTTTGCGTAAATGTCAAATGTCTGTTTATAACGGTTTCAAAGATAGGGCAACATAAATCAAATAACAGCACCTATTTGGACACACTTTAATTTACAATTTTAAATTAAAGACCTATTGTTAAAGAGGACTTGGGCACAAATATTTTTGAAAATTTCAACTGTCTGTCTATAACGGTTCAAAAGTTTAGTCATATACAGCAAATTACAGGACTATTAGGACACCCTTTAGTTCATAATTCTAAATATTTATACTTGTTAGTATACCAAACAAAGTAGTGGAAATTCTGCCTATTTTTCAAGTCTTTGTATATAACGGTTCAAAAGATAGGGCCATATAGGTCAAATTACGGGACACCCTTTAATTTTTAAATTCAAATTATACACCTGTTATAGCGGACTTAGCAATACAGGTTCCTTGTAAATTTTAGCTGTCTGCCTAGAACGGTTAAAAGTTTGGCCACATACATAAAATTAGTAATACAGGTTCTTTGTAAATTTAACGGTCGGTGTACAACTGTTCAAAATGTTAATGAACTATTGGAGCACCCTTTAATTTATAATCTTGAATATTTATTATAAAGGTCATAGTATCGACAGTCTGTCAAACTTTCAAGGATTTGTCTTTAACGGTTCAAGAGATAGTCCCATAAAGGTCAAATTACGTCACCTATTGGGACATCCTTTAAATTTAAAGTTTATTTTTTTTTATTTTTTGTTGGTGGGAGCTATAGTGATAAGCAATTTTTTAAACTTTTATAATAGAGCCCTTTACGGTTCTTAATACACGAAAAAAAACATGTATGTTGTATGGGGACACAATTTAATTTTTAAAATAATGAATTGTTTTTAAAACGGGACCAATCTGTAAGCATAACCTTTCAAAATTTTAAAATCGGTTCAGAAATGGCTGAGTTCTGCGGGCACAAACATAAAAAAAGCAACATTCAGACGAATTGATAATCTCCTTCTTTTTTTGAAGTCGGTTAATAAGAGATCAATGCACATTTTCATTACACATCCTAAATATTTACAATTACATACATATACATATGTACATCACACACATGTAGGTAAGAACATACATTTTATAACGATTTCAATAGAACATTTACTATGGCTTTAAAATATATTCTTTCCATATAAAATGAATGACTCATTTTTTTCTTTCATGTTTCACATTTCGTACAAACGAAAGAAATCATACTAAATATTTAATGTGTGGTGTAGAAAAAAGAAGTGTCATGAATGTTTCAGGACGAATGGTGGTGTTCAATTTTTGAAACAAATTTTTGTTTCTTTCATGACGAAAAATAAAGAAGCTGAACAAAAATTACTTCATGGACAAAAAGATGTGAAGAGTTTGAAAACCAAACAGCTATGAAGATGAAGAATGTGTGTGAAACTTATTTGTGTGCATTGAAAAAATAAACGCAAAACACAATTTCATTCATGCAAAATGATAAGAGATTGAACAAAAATGTACTTTTCATTGTGAACAAATACGTACCCTGGTTCAAATCAGCTAGTAGCGCGCATACATAAATACGTACATGCATATGTATGTACATAAATACAGATATTTGGAAGCGTCCAAGGCGAATTCATACCAGGTGTGAGCAGTACAGCAACAACTACTACAAAACAACAACTTTGACATAAGACGAGCAGATATGAAACAATGTATTTTTGACAAGCAAAAAAACGAGAGCAAAAACTAATCCGCTGGGCTATCGCCTCCACCTGGTATGAATTCGCCTTGGAAGCGTCCTAACATACGAGTATTTATACATACATACATACATACATACATACATACATACATACATACATACATACATACAATGTGTCCATATGAATAGTCTTTTTTAATACAGTTTTGTTTACTAATGGTGACTAAAAATATTTACTCGTAGGTAAAATTTAAATAGAATTGAGAGAAATGTGAAATAATTTTGTAATATTTATGTGTTAATTTTGAAACGAAAAAAAAACTACAATAAATTCGCATGTAAATAACCCAAGTGTAAAAATGATGTTTATGTATTGAAAACAATAGTATCTGCAGTTAAACAAACGAGAAAAGGGAGTAAGATGCTTTAAAGAATAGTTTAATGTCTCTATTAGGTTGCTCAATATTGAATGATAGATCTATTAAAATAATTTTTTACCCAAATAAGTCGTACGTAAAAATGTACATATGTATGTTTGTTTGTATGTATTTATGTATGTATGTATGATACTATCTACAAATAATTATTTATTTAATGGTGCTTACTATAATTTTTGTTAATTTTTATTCTACTAAATCAAGGCGAATTCATAACAGGTAAATTCGAGAGCTCAGCTGACTTTATTTTGTCTCCATCTTCCAGTGTCAAAATGTACTAAAATGATTTATATAAAGACAAAATGTATGTATTTTAATTACAGAGTTGTACTCTTTTTTCGCCGCGATTCTACCTTGTTTATTGTGCCATGTATTAAATTTTTCTTCTTAGAGCTTAAGGGCCAATTTTTGACTTCGTATTTATCTTTAAGTTGTATTTAAATATGAAAATTTATTTTTCACCACGCACTTAAATGAAACTTAAGAGACCACTCTTGTGCCTTTAAAGCAGTGATGCACATTTAGTGAATTAATTGTTTGTAAGCTCCACCTGTTCTCTTTAGTTTAGTCGTTCAACAGTAGAGCTGGCAAACTATCGATAGTCTCGCCATTCGATATTTTCGATAGTTTGATAGAAAACTATTTTTTGGGAATGTTAGGTTCCATATTTTGTATGACAAAGTATTCTGTATTATTAACTCCATCAACTTAATTGATCAAATTTTGAAATTATTTGAGTTAGTTTAATAAAAGAAACCTAATATATTAAACGATTTTAAGTAAAGTTCAGAGTTGTTTTATTAAAAAAAATATAATACAAAAAAAAAAAAAAACAAAAATATGAAACATATAAAACTTAGCATAGACCACTTTTACACCTTGCAATAAACGCCGCAACTTTTTCATGCAACTTTTTTCTTGGTAGTAAGAGGGGTTGGGAGGCAAGCGGGGTTGAAAAAGTTGCATGACAAAGCCTGACGAGGCATTTTTTGTTTTTTGTTTTTGATTATTTTCATTTTATTTTTTTAAAGTGTTGTCTACTTTTTGACTACAGAAAAAAACGACAAGTTGTATTTTTGTTTTGTATAAAAAAATTATTTCCAAATTATAATTTAAGATATATATGTATGTATAAAAATTTAATTTTAAACAAAAATGTCACAAGAACAAATTGGGCGGTACTCTTAGTTTCGCAGTTACGGACCATTAAATTTGTATGTAAAGTATGGTAAATCTTGACTATTTTAGGGTAGAATGAGGTAATATGCGTGCGATTGGAAAGGTAATTAAAAGTATTATCCAAATAAAAAGAAATTAATAAAACTAAATCAGCCAAATGCGAGTCAGAATCACACAAGTATGGTTTCGAACTATGTTCAGTTCAACTTTAAAAATTCAAGTCTATAATTTTTTACGTCTTATGAGGCATGCTTTAATTTAAATTTTTTTTTCTACTAGAGCATAGTACTAAATATCCTGTGTAAATATCAAGTGTTTGTCTACAAGGTTAAGAAGAGAAAGGCAGATTCCGCAACTTTGAGACATTAAGGGAACACCCCATTATTATTAAATTTATTTTCGTTTCTTGTTGTTACTGTCGATATTGTTAAATATAATATGTATAAATTTTAAGTGTCAATATAAGGTTATGTATGTAAAATCGAGTCATTATTGAAACACCCTTTAATTTTTGGTTTTGATATTTGTTCTAGGGGACAAATTTGTACATAGTTTGCGTAGGTGTAAAGTGTCTACCCGTTCCGGTTCAAAAATTAGGCTACAACTATTCGAAAATAATTGTCACTCTCGCAAAACCCTTTATTTTTATTTTTTGTACTTTTCCATAAATTCACACACTCTGTATATACTCGCGTTAAAAAAAAAACAGTCATATTCGCGAAAACTGCATCACTATCGAAATACTCATTATATTTTAGTAATTTTTGTTATAGCTTTATATGAAAATAATAGGAGCCTACCTATTGCGGTAAAAAAGGCAATATAAGTGTAATTATGTCCCTCTCCTAACACAGTAATTCACCTCCTGTAAAAATTTAAAGACTCTAACTATTATGGTTAAAAATTTAGACCGTATACATGCAAATCTCCTCACTATTTATTTATATAAATTTTAACTTTATTCCTCTTACTGATTAAGAAATAAACACATATACATGAAAAACGAGTCTCTTTCGGAACACCCTAAAAGTTTTAGTAGTTGTTGTTATAGCGGCCACAGATATACACCTTCTGTGAAAATTTCAAGAGTCTACCTATAACGATTCCAGAGATAGAAGGCGCTGACCGACATTGTAGCGAAAACAATTGGGTTACTTTTTACCTTTGGGAAACATTTTAGGTGAACAAACAAATATTTTTTTTTTAATTTTCATTCTTTTTTTCAAACTTTTTTTTTGTGCTTGCTTGATATTTTATAATATTTTTCATTAATGTCAATTTAGTTAGATAGTACTTTTAATTACCATTCCAGTGATACTCATATTATCTCATTCCATTAAATAGTTGAGATATACAAAACTTTACATAGAAACTTAAGGGGTCCGTAACTCCAAAACAAATTAAAATTAATTTTACAACAATATATTACTTATTTTTAAATATTTATAATGTGTGTGTGTTAATATTATATTAAGAATGTTTAATCGCTTAATCATAATAAAATACGTTTAGTTGACAATACAGTTTTTTGTTTATTTATTAATAACACAGAAAAGCATAAAAAACAAAACTTTCAAAAATGAATATTTTGAAAAAATTCAAATGTAAAAGAATACAGGGTTTCGAAGCAACTTTAAAAAAGAATAGGAAAAAAAACTCGGCGTTTGTTGCAAGGTGTAAAAACGGTCATAGTGTATGTAAAAATGTTTTTCAGGAATTATTTTATAATCGTAATTTTTTATAATTCTTGAGTAATCTAAAAATTTTTGTTTAAAAAGAGCAGCATATCAACATTTTTTGGCTTTAAACTAGATCTTCTATCTGAAATAATGGCTCCGTCTTTGTTAAACATTCTTTCAGATTCTGTCAATGGTGGTATGCATAAGTAACGTATAGCACATTACTTTGTGAGTGACATCTCATCAGAATTGTTCTGTGAATAGATATAACACTGTATAAATTGCTTAATTAACTATATAATTTACCTTCCAGTACTGCAATGGGTCTATTTCTAATGGTGAATTTTCATTTTCAACTAACTAATTGCCAATTTATTAATTTATTTTTTCAACGATAGTATCGCTATCGAGAAAAAAACCATCGATAGTCTAATGAAAACAAAACTATCGATAGTACTATCGATAGTTTGCCAGCTCTATTCAACAGACGTTGGTGAATGCACATGTTAGCGGACGCCTATGAATCTTTTTTTCAATTTTTCAGTTACAGTTGTCAATATAAGTAAACATGGAATTAAAAAATTATTTTATGATGAACAATGCTGTTGGAAATGTTCAATGTCTTTTATGTCATCAAACATTTAAAAGCTATAGAGAAAATGTTATTAAAAGGCATTATGATTCTTTTCATTCTAACATAAATAAATATAATGATGACGAGAAAAAAGAGCTTTTTAATAGATCTAAAAAATTATTTTTAGAAAAATTAAGGCGATGGCTAGAATTGGAAGAAAACAATGAAAATTCTTTAACTCATGAATAATGATTTTTTCTCATACGACTTTATTTAAGTAAATAGTCAACAATATGGATAATGCTGTACATGTCTGTATAAATAAAATCACCGTGGTGAAGGGTACAGAAGATTCGACACGGCCGAATATAGCACTTTTACTTGTTTTATATGAAGTTTGACTTTTGTTAAGGCATGTTAATGTCTAACGGAGTCGGGGAGTAAGGACGGACGAGGGTGACACAATGAGTGCTTTGTTGACGGATATTAAATCAGGAAATTTAACACTTGAAAAGCTTTTTTCCATTTTACTTTATTTAATTTCTTTATTTTGTTGTATTTGTTTTATTTTTGCTCGAACTCAAAAATCAACTGATAGCTATCAAACAAATTAACGTACGTCAAAAGTTTCCGAACGTTCGTACTTTGCGTTGACGGAAACTTACTGATTGTGACAACGCTCATAACAAAACTTGTATTTCAACTTGTCAGTTGAAAAAGACGACGTATAACGTTTGACGGATTCTGTGTGCCCCACCTTTAAGGCTTTTTAAAAATTGAATTGTGTTTTTAAATTTTTTGAAATAATCAAATATTTTGTATATTTATGTTTTTAATAAATGTTGCTTTTCATAAATTACAACAAATTACAATTAATAGTTTAAACGTTAGCTGAAAACTAACTTTTTGTTGCTAGTTATTTAGTTAGTTTTTAAAAATAAAATTTATTCAAAATTTATTTTATAATTTTTGAATAATTTTAACCTGGAAAAATAAAAATGACAACTAACTAAATAATAGTTAGATTGCAGCTAGCTACAAAAAATAAGATTTCAGCTAACGTCTGAACTATTACCTTTTAGTTGACTTAAATCTAACTAACTTAATAATTAATAAAAAAAAAACCCACTTATAGCCAACGGTTAGTAGTAGTTAGTTTTCAGGTAGCTATAGAAAGATAACTGAAAGCTAACTTTAAGAAAGTTAACTTTAAGTTAGTTGCAAAGTAATACAGAGTCGGACAATTGACTACCGGCCTAGGACATCGCAATGTCAAAATAGTTAGTTGTTTTCATTGCAAAGTAATCCAAGTGTCAGTCAGCACTAGTTGCGAAATAGTTAGCTTAAAGTTCATTTTTAGTTAACTGAGTTTCCGACAGGGTACTTTCAAAAAAGAGTTTTAGTTTTAAGTATGTAAATATGTATTTCTATATGTATTTATGCATGCATGTATGGTTGTTAATATTGTTATGAATAAACATTTTGGTAAGTTTATATTTGAAATACAGTGGATGCTACAACTCTTATGCTGCCCATATTGTCAACATAAAATTACATATTTTATTATTATAATTTAAAAAGGGAAAGGATCGGTAACCGCCAGTGGCTTATCCTTACCTCTGCAACAGCAACCTGTTGCACTGCAGCGTTTCTGTTGAAAATTAAGGCCCCTATTACGCTTTACAACTTAACTCTACTTCAGCTGACATTATACAATTTGGTATTATCAATTACAACTCAACTTGTCAAAAATTTTTAAATTGAATTTAAATTGTGTTACAACTCTGTTGTAGTTTCACCGTTACCCCCGGGGGTTCCAAATGTCACTGCAGTAATGGCAAATGCTTTGACACGGTCCACTCGGGGAAAATAGGGGCACCAGACGCTAGGGTTCCTAGAGCCTGAATCTGGAAGAAAAGGTCTGTTGTTTTAACACGGGTCCTCTTCGAGGCCTGACCAGTGCCCAAAGGACTGGTACCACGGGAATCGGTGGCCCCACAGAGAGCCTATCCTCTCTGTGACCGGTTATTGGTGAGGTCCCCTTCGGGGGTACACGTGGTGGCTGTGGTTTAAGATCGATTACAGCAGATGTGGTGCACGGTCGATCAAGTGTGCTGTTGCACTCTCAACAGACGGAGTTTGGATAGTCTCCAAACCCCTAAGCAAGAGGTTATAATATGGATCTAGGCTTGCCTTGGAAAGGCTTGCCATATTGTATAAATTGCTACTCATTGTGACTGTATGCACACAAATTGCGATTGGTGGCAATCGTAAAGTGTTGTTATACTACACAATGGGGGCGCTAGTCTACGTCTTTATTTCACTCGGTGTTAAGAGCACCGTGGGATAAAGCCATCGTGGCAGGAGCCCACGTTAACCTTGAACACATCTGTAGTTTCACCGTTTACAACCCTGTGTTAGTTCGGTTAACAAAAGTTTAAAAAAATTACAACTGATCTGTAGCCGTTGTTTCAAATTACAACTCATCAATAGCAGTTGTCTTTTAGACAACTCAACTGAGTTGAGTTGTAAACTGTAATAGGGGCATAAATTCCATTCAATTCATATTAAAATGTGAGTTTGGAAGATATTCATCCAAAATTTTTTCATATTTTGACATTTGATTTTCACAATTACTATTATTTATATCATAATTATGTTTTCGCTATACCTCATATTCTTCTTCCATTGCGTAAATTCTTGTGAACATTATAATTTTCTTGTTTTATAAGCATAAAACAATTCATAATAATTGCAAATAATTTATTGTTTTTTGAAGAAAAACGCTGCAACATTTTATCAGTATGTACATATGTATGTATGTATATTAAATAATAAGTTTTGCGTTTTTAAAGAAGACTAAGGTGAGTTATCTGAGCGGGTTTCCAAGTTGGAAGCAGCGACAGGTGAAGTGGATAAACTTAAGAAGTAAATAAAGAGATTTAAAATACAATCAATAAAACATTATAATTTCGCTGTTGCCTGTGACTTACGTATAAACGGGGTACCTTTCCTGCCAATGAAGACCTTAACTCTATGTTTGACAACATCTGTAAAACATTAAAAATTCCAACAGTAAAACTGCAATCTATTCATCGTTTACAGACTAGAAACAATAAAAACAATGACGATTCTCCTGATGGTGTTATAATTACTAAATTAATGTCGCCTCATGACAAAAACGTACTTAAAGCTTTTAACAATTTCAAAAAACAAAACTTAAATTTTACTTTGGATATTTTTGGCTTTCAAACTGATGGAAAAATATTTTTACCTTAATGAAAATCTGACAAATAGTAACTATAAAATACTTCAAAAAGCAGTCAAATTGAAAAAATAAAAACCGTCTACAGTCCACATATTCTCTTCGAGGGCTTGTTTGCGTAAAACGAGGAGGCTGATAGCCAGCATTGATGTCCTAACCAATTTTTTCTTGCAAATGAAGGAACTACACTGTAATCAAGAAATAGTCTTGCTGTCTAATTTGTTTATTTCTTTAATTATTATTAACTTTATTATTTTAATTATTATTGCACTTATTATTATCATTATTGTTACTGTTATTTTTAATGCTACTTGTTTTTGTAAAACTACTTAACTTTTTGTATCCACCCTTCTTCACCTTTTATATCACTCTCTTATGGTCCTATAATTCTATATTTTCAGACGTAGTGTTCTTTTTTCTTGATTTTGTCTTTACAATAATTTGTAATGTGCCAAATTGATCAAAGATATGTTGAAAGAAATTCTGCTTAATTGAATATTATATGTAAACAGAGAAATGGTTTATATATTGTACACTTTAATGCAGACTCCTAGTCTGCATGGTTTAAAGTTAGATGATGTTATGTGAATTTTTAAAAATTCTAGTATTGATGTTATTTGTGTAACTGAAACTTGGTTTCATAATGATTTGTCTACCGATCACTATAGTATTAAGGGATATACTCTTTATTCTAATAATAGATGTTTCAAGAAAGGCGGTGGTGCACAGTGGCTGAAAATCGTTTTTCGTTGGCCAAAATTCTGTTACTTCTGAACCGATCAAAATATTGAAATAATTTTTTTAATGAATATATATTTAGCTCAGCTTGATTCAGTTTTAATTACATTAAAATTGATTGAGGACTTTGTAAGGAATTCGAGGTCAAAGTTGAAAATTTTAATTTTTTTAACTTTCAGAGTGAAATATGGGTTTATTCTGTGTGTAACAGTAAAATATCCCTCTAAGATCCAAAAAAGTATATATATTCTTGATCAGTGATGAAATCTAAGACGATATAGCTATGTCCGTCTGTCCATACGTCCGTCTGTCCATCCGGCCGTCCGTCCATTCGCCTGTCTGTATGAACACGATTCAGTCCAAACGAAAAGAGCTAGATCCTTGAAATTTGGTACATATATATCTTGAAGGATAGGGCAGGCTAAGTTCGTAAATGGGCCAAATCGTACCAGGGGGAAAAAAATTCCCCTAAGAAGAACTAAACCAACCCCTGAAAAACTACTCATTTTTACAAGTTTTTTTGTAAATTTGTTAAGCAAATGAAACATTTTTATGTCAAAGAAGGTTCAAGGTCTTTACCCTGGAGCCAGAAAATCATAAAAATTTATTTTTGGACCCCGGCCCCTTTTTGTGGGCGTTTATATAGCATATTATATGAAAAATAGTGTCAATAATTAACAAATTGTATTACCTAAGCCTAGATTGCATAAAAAATTAATTTTTAAGCTTTCATGACGAATGGAAAATGTACTCGGATCTTCTGCGCTACCTTCATTCATTATTCATTTGACTTAAATATTAATTGCAAATATTCCATATTTTGTTCTGTGCTATTTCTGTTCTTTAGTAGTTTTTTGGCTTCTTCATCTAAATCCCGATGGTCCACTTTCCATTGATTTCGAATACTGGATATGAACGGATCTGACGTTGCCAATAATATATTAAATAGATCTTCATTTGTTGAATTCCGTGAAATTTTCCTAGTATTGTGCTCTCTATAAAATATGTAATCCTTGTTCCTTTTTTCCTGAGCCTCCTCTGATAGATCTCCAAGTGGCACCAAATGATAATTAATGACATCTTCACCATGATAAAGGATTTTGTGAACTGTTGCAGACATATTTCTCCATGGGTAGTTAGTTGTATATATTTTTGCAGTTTCCTTAGCATAATCTCCAAATTTTCTACAGTCAATTTCTTCATTGCACGCAAGTACTTCTAGTATTATTTTAAATCTGAAAATAAGGTTGAAATCCACTCCTGTTATTTCAGATGCTGCAAGAATCTTCTTGCGGTATTGCCATCATTTGTATTGCCTGACCCTTGTTTTGGCTGATCTATAATCAGTCCACGTTTGCGATATTCATCTTGAACATGTTTCTTTTTTGAACTTCTTAACTCTTTGTTGGTCACGTTGTTTCTTATTGATCCTGAAGACCCGAAATCCAAATCATAACTGATTTTTAGTATGTGTTCCGTATTCTTGCGTGTAGTGGTGATAATCCAAATTCATATGCATCGGTATTATCGAATGATTTTGCTGGGACTTGGTTTAATTGGGTTGATGTTGCTTGGCATATAATGCAGCTGGATGCAGCCTTCGTGTTAGTCAAAGCCTGACCTACTTTTCCATCTATCATTGTCAGGACTAACTGGTAGCTTACTTCAATTTGCTGCCCATCTAACTGTAATTGTAATGGCTGTAGTGCTGTAATTTGGGCCTTGATATCACTAATTTCTTTATTAATAACATCATTTGTTTCTTTTTTGAATTGAAATTTGATTGACCTGCAGTATTTCGTAGAAGATGGTGTCTCATTTTCCAAATATCCATTGTTTGCGTTGTACTAGTCGAAGGCTCTGAATCTTCCAAAATCTTTTTCAATCGCAATGGTACAAATGATACCATGAACATATCTGAGTCAGAAATATTTTCACATACAGCTTGTTTATATTGTTTTTGTCCCGAAGAACCATCACATCCCCATTTACAAAAAAGAATTAACTTTGTGTTTCCGTATTTCTTCAACTCATTTCCTGTTATTGATTGCAGCAAGCGTGCGGCTGTGTGATCAAGTAGAGATTGTAGTTGGACCTCTGCCGAAATTGGTGTGATTGTAATAGTGTCCTTTGATGGCAAACAGTATTTTAAAAATCGGTGACAAAAAAAAATTTACTTTTGACCAACGGAAAACGATTTTCAGCCACTGTGTGGTGTAGCAATTTATTGCAAGTCTAATCTTCGATCAAAATATGTAAGAAAGTCAACCAACACTAAACCTGGAATTGAATTTCAGAATTTTGACATTTTTTGAGAACGTTGCTAGAGTTTTAATATCATGCGTGTAAATCCTAATAAAATGTATGACCTTTTTTATTGAATTTAACAATTATGTAATAGATTATGATTTCTAGGTGGAGATTTTAACATTAATTTGCTATGTGATGATAGTCACAAAGCAAATTTACAAAATAATGTAAGTTCGGTTGGTCTGTCGATTGTTAATCAGCAAATGCCCACACGGTTTTCAACAAATTGTAACCCAAGTATACTTGATTTGTTTTTGTTCTCGGATAATGGTTATTTATTGCAATTTGATCAAATATCTTTTGTGTCGCATCATGACCTATTATTTTGCTCTTAATATCAATCTCAATCAAAATGAGACTTCTCGTTTTATAATGTATAGAGACTTTAAATCAATCCATTATCCATTGTTATATTCTGACCTTTTAAACAGCAATATGAATGTTTGCTGGTATGAATTTACAGTAAATAGAAAGTTAGATGTATTTCTTTCATCAATACTAGACATCAAAAACTGTTCTTGTCCGTGGTTTATTTCTGCCGTAATCAGTCAATACGGCAGCGCAATCAGGCTTATAGCAGATGGAAGAAAAACCGACTTCAAACAGAATCTTATAGGATAGGTAGAAATCGTGCTATTTTGGTTACTAGAGATGCAAAGAAAGCGTATTTTTCTCGAAAGCTCAACACGTCATTGCCATCTAGACAGCTCTGGAAAAATATTAAACATCAAGGTATCATCCCACGTGGAAACTCGGATTGCCTTTTAGATCCTGACACCCTAAATGATTTCTTTACGGTAAACAATCTAAACATACAAATTTTTCTTATATTCAGTCTATTCGTGGAACTTTACCTATATATAGGTAAAGTTCCACGAACTCAAATAAATATAAAAGAAATTAATATTAATTTAACATAAAATAAAAAAGAAAAAATATCACTTCCTAAAAATATTACACAAAACAATATACTCATAAATAAAATTCTTGCATATTCAGCTAAAAAAATTAAAGCAAATCCTCCTCTTCTATATTCTACATTAAATCCAGAAACTAATTCAGATTCACCTTCAGCAAAATCAAATGGAGTACGATTAGTTTCAGCTAAAGAAATTCTAAATCAAACTAAAGCTAAAGGAAATAAAATTAATAAAAATCAAATAAATATTTGATACTTATAAAATATTAATATATTATAACCTCCATTTAAAAAAATAAAACTTAATAAAATTAAAGCTAAACTAACTTCATAAGAAATAGTTTGAACAACAGCCCGTAAACCTCCTAATAAAGCATAATTAGAATTAGAAGATCAACCAGCAATTATTACAGTACAAACTCCTAAACTTGTACAACAAACAAAAAATATTAATCCTAAATTAAATGAAAATAACTTTATAAATAAAGGTATACATATTCAAACTCTAGTAAAGATAAAAACGATGAAAAAATAGGTGAAAAATAATAAGAAATATAATTAGATAATAATGGGTAAGTTTGTTCTTTAGTAAATAATTTAATTGCATCACAAAAAGGTTGAGGAGCATTGTGGTGAGCATTTGTTCTAATGCCGAATGACTCCGAATGACCCAAGTGATTTCAGGCCCATAAGTATACTTTCTGTTTAAAACAATTATGTAAATTAAAAATATGTAAATTATGTAAATCGGTAAATGATTTCATCAATGTGAATGGTCTCCTGTCTCCCCTACAATCAGGGTTTCGTTCTAGCCATAGCTGTACAACCGCAGTACTAAAAGTACCTGATAATATAAGACCACTTCATTCACTTCTTTGCAGAAAACTATAATACTTTTTTGGCTTTGACCGCAGCGTAGTGTTTCTAATAAGCAACTACTTATCTCAGCGAGTTCAAAAGGTAGTTGTTGGTTCAAGGGAGTCATGCTTTAAAGATGTAACCTCTGCAGTTCCACAAGGCTCTGTTTTGGGACCTTTCGCTTTTCAGCATTTATATAAATGATATACTTATTTAGTGTAGCCAACTTTGTTAATGTTCATAGATATGCTGATGATGTTCAATTGTACATATCTAGCCGTACTGATCTTGTTGACGATATGTGTTACAAACTTGATGAGGATCTAAAGGCTTTCTGCGCATGGACTAAGGCAAACGGGCTTATGCACAATCCGGCCAATTCGGTATTATTACCCATTAGCAGAAACAAACTCCAAAACCAACTTTTATTTAGGTTTTCATATCCACTCGTCCTTATCAGATAGTGACCACATTAATAATATAGTACGCAGTATGTACCTAACATTGCGTAATTTACGATTAACCTCAATTTATACACCTTCTGAAGTCAAGAAACGGCTTGTTATACAACTACTTCTAGCTCTTATAACTAGTTTTGCGGAGGTGTACAGCAAATTGGACTCGTTCTCACTACATAAGTTGCAAGTCTGATTTAATAATGCTACACGATATGTGTATTGCATATAGATTCTTATTTGCGTTATAGTAGACTACCTCAGCATGCGCGATCTTTTATTTTTGCACAAATTAATACATACCCAATCACCGGCATACTTGTACAACAAAATTTCATTCGGAAGGTCATCCAAAGGTGTTACGTTAGTACTACCTAGATACAACTATTTAAACACTAGCAGATTTTTCTTCGTCAATGCCATAAAATATGGAATTCATTACCTGCAAATATTAAAATAATTGTTGAAAGACAGAACTTTAAAAAAGCTCTTACGAAATATGTTACGCAAAATAACTAGCCTTTATCTTTCTTTAATTTTTCTACTTTTAATTTCATTGACTGAATTACCTGTATTTTATAATATTTTTTACTTAAATATCATAAAATTATGTTTGTTTGACCAAATCAATTTATTAATTAATATAAATTAATTAATTAAATAAAAAATTAATTTTAAAAATAATAGAAAAAATATTAATTTGAATATTAATTGTACAATTTAAACTCCTTTTTTACTTAAATTTATTACTTTTTACACCCTTTTTACATCAAGGCTTGGGAAATTTAAATAAATCTGTTATATTGTCAAATGTAATAATCTTTATTTTTAATAATAAAAATTACTGTTTTTCTTAACACCAACCGAACAACTACCAATTTTATAATTTTCTCGAAGCGATATTTTATTAATTTTTAAAAACCTAATTTCGGTCCACAATCGTGAAAACTCTCACAAAACATTGTTTTTATTAATTGTAAATTTAAATATTTATTATTATTGTTGTTGTAAAAATTATTATTGCTATTATTACAATTATTAGTTTTCCCTATTACTCTTTTTGTTATCTTTTTTGGACTATAAAAGAATTTTATTCTTAAAGTCCTAAAAACTAAATAAATAAAATTTAAGAAAATATGTATGTATTACATAATATAAAACACAGTTCATGTAAGTAGCCTTCTAAACAAACGACATATTTTCTATAAAATTAATATAAGGAAAAAGCAAGTAAAAGTGCTATATTCGGCCGTGCTGAATCTTCTATACCCTTCACCACAGTGATTTTATTTATACAGACATGTACAGCATTATCCATATTGTTAATTCTTCATTAAATAAATTAAAATAAGTCGTATGATAAAAAACTCATATTTCCTCCAAAACTTTTTGTTTGTACATACATATGTATGTATCAGAGACCTTCATGATTACGATTCAAACGGCAACATTTTGTATTTTTAACCGACTTCAAAAAAAGAAGGAGGTTATCAATTCGACTGAATGTTGCTTTTTAGGGTTCCGTACACAAAGTTTAAAAACGAACCCTATTGTTTTCGCTACAATGTCTGTCCGTCTGTCAGCGTCTTTATCTCTGGAACCGTAATAGGTAGACTCTTGAAATTTTCACAGATGATGTATAGTTGTTGCCACTATAGCAACAAATACTAAAACTTATAGGGTGTTCCAATAGAGAGGTGTTATTTACGAAAATGTGTTTATTTCTTGAACTTATTAAAACTTAGTTCACTATATAAACAAGTATAAAAAAATAAAAATTAAAGGGTGTTCCGATAGTGGTGTGAAATTCATGTATAAGGCATAAGTTTTAAACTATAATAGGTAGACTCTTGAAATTTTCACAGAAGGTGTATAGCGATGGCCGCTATAACATCAAAAATTAAAACTTATAGGATGTTCCGATAGAGAGGTGTTATTCACGAATATGTGTTTCGTAGGAGGCATACAATAAAAATTTTCAAACTGTAATAAAAACGTAGTTCGCCTTATATACAAGTCTAAAAAATAAACCTAAAAATTAAAGGGTGTTCCGATAGTGGTGTTATTTTGACTAAGTTATGAATCATAATAGGTAGAATCTTGAAATTTTTACAGAAGGTGTATAATTTTGGCCGCAATAGCAACAAATATTAAAATTTATAGGGTGTTCCGATAGAGAGGTGTTATTCACAAATATGTGTTTATTTCTTGAGCTGTAAAAAAATAAACCTAAAAATTAAAGGGTGTTCCGATAGTGGTATGCTTTGTATGTGTAAGGCCTAAGTCTTGAACCATAATAGGTAGACTCTTGAAAATTTTACCAAAAGTGTATAACTGCGGCCACAATAGCAAAAAATACAAAAACGTAGGGTGTTCCAAAAGTGACGTGTTATTTACGTTTATGTCTTTTTTTGAGCTGTAAGAGGAAACCACTTACAATTTGTAGACTGTAATTAAAACTATGCTTGTTTTATAAACAAGTATACAAAATTGAACTTAAATATTAAAGGGTGTTCCAATAGTGACGTGATTTGCATGTATATATCCTAAGTTTTGAATGAATAGGTGGGATCTTGAAATTTTTACAGGAGGTGTATAACTATGTCCACTATAACAAATAAAAAAATTAAAGGGTTTTCCGCCAGTGACGTGATTTGCATGTATAAAGCCTTATTTCTTCCGTAACAGGTAGACTCTTGAAATTTTGTACAGAAAATGTGTTGCCACGGCCGATATGACAATTACTAAAAATTAAAGGGTGTTCCGACAGTGACATATTTTCACTTTAGTGACTTATTTTTTAATCGCAATAAGTAGACTCTTAATATATTTATAGAAAGGAAGTTTCCATGGCCACTATAATGAATAATAAAATTAAAGGGTGTCCGACAGTGACATGATATTATAAACTTGAAATGTTTACAGTAGATGTGTTTCTTCGGCCGCTATAACAAATACTTAAAATTGAAGTGTGTCTATAAAATCCATTACATATTAAAATTTAAAGGGTGTTCTAATTATGATGCAATTTTCGCGAATATTACTTTAATTTTAAAATTTTATGGTGTCCCATAAGACATAAAGAAATAAACAACTGGAACTTTTAAATAATACTGAACATAGTACGGAAGCCTACGTGTATGAGTCTAACTCGCACTTGACTAATTTATTTTTGTTTGTGCCCGCAGAACTCAGCCATTTCTGAACCGATTTTAAATTTTTTTCTTTATATTAAAAGTTATGCTTACAGATTGGTTCCGTTTTAACAACAGTTCATTATTTTAAATATTAAAGGGTGTCCCCATACAACATACATTTTTTTTTCGTGTATTAAGAACGCTAAAGGGCACTATCTTTTGAACCGTTAAAGACAAAACCTTGAAAGTTTGACAGAATATCGATTACTACGACCTTTTTAATAAAAAGGATAAATATTCAAAATTATAAATTAAAGGGTGCTCCAATAGTTAATTAAATTTGATGTGTATTTGAACAGTTGGACACCGACCGTCAAATTTACTAAGAACCTGTATTACTAAGTCCGCTATACTATTGGGACACCCTTTAACTTCTAATTATAAATATTTAATTTCTGATTATAAATATTGGACATTCTGTCCAATTTTCAAGTGATTGTCTACAATGGTTCAAATGGTTCATATATTTAAATTGACGTCACATATGGGGACACCCTTTAATTTTTAAATTTATTTTTTTATTAATTTCTGTTATTGGCAGCTATAGTGATATGCAGTTTTTTAAAATTTTAAAAGGGTGCCCTTTACGGTTCATAATACACGTAAAAATTCTGAACTTCTTTTCAAATGGGACCAATCTGTAAGCATTTCCTTTCTAATAAAGAAAAAAAATTTAAAATCCGTTCAGAAATGACTGAGTTCTGCGGGCACAAACATAAAAAAGCAACATTCAGACGAATAGATAACCTCCTTCTTTTTTTGAAGTCGGTTAAAAATAACATAACAATTGTAAACAATTTCTTAATCACTAATATAAGTTTCTGATTCTAAATCAGTGTTAATAGATTCATCTACTATTATGTAATTACTAATTTGTTGATTATTGTTGAAAGAGCTGCTTGTATTTATTCTATTTGTATTAAATGAAATTAATGAATCAGAAGAAATTAGGAGTTTATTCATTAAATCTTGATTACAATTGTCTCTGCTATTTTTTCGAGTCTGCTCAAGTCTGTTCTTTCTTAATTGTTTTGTGAAGGCATTCTAAAGCATTCGCCCGTGCACTCACGTTGTTCGTCCTGGTTTAAAGGATAGCTTACAATTATCATACATTTTCAAATATTAACAAGTAAAAGTGCTATATTCGGCCGTGCCGAATCTTCTATACCCTTCACCACGGTGATTTTATTTATACAGACATGTACAGCGTTATCCATATTGTTGACTCTTTACTTAAATAAAGTCGTATAAGAAAAAATCATTATTCATGAGTTAAAGAAATAGAAGCCAAATGAAAACAAGTTTGCTACAATTGTCGCCGTGTTGTCAGCTACTTAATGATATTGATACTGACAGCTACATCGTAAACTCTGACATTGTTGTAGAAATACTTATTTTGCTTTTATAAAATTAAATAACTTTTTCAAATAATTATAAATATTTCCTCCAAAACTTTTTGTTTGTATATGAATTTGTAATTTACAATTTTTTTGTGACATATTCTTTTGTTGAATAAAATAGAAATTAGCCTAAGTTGACTTCAAAATAATCGTTTTATTTTTGACAGTTTGTAGTCGGTATCCTGATGATGTCTATGTGTTTAGCGCACCT
The DNA here is from genome assembly GCA_949628195.1 of Phasia obesa. Taxonomy (NCBI): domain Eukaryota; kingdom Metazoa; phylum Arthropoda; class Insecta; order Diptera; family Tachinidae; genus Phasia; species Phasia obesa. The sequence continues at coordinate 144,003,783 of OX451215.1, read as the reverse complement.
AGGTTTTAAAACAGAGATATCATCTATTTTTTTTTTTTTTTTTTCTTTAAAGAGAAGTACCACTCAGGCAGTTAATGCCTACATAAACTGTGGTACTTCCTTTGGAAAGGGATAGTAGTAGATAAGACAGATGGTTAGTGATAGTAAAGCTTCGATTCTGGCAACACTGCAATTGCACGTTATGATTATTTTTAGAACATTATTACAGCGCCTCTGGTGTTATTTAGGCGAATTAGTTCGAAGCTAGCATAGCCAATTTATAATTATTTTACTTCGACGGCGATTTAGTGCTATGTGGTAATACCGGCGAAGGAGTGCGCTGTGATATGCATTATTATGAAGAAAAATTAATACATATCAGAAAAATTGCTTAGTAGTCAACGTGCTAACCACTTAAGCTACAGCACCCTCCTTTAAAAATCAAACGCATTTAAAAAAATCAAACGCATTTAAAACAAGTAAAAGTGCTATATTCGGCCGTGCCGAATCTTCTATACCCTTCACCACGGTGATTTTATTTATACAGACATGTACAGTATTATCCATATTGTTGACTCTTTACTTAAATAAATTCGTATGAGAAAAAATCATTATTCATAAGTTAAAAAAATAAAAGACAAATGAAAACAAATTCCGTTTGCTACAATTGTCGCCGTGTTGTCAGCTACTTAAAGATATTGAAGACGACAGCTACATCGTAAACTCTGACATTGTTGTAGAAATACTTATTTTGATTTTATAAAATTAAATAACTTTTTCAAAAAATTATAAATATTTCCTCCAAAACTTTTCGTTTGTATATGAATTTGTAATTTACAATTTTTTGTGACATATTCTTTTGTTGAATAAAATAGAAATAAGCCTAAGTTGACGACAGCCACAACGTTTCATTTTTGACAGTTTGTAGTCGGTATTCTGATAATGTCTATGTGTTTAATGCACCTAGGTTATAAAAAAGAGATATCATATATTAAAAGATCAAATGCATTTAAAAAAATATGTTACTTTATATACACACATAATTACATACATATGTATATTCTTAATATTAAATATATGTTATGTTACAGTCATGATTTTCATTTTCAAAGAAATATTGAAATTTTTGTTTTAATTTTTCGAAAATTGTGTGTAAAAATTTTTTGTAAAAATATTTTTTTTTAAATTTTTTGTAAAATTTTATTCGAAAATTTTTTGGAAAATTTTTTAAAAAAATTTTTTTTCGAATATTTTTCTGTAAAATATCTTTTTGAAAATGCTTTGTAAATTTTTTTGTAAATATTTTTGAAAAAAAATTTTAAAATTTTTTTTAAAAAATTAAAAAAAAAATTTTTTTTTAAAAATTCGATTGAAATTTTTTTGTTAAATTTTGGACCTTTCTCCAATCTATATTGAGTTAGAATGGTCAGACTAAAGCAAAAAAAAAAAATCCTTAAAAAAAAATGTCCTCATATTGACATATGGGGGTCCTTTTAACTGCTCCTATTTATCAGTGGGTACCCTGTGGGTCCATTGGCTACCTCTATGTGTATTGCTTTCTATTAAGGTCACTAATACAAATCAAAGCAGAAAAACCGTACCAATCTAAAAACAAACAAAAATCGCCCCTCGCAGGGGGTTATTGATCCCCCGAGATCTGTATGCACTCCTTGCGATCTACCTGTCGCAGTCTAATATTTATTTGAGAAAAAAAGGCAAAACAGAAACATTAAAGCTGAAAAAAATTTAAAAAAACCTGAAAAAACGTGAAAAAAATATAGGTGGGCGTGGTTTTTGGCCCGCAGCCTCCAAAGGAATGATCCGATGTTGCTGAATTGCAATACAAAAATTTTCGAAACTATGCCTGACAGATTGGTGTGCTTAAATTTGTTGTATCTCTTCTGGTGCCTTGGTAAATGACATTACCACACTAACACGGACAGACGGACAGACGGACATCGCTTAATCAACTTCTCTATGTATAAGGATCCAGAATATATATAATGGGTGATTTTTTTGAGGTTAGGATTTTCATGCATTAGTATTTGACAGATCACGTGAGATTTCAGACATGGTGCCAAAGAGAAAGATGCTCAGTATGCTTTGACATTTCATCATGAATAGACTTACTAACGAGCAACGCTTGCAAATCATTGAATTTTATTACCAAAATCAGTGTTCGGTTCGAAATGTTCAAATGTGACAAATTTTGTTCAGCGATGAGGCTCATTTCTGGTTGAATGGCTACGTAAATAAGCAAAATTGCCGCATTTGGAGTGAAGAGCAACCAGAAGCCGTTCAAGAACTGCCCATGCATCCCGAAAAATGCACTGTTTGGTGTGGTTTGTACGCTGGTGGAATCATTGGACCGTATTTTTTCAAAGATGCTGTTGGACGCAACGTTACGGTGAATGGCGATCGCTATCGTTCGATGCTAACAAACTTTTTGTTGCCAAAAATGGAACAACTGAACTTGGTTGACATGTGGTTTCAACAAGATGGCGCTACATGCCACACAGCTCGCGATTCTATGGCCATTTTGAGGGAAAACTTCGGAGAACAATTCATCTCAAGAAATGGACCGGTAAGTTGGCCACCAAGATCATGCGATTTGACGCCTTTAGACTATTTTTTGTGGGGCTACGTCAAGTCTAAAGTCTACAGAAATAAGCCAGCAACTATTCCAGCTTTGGAAGACAACATTTCCGAAGAAATTCGGGCTATTCCGGCCGAAATGCTCGAAAAAGTTGCCCAAAATTGGACTTTCCGAATGGACCACCTAAGACGCAGCCGCGGTCAACATTTAAATGAAATTATCTTCAAAAAGTAAATGTCATGGACCAATCTAACGTTTCAAATAAAGAACCGATGAGATTTTGCAAATTTTATGCGTTTTTTTTAAAAAAAAAGTTCTCAAGCTCTTAAAAAATCACTCGTTACTTTATGGGGTCGGAAATGAATATTGTAGAAATTACACACGGAATGACAAACTTATATACATTTGTATACCCTTTCCACCACATTGATTTTTTTTTTAAATATTTCGAAAATTGTTTGTAATTATTTTTGTAAAAATATATTTTTAAAAAAATTTTAAAAAATTTTTTTTAAAAATTTTATTGGTATCTCTATTTGTTGGCTATCTCTATAAAGGTCTTTAACACAAAGCAGAAAAACCCTACCAACCTAAAAACAAAAAAAAATCGCCCCAAGATCGGTATGCACTCCTTGCGATCTACTTGTCGCGGTTTAATATTTATTTGACAAAAAAAGCAAAAGAGAATCTTTAGGTTAATTCTTATAAGATTATAATGGGTTTATTATTTTCAAAATTTTGCAAAGTACTATTTCCCAATTAGTTAATACTTACCTCGAGCAGCGACCTTTAAAATATGGTTCCTGTAAATGATGAGCCTGACGAAATCGATGAACTGAAAAGAAAAAATAAATAATAATTTGTATAATAGAAAATATATGTTTTGTTTGGCGAAGTTTTGACATAAATAATGCCAAGATAATACTTGTACTTAAAATCATTGTCACACAAACGGGACAATTTTCAATTTTATTTCACGTACAAATTTTTTCGATTTTCTTGGCTATATTTACATAAAACTTGAGCATTGAATTCGTCTTGACTCTTATGATAACAGCATTTTACTATAGTCATTTTTAATGTCAGTATTGCAGCAAAATCAATGACACATAAATAATAGGAAAATTTATTTTATTATGTACATACATATGTACATATTTTTCAAGGTATACATAACTTAACAAACAAAAAGATTACTTATTTTTAATTGATTTTAAAAAAGAATTTTGTTTCATCACTCCTTCTCTTGGGTTACAAATTCTACAAGACATGCATACATACAATAAGTGTTCTTTATTTTAACAAACGTGTTTTTGCAAGTAATTTTGTTAGAATATCAGCTATCATTTGATCAGTAGGACAAACTTTTTTTGTGTTTTAAATTAAATGCCCAACACTAATAGGTCTGTAAACATGTTGAAGTTTTTCCGGGAAAATCCAGCCGACCTGTACCTTTGCACAGTAAATAGGCTCGCCAGTGTCCACTCCTAGAGTATTATTGGTCTCCACCAGTATCAATCTTAGTTATTTTTATTGGTACTACACCACGTAAAAAAGTGAGGTTGCAATCCTCACTTGTGAGTTTTAATTTGGTCGTCCACCAGGTTCTATCATTCAATATATCTAACCATTAGCCAATGCTAGAGTGAGACGCAAAACTGTCGAGGTGAATTAAACAGACTCAGGCCTGACCGCCCTTAATAAATAATGACGATGACAAGAGAGTTGTTTATTAAACCGGAGCTGCTTTACGACTGAGGACAATCCTTAAGGTACATATTTTGTATTTTATAAACAACTAGCCGACCCGACAAAGTTTGTTTTGCCTTCAAATTTTATTTATAAAGGGTGGTTAAATTTTAAGGGTCGATGTTGATTGTCACATAATTTTTTTTTAGGAAATTATTGTCATTTATTTTGATAATATTGATATTTTGATAAAATGATAAATCAGAATGAAATGAACAACCACACAGTAAACTGTCTAGTGGAAAAAAGTCAGCTTCGATGTACCCGAAAAAATAGGCACATCAAAAACTACTCTTATGTATCAATAATCTTATTTTCTGTTAGGTGTTTAGGTGTTTTCTATGCCAACTTTTGAAATATAATGATTTTAAAAATCATCCATATTTGATATTTTTATTAAAATTATCAGTTGATATTTTTATACCCTTCACCACATGTGGAAAGGGTATATATAAGTTTGTCATTCCGTGTGTAATTTCTACAATATTCATTTCCGACCCCATAAAGTATATATATTCTGGATCCTTATACATAGAGAAGTTGATTAAGCGATGTCCGTCTGTCCGTGTTAGTGTGGTAATGTCATTTGCCAAGGCACCAGAAGAGATACAAAAAATTTAAGCACACCAATCTGTCAGGCATAGTTTCGAAAATTTTGGTATTGCAATTCAGCAACATCGGATCATTCCTTTGGAGGCTACAGGCCAAAAACCACGCCCACCTATATTTTTTTTACGTTCTTTTTTAATTTTTTTCGGCTTTGATGATTCTGTTTTGCCCTTTTTTGTCAAATAAATATTAGACTGCGACAGGTAGATCGCAAGGAGTGCATACAGATCTCGGGGGATCAATAACCCCCTGCGAGGGGCGATTTTTGTTTGTTTTTAGATTGGTAGGGTTTTTCTGCTTTGATTTGTATTAGAGACCTTAATAGAAAGCAATACGCGTAGAGGTAGCCAATGGACCCACAGGGTACCCACTGATAAATAGGAGCAGTTAAAAGGACCCCCCATGTGTCAATATGAGGATATTTTTTTTTTTGTAAGGATATCTTTTTGCTTTAGTCTGACCATTCTAACTTAATATAGATTGCATAAAGGTTCTAAATTTAACAAAAAAAATTCAATAAAATTAAAAAAAAAATTTAAAAAAAAGTTTTTTTTAAAAAAGTTTTAAAATTTTTTTTCAAAGCATTTTCAAAAAGATATTTTACAGAAAAATATTCGAAAAAAAATTTTAAAAATTTTCCAAAAAATTTTCGAATATAATTTTACAAAAAATTTGTAAAAAAATATTTTTACAAAAAATTTTTACACACAATTTTTAAAAAATTTTTGTTTTAATTTTTCAATATTTCTTTGAAAATTAAAATCATGACTATCACATAACATATATTTAATATCAAGAATATACATATGTATGTATGTGTGTATATAGAGTAACATATTTTTTTAAATGCGTTTGATTTTTTTAAATGCGTTTGATTTTTAAAGGAGGGTGCTGTAGCTTAAGTGGTTAGCACGTTGACTACTAAGCAATTTTTCTGATATGTATTAATTTTTCTTCATAATAATGCATATCACAGCGCCCTCCTTCGCCGGTATTACCACATAGCACTAAATCGCCGTCGAAGGAAAATAATTATAAATTGGCTATGCTAGCTTCGAACTAATTCGCCTAAATAACACCAGAGGCGCTGTAATAATGTTATAAAAATAATCATAACGTGCAATTGCAGTGTTGCCAGAATCGAAGCTTTACTATCACTAACCATCTGTCTTATCTACTACTATCCCTTTCCAAAGAAAGTACCACAGTTTATGTAGGCATTAACTCCCTGAGTGGTACTTCTCTTTAAAGAAAAAAAAAAAAAATAGATGATATCTCTGTTTTAAAACCTAGGTGCGCTAAACACATAGACATCATCAGGATACCGACTACAAACTGTCAAAAATAAAACGATTATTTTGAAGTCAACTTAGGCTAATTTCTATTTTATTCAACAAAAGAATATGTCACAAAAAAATTGTAAATTACAAATTCATATACAAACAAAAAGTTTTGGAGGAAATATTTATAATTATTTGAAAAAGTTATTTAATTTTATAAAAGCAAAATAAGTATTTCTACAACAATGTCAGAGTTTACGATGTAGCTGTCAGTATCAATATCATTAAGTAGCTGACAACACGGCGACAATTGTAGCAAACTTGTTTTCATTTGGCTTCTATTTCTTTAACTCATGAATAATGATTTTTTCTAATACGACTTTATTTAAGTAAAGAGTCAACAATATGGATAACGCTGTACATGTCTGTATAAATAATATCACCGTGGTGAAGGGTATAGAAGATTCGGCACGGCCGAATATAGCACTTTTACTTGTTAATATTTGAAAATGTATGATAATTGTAAGCTATCCTTTAAACCAGGACGAACAACGTGAGTGCACGGGCGAATGCTTTAGAATGCCTTCACAAAACAATTAAGAAAGAACAGACTTGAGCACACTCGAAAAAATAGCAGAGACAATTGTAATCAAGATTTAATGAATAAACTCCTAATTTCTTCTGATTCATTAATTTCATTTAATACAAATAGAATAAATACAAGCAGCTCTTTCAACAATAATCAACAAATTAGTAATTACATAATAGTAGATGAATCTATTAACACTGATTTAGAATCAGAAACTTATATTAGTGATTAAGAAATTGTTTACAATTGTTATGTTATTTTTAACCGACTTCAAAAAAAGAAGGAGGTTATCTATTCGTCTGAATGTTGCTTTTTTATGTTTGTGCCCGTAGAACTCATTCATTTCTGAACGGATTTTAAAATTTTTTTCTTTATTAGAAAGGAAATACTTACAGATTGGTCCCATTTGAAAAGAAGTTCAGAATTTTGAAAATTAAAGGGTGTCCCCATACAACATACGTGTTTTTTACGTGTATTGTGAACCGTAAAGGGCACCCTTTTAAAAAACTATATATCACTATAGCTGCCAATAACAGAAATTAATAAAAAAAAATAAAGTTAAAAATTAAAGGGTGTCCCCATATGTGACGTCAATTTAAATATATGAACCATTTGAACCATTGTAGACATTCACTTGAAAATTGGACAGAATGTCCAATATTTATAATCAGAAATTAAATATTTATAATTAGAAGTTAAAGGGTGTCCCAATAGTTGATGTAATTTGAAGTATATTGAAAAACTTTTGAACCGTAACAGAGAGACGCTTGAAATTTACAAAGAACCTGTATATCTAAGTCTTTTATAACATCAAGTATATAATTCAAATTTGGAAACTAAAGGGTGTCCCGATAACTGATATAATTTTACCTATCTAGCCCTATCTTTTGAACCGTTATAGACAAACACTTGAAAATTAGACAGAATCTCCACTACTATGTCCCGTATAATAACATTTATAAATATTTAAAATTATAAAGGGTGTCTCCAAAGTTGATGTAAATTGACGCATATGGCCAAACTTTTGAACCGTTTTAGACACACATTTGAAATTTACAAAGAATCTGTCCTTTAAAATAAGTGTTTAATTTAAAATTTTACATTAAAGGGTGTCCCCTAGGTGATATTGTTTAACCTATATGGCCATATCTTTGCAACCGTTACTTTTTATTGCTGTGTCAGTAATAATAAGTGTTAAAAATAAAGGGTGTCCTCATATCTAAGGTAATTTGTCGTATATGGCTTTATCTGCTGAACAGTTATGGATAGACATTTGAATGTACAGAACGTATATTACTATGTCCGTTAGAGCAACAAGTATAAAAGAATTTGATTTGAGTACTATTTCTTACAGATTACTTCCTTTTAAATTTTTAGTTAAGATTTGATGCACATATATTTATTTTTTAGTCGGTTTTTTTTTTTGCAAGAATTATTTAATATAAACTTTTTAATAACTATTTTTGAATTAATAAATTAATTATTTAGGCGTAAGTTCTTAATTATAAAGAGATAAAGAAAAATTAGATACCAGCAAAGCAGAATGCATTTTCTAAATAGCTACGTCCGTCATCAGTACTCTTCGTATCGATATACCCGGTAGTTTCAATTGTTATTAATTTTCTATTTAAACAAACTTATCAAAGAAATAGAATCTGAGAAATTAAAATTTTACATTATATTTGTTAGAAGATAGAGCTTTTTGAAATTGTTTTCCACTTGTAAACTCTATTTCTTTTTTATATTATACTACCACGCAAACATTTTTCTTTATTTTTATTCTCTTTATATATTTTCTTTTATTTGAAAATGGTATATATCTGTCTTGCTATTAGCTATCCTTTGGTTAGCAATTAACAACAATTAGATATTTTTTATTTTACAATTGTATATTTTTGATTATTAACACAATAGTGTTAAATGCATTCTGCTTTGCTGGTATCTAATTTTTCTTTATCTCTTTATAATTAAGAACTAATGCCTAAATAATTAATTTATTAATTCAAAAATAGTTCAAATAAAAATTCATATAATTTCACAGAGCGGGCACGGCTTTGACATTGTTAACTTCAACACTATTGTGTTAATAATCAAAAATTTACATTTGTAAAATAAAAACAGATACATACCATTTTCAAATAAAAGAACATATATAAAGAGAATAAGCTACCATAACTCCTTCGATTTTTTTCCAGTTTTACTATGGGGACCGTTCACTGTGAACCAGATCGAAATAATTTGGAAGGTAATCCACCTAAAATAAATTGTGCAATTGGATATTAACGTTTGGATTGATTACACAAGGGAACAGCATTTTTGTTGTATGAAATATGATAACTAATATTATACTTCCTCGGGGTGCTACTTTCAGATCTGAAGTCAAATTGTTTGTATTATCTTTAGTTTTTGAGATATAATTATGACATTTCCAAAAAATTATATACCCGAGGTACCCAACTTTTTGGGCTTACCCCCTATACCCTGGTTAACCGACCGTTCGCAGCTCGACTCAAGAACACCTCTTCTTTGCCTCTGTGAAATTTCATTAAGATATCTTCACTGGTTCATGAGATATCGAATTATGTCCAAAATAAATCGTTTTCAAACTATTGTGCATCAGTTCAATACGTTCGCATAGTTTTCATCCTTTTTGTTTCCTAGAAAATTTTGTACAGTTCAAACGCATTTATTCTAGGCATTTTTTCGAAATCAGTTATGTAACTATTAAAGTTGTCACCCTTTATCAACCTTCTTATTTCTGGACCATAAAAAATTTCGGCTTTAAGTTGCTCTGTGCTCAAATTATAAAACTTTTTAGAGATGCAATTAAAACAATCACCATCCTTGTTCAGAGCTGTGACAAATTGTCTCATTAGCCCTGATTTGATGTGTAACAGTGACAGTATTATGGGATGCCTTCGCGCAAGGGGTTCGTTTGTTACCGGAAGTTTAAATGTGTGTAGTATATCGATATGTCAAACAGCTGTATTTCAAAAACTAAAGCTGCTAAAGAAAAAACGAAGGCAGATTTAAAATCAGCGCCATGAAATTAACAAACAACTGGCATAAAATGCAACAAAACAAAAGATTAATTTTGTTTCCTTGTTTTATCGATGCGCTCATCTATGAGCTCTTCATCAAAGTGAAAAAATGCTGATAAATCGCGATAAACGTGTGCTAGCATAAGATGGAAAGACTGAGCAAATGAATCAGCTGTCAAAAGTTTATGTACACAACGCCATCTGTAGGCAATGTGTGACAAAATAATTGCTACGAACACAATTGTCATACTAAAGTGGTGGAAAAACAATTGCCGCAAAAAATTGTCACAAGTAACGTAAACAAACTTCATCTATCATGACATGATGTGTGGTTACAGCGGCCAAAAATCAAATAAATCGATTTTTTATTTTAAAAATATGTTTGACGCTATTTTATAGAGGAGACCTAAATTCGTACAAATCAAAAAGAATTTAAGAAAAAAATTCATTTTTAATAAAGTTATCGACTGTCAAATTTGAAATTTTTTAAAAAATCTGACAATTAAAGCTAAAACCCTGAAATATAGCCGCATTTTCATATGGGTTAATTTAATATAAATTGTCGGTAATACGGTTTGTTTTTGCATTCGTGATATGTTATGATGTTATTAAAATATGGCAACACCTTTTTTTCCACAATTTGGTCCACACATGTTTAGTACCGTTACTTGAAATGTAAACAAAAAAGGAAAAGATTAAAAATTTAAAACTTTCAACGTTCAATATTTTTTGACAGTTAAGACAGTAGTCTTTTGGGCTAATTATTGTCATTAAAAATTAAATGTAAATAAAACAATTTACTTCATCTTTCACTCAACGTTTCGTCGATAAGGTTGTCGACTTCTTCAGGAGTAGTTTAGATTTTATTAAATTCTGTTGAAGAAAGTTTTTCTTATACATATGTTCATATTTAAGAAAATATAATTAAAGCTTGACTTACGATTTAGTTTACATCAGAATCATATATTCAGGTATCATTATTAAAATTAATGAACAACACGACACAAAATTAAAAATAATAAATAAAATAAATAATTAAAGTAAACAAATCACAACATCAAACTAAAACTATATCACAGAACTATTACTTTTGGTGTATTGCGGGAGAATATTACAGTTTTGTTTGGTCTTTATCTTCTTTTGTATTCAGAGCTTTCGATAAACGTTGTTGTATTCTTAAGCTCTCTAATGTATATCTCTTGTTCTCTGATCTTTCTTTGTCCAGTATTTTGACGCTCTTAAAATCTATCATGTGTTTGCTTTCTTTTATATGTTGTGATAAAGCCGTCGTCTCTTTTCCCTTCCTAATATCTGCTTCATGTTCAGCCAATCTTGTACCAAGCGTTCTTTTTGTTGTTCCAACATATACTTTATTACACTGATCCCTGTCATTGTCTCGGCATGTTATTTCGTAAACTACATTATCTGTCTTTAATTTGTCTATTTTCGTCTTTTTGCTTGTAAATAAATGCCTTAGTGTGGCATTTGATTTATGTGCTATATTTACGTTCTTATTTTCGATGATGTTCCTTAATGTTTTACTTTCTGTCAACCTCGGTATGGTACACTGTAAAAAATGGTATCTTTGGGATCTTGTTTTTCAGAATTTTTATTTCTACAAGTATGTATTTTAAAAAATATGGGTCTCTTCTGCTGTAGACTGCTTATTCTATATATTTTATCACTTTTACAGTGTCAACTCATGTGCAAATTTGGCATTTATTTGATATTTGGCTCAAAGATAAAAATTATAGTGCAGCATTTAAGGAGGTGAAATGTTATGTGGAAAACAATTTTAATATAAAAGTCGGTTCAATTGCAACAGAACAAATAAACTTTTTTTTTAGCAAGAATGAAAAAATAATTGGCGAATGTGCTGTAGAAGCAGAAATATTTTTGAGAAAAAAATAATCTTTGGCTTAGTTCAACGATCAAATTAGATGGAGAAGAGTTGTAAACATGAGGAAGAAGTGGAGGAAGTGGAAGAATTAGGAGTGGAATTAGGCAATGTAAATTAATATTTTTAATATTTACAAATCGCTCATTTACATAAAGATTATCAGAAAAAGGCATTTTTGCCAAAATTATGTTTAGATACTTCACTATGTCTGTTATTATAAATTTTAGTGTAGAAAATTTTATTCTAAATATGATAAAATCTAAATGTATATTTTGAAATGCAACTTACAATGGTGGATGGAGCAGCAATTAATATACTAACTGATAATAAAAGCAGTTCTTCTTGTTTTATATGTGGTGCAAAACCGAAGGAAATGAATTCAGTATCAGTTTTTTGGAGGGAACTAAAAAAAGAGATGAATTCTTTGAACATGGTTTATCCGCGTTACATTGTTGGATGAAGTTTTTTGAATGTATACTACACATACGATACAGGTTGCCTTTAAAAGTTTGAAAAATATATAACATCCAAGATAAACAAATTTTAAATGAAAGAAAATCTAAAATTCAAGAATATTTTAAAAGAGAAATGGGTTTAATAGTATATGGAGTTAAAACCGGTTTTGGTACGACTAACGATGGAAATACCGCAAGACGGTTCTTCAGTAATATTGAAGTCTCATCCAGAATAACACAGGTCGATTCCTCTCTTATTAAAAATTTCTCTCTGATTTTAAAAACTCTCTCAAGTAATAAACAAATTAACGTTGAAAGTTTTCAAAATTTTCTCAGAGAAACTTGGAATTTGTATGTAAGAAAATATTCTTGGTATTACATGCCGTTTACTGTTCACAAAATACTTAGCCATGGAGCCTAATTCATAAAAAATTCTAAAATTCCTGTTGGATTGTTATCAGAGGAGGCTATAGAAGCCACACATAAAAAATCGTCTGAATCATACCCGAACAGTCGTTTAAATATGAATTAAGATCTGATAGAACGTTTAATTTTACAGCCAGAACCAAAATTATATACACAAAATTATAAAACAAGATAAAAAATATAAAAACCACGATGAAAATCATGATAATTTGATATATCTCGCGGAAGGTAGTAATTCAGATAAAGAGTAATGTAAAACATTTATTTTTCTTCTATTTATTGTTGTTTTTTTTTCCTTTGGTACTTAAAATTATTGTGTTTAATTATATAAAACTATAAGTGAAAGTGTTGTTTTTGCCAATTTATAATATTTAAGCAATTATTAAAAAAAGCAAAACATATTTTTATGATTGTAAATAAAATAATATTATGAAAAAACACCTAAAACTCGTTTTTTACCCATATATATAGCTTCGTTCATCCGATTTAAAAAAAAATTTGCCATATGTTATTTTTCTTCATAAAAATTTTTAGACCCAGAATTTGTATGGTGGGTGAGCGTGTCCTTCGCCCATTTTTCCCAAAATTGAGCACATGTCATTCCTTTGTCAAGGAAATTATGTGTGCCAAATTTCATTCTCCTGCGACAACTTCTTCTATTTTTGGCCGCTCGTTGTATGAAATTACCATACTGGGTGGTGTCGTAAAATCACTCCATACAAAATGTATTGGAAAATGAATTTACTTCATAATTTTTTTTTAGATATTTCGGGAATTCTTTTATGTATTATTCTTGTTTAGTCGTCCAAACCAGTCCAAATTGGTGCGAATAATCGAAATCGGTTCAGGCGTTCTTGAGCTATAACCGTAGTAACTAACGTCACTTTCCTTTATATAAGTATGTACTTACATACATATTTATATGCAAATGTATTTGAATTTTATTAATATGAGAGTTATAATTCGAATCAATAAAATTTTAACGAGTTAAACAAAAACGAAGATATGTATATATGTATAAGTTGTATGAACAACTAATTTACAATTGCTAGAGTGGTTATTTCACGCAGTCTGGACGAGCCATTGATTTGTGCAACCATTGAACAAATTCAATTGCGCACATCAAAACCTCTCCTGCAGACCATCGTTGTTGATGTCATGTTCGCACAACGATGTCTGCCATCAAATGCTGTTTTTAGTATGTTTGACTTTTTAAGTTTGACTTTAAAAGAACGCCATCTGTTAATCCTATTTGCTGTGCTATAATCACTCGAACAACATTGATGACAAACAGAAAATTATGTTTCGTCGGAGAATGCACGTCGATAAGTTTTCACCAAACAGAAGATAGTAAACAAATTATTGTACCCTATTCTGAAGACGCACACTGGCACATTTTGAAACAGCGGCCAAAATTCCGTTTCTTTATGTCGTCGATTTAAAAAAAGGAATACTTTGTATTAAAGTAGACACATGGGAACCTCAGAAGCCAAAATTTTGGATTCCTATTTCAGTTATTTTGCTGCACACAGGGTGGTTCAAAATGCGCTTTCCGATTATTCAGTTAAAATACAACATTTTGCGAAAAAAATTAAGTTGTAAAAGCCTATAACTTTTTTGATTTTTAACTTTTTAGTATCAAATAAACTGCATTCAATAAGTCTGCTTCTTGGCTTTAAGAGCTATAAATTTTTTATCGGTGCGACTTTTAATATTTTAGATATATTGGCTTAAAAAAGGGTCTTAAATATACGAAAAATTCCATATTTAGTGGAATGGTACTTTTTTTCTCGGTAATTCTCGGTAAAAATATTTATACGGTCTTATAGCACAAATCCTCCCCTTTCATTTGACATCCTAAAAGTTTGCCCCTTTTGGAGATATTATTATTTTGATTTAAAGTTTAAATAATTCTTGCAAAAAAAAACCGACTTCAAAACAGACAAACTTAAAATCATGTTTCTTGAAGACGGTAACTATTGCGACACCCTATAATTTCCGAATTCAAATTTTATACTAGTTATAGCGGTCGTAGCAATACAGGTTCATTGTAAATTTCAACCGTCTGTCTGTAACGGTTTAAAAGTTTTGTCATATACATCAAATTACATAAACTATTGCGACACCCTGTAATTTACAATTTTAAATATTTATACTTATTATAACAGATATAGTAATGGACATTCTGTCTAATTGTTAAGTGTTTATCAATAACTGTTTAAAAGATATGGTCATATATATCAAATGACGTCACCTATTGGGACACCCTTTAAATTCAAATTTTAATATAAATACTTTTTAAGGAGGACTATGTCATACAGATTCTTTTTAAATTTTAACTTTGTGTCCATATACATCAAATTACATCAACTATTGGGACACCCTTTAATTTCCAATTTTAAATATTTATACTTGTTGTTATACCAGACATAGTAGTGAACATTCAGTATATTTTTCAAGTGTTTGTCTATAACGGTTCCAAAGATGAGGACATAATGGTCAAATTACATCAATAATGGAGACACCCTTTAATTTATAGATCCAAATTTTATACTTCTTGTAATAGCGGACTAAGCAATATAGGTTCTTTGTAAATTTCAACTGTCTATCTATAACAGTTGAAAAGTTTGGCCATATATATTACTTTTACATTAACTATTGGGACACCCTTTAATTTCCAAATTCATATTTTACACTTGTTATTTTAGCGGACTTAGCAATACAAGTTTTTTGTAAATTTCAACTGTCTGTCTACAACGGTTCAAAAGTTTGGCCATATATATATCAAAATAAACCAACTAATAGGACACCCTTTAATTTATAATTTTAAATATTTATACTTATTATAAGAGACATAGTAACGAACACTCTGTGCAACTTTCAACAGTATGTCTATAACGGTTCAAAAGATAGGAGCATAAAGGTGAAATTAAGTCACCTATGGGGTCACCCTTTAATTTTTAATTTTATTTTTTAATTACTTTTTGTTATTGGGAGCTACAGTGATACGCATTTTTTTTTAATTTTAAATTGGTGACCTATAAAGTTCATAATACACGTAAAAAACATGTATGTTGTATGGGGACACCCTTTAATTTTTAAACTTTTGAACTTATTTTAAAATGGGACCAATCTGTAGCCATAACCTTTGTAATAGTGCAAAAATTTTGAAAATCGGTTCAGAAATGACCGAGTTATGAAGGCACAAACATACAAAAAAAAAAAAAAAAAAGCAACACACAGACGAATTGATAACCTCCTTCTTTTTTTGAAGTCGGTTAAAAATTGTAATTATTAGTTTGCTAAAATATTCAAAATGTAAAAAATGTTTATTCTTTTGAATGTACTTTTTATCGTTATGTTTAAAAACTATATAAACCTCTGAAACATTTTCAACGCAAAAAAAAGAAAGTAACACATATCTTTTTTAAGTCTCAGGAACAATTCCACTTGAAATTTTCCTTGGTGTAGCTCACTTGTGTTACAGATGTACTTATAAATGGTTTTCAAGAATTTTTAGACTAGAATTTGCAACTTTGTTTTATTATTTATTTATTTTTCGTTCTGTATATTATTACCTAAGGTCGGATATTAGGTATTTTCACTGTAATTGCATTTAAATAACCCTAACTAAGTAGCAATTAATGTAAGACACATTGTTTAGGATAAGGTTCTAGTTTAGTCAAGAATTCCCATGATTCGTATTTAAGTAAATTCAAAGGTAGAAATAAAAGTCAGTTTGCTCGTTACAGTCGTGTTTTTAATATTCGCTTTAAAGTCCAGAGTTACAGTTTAAACAATGCCTGTTTAGTTATGATATACTTGCTAAGATTTATTTTGAAAAAAAAAAAACGAATATGATTTTATAACGCATAAAGTTATGTGATGAAGATCATCTTAATGACCATACAAAAACAATTAAAAGATTTATAATAGAATTAAAGAAACGGTACAACGATTGCAACAGAATGAAGGAAAGGATGTTCTTCTTCTTGAAGATGACCAACAGGCGTATTTACAAGAAATGTTTACTAAAATGGTTAAATTCTATAACATAAATAAAAAATTATATATTAACAAAAAACTAAGACTTTCATTAATTTGCAACAACAATATGTATGAGAAACTTTACTAGTTAGGAACAAAAATTTGAGCCATTTAGTTAACATTCGAATATAGGATCTATATAAAAATATTCTGATCAGTAATTAGCATTAATATTGATGTTAATTCTTCTTATTTTTAACTTTATACTTGTTAGTAAGTTATGACTACTTAACTTAATTTCTATACAGGTCTTAAGACTAAATATGGACCGATTGTCTTAACACTTTTGAGGTAGATTTATGTTTGTAACATACACTGTTTTATTAATTTTTGGTTAAAGTGAAAACCAGTTGAACCTTCATGAATTTACAATCCCTATTCCGGGAGGGCTATTAAGCGGGACAGAATTATTGCACGGAATAAAACGGACTCGGGAAGAAATGTGAATATATTTAATGTAAGTATATGTTAGTCCTTTGTCCCTTGTTATGAGGCATATGCAAAACCGTCACTAATACTTTTTGGCGCTACCAATAATGCTGACAAAAGGTCTGTTTAGTAACTTTCATAGCAGAAACTAGCAACGAGAGAGTAAAACAGAAATTTACCTAATGAAAAATTAAATGAACGCTTTACTAGCAAAAATTAGCAAGTAGACTACGGTGCCGTCATGAACGACTTAAAACTTGTAACGATTAGATCATCAAATAGTACCTTTGCAAACGTAATTGTACTTAAAGGGCAACCATAAAGTAATCTACCGTTGCACAGTGGTCAATTTCGCGAGATAGCCGTCACAACTCTATAACTTTCGACCGGATTGGTATTTTTTTACGCAATTTGTTTTGTTCAATAGGAGGGACTTTAAGCTTCAATTTGCGTGTTCAAACGTAAAAATCGACTGATAGGAACGTAAGTAATGTGGAGTTAAAAATGCATTTTAATTTTTTGTTGAGTTTCCATGTAAAAGTTGAATATTTTGACATTTTAAATAGGTATTTTTTTATAATTTCTTATTTTCTTCAATCGTATTTTACAACCAATACTTATTTATTATTCCTAAACTTAATTTTGGTCAGAAAATGCCAACATTTGGCCCCTGACATTTATTTAGTCTCAATATTCACAGGGGCCAAAGGTTGGTTTTTTTTGGAAGAAAGCTAATTCTTGTGAGGATTAAACTCAAAAATAACACTGAAATTCGCAACAATATCAATACCATTTGGATATATTATATACAGAACACAACATCGATAAAATTTTATTTATATATATATATATATATATATATATATATATATATATATATATATATATATATATATATATATATATATATATTTTATTTAAATGTATTAATAAAAATTTATACTAAAATTAGAAAAAAATTATAATCTTTAAACTAGTATTAATTAAACAATATTAGTAAAAATTTCTTCCAAATAGCTTTGATTTTCATTTTGCGGTAGTTGTTTAGCTTCTTCATCTAACTCTAATGAGGTTGATTTCCATTTTTGTCGAATACTGGACATATATGGGTCAGATGTGCACAACAAAATATTAATAAGATCTTCATTAGTACAATATCTGGAAATTTTTCTTGTATTGTGCTCGCGAAAGAATCTGCAGTCTTTGTTCCTTTTTTCTTGCGCTTCTTCTGAGAGATCTCCAATTGGAAGCATATTGTGCTGAATTATTTGTTCCCCATGGAACAAAATTTTGTGAACTGTGTTTGGCATATGTCTCCAAGAATATTTTTGGTTATAAAGGGTTGCTGTCTGATTAGCATACTTACCAAATTTTCTTGCATCTATCTTTTTGCTACATGCTATAACTTCTAATATGATTTGGAATCGTCGTATTAAATCATAATCTACTCCAGTTATAGAAGCTGCAGTTTCTGGATCGGAAAAAAAATCTCCTTGCTGTGTTTCCATCATTAGAATTTCCTTCTCCTTGCTTTGGCTGGTCAATTATAAGGCCTATCTCACGGTATTTTTCTTGCATATCTTTTTTTTTTTTTGCTTTCTTTTTTCCAAATTTTCTTTGTTGTTTCTCACTGTTTCGCCTAACGGGCCAAATTCCAAATCGTATCCCAATTTAAGAATATGCTCCATAAAACGAATTCTAGCATGAAGAGGTGACATTCCAAATTCATATGCTTCATTAAAACTATCGTCTTGTGTTGGTGGTTGACTCAATTGACTTGATGTTTTTTGGCATATGGTGCAGCTTGATGAAGACTTTGTTTCGGTTAAAGCTTGTGCAACTTTTCCATCGATCATTGTAAGTGACATTTTAAAGTTAACTTCGATGCATTGGTCATTAAATTCAAATATCACTGGTTGAAGTTCTTTAATTTCATCTGTTATTTTGCCAACTTCTTCAGTTATGACATCTTTAGTTTATTTTTTGTAAGCAAACTTTATTGGTCTACAAAATTTTGTTGACGAGGGAATTTCATTCTTCCATACATCTATCTCTGCAGCTCTACTAGTTGAAAGCTCTGAACCAATATAAGTTATTGTTAAACGTAATGGAACGAAAGAAATCATGAATAAATTGGCATCTGATGAATTATCCGCAATTCATTGTTTGTATTGTTTCTGGCCAGAGGACCCATCACATCCCCATTTAGAAATTAAAGTCATGCTGCAATTTTTAAACTTCTTTAAATAGTCAGCATCAAATGTCTTTAATAATCGTTCTGCAGTGTGTTCAAGAAGATCCTGCAATTTTATTTCTGCTGAACTTGAAGTTACACTAATAGCAGTTGGTAAAGATAAGCAATCTTTTTTGGCAGAAACTATATCTCGATATGATGGAAAAATTCCACAATTTTTTTCATTGGTTCGCTTCCGCAATTCTGTATATTGGTTTTTAGTCATTTTCAAATCCAAAAATAGTGCAAATGCTTCTTCTGGAGTAAATTTATTTTCTTCAGTTGGTGTCGGCATACTTTCTAAAATCCTTTTTGTGCGTCTGGGGCTTGCTTCCACTATTTTTTTAATGATAGCAATGATAGTTTATTTCTTAGCCATTCTTGGTTGCGTGAGTAAAATAATTTCTTGTTTCTGGAACATTGATTGTACCGTTTTCTTAAAGTATATAAAAAGTTTTTTATTATTAAGTTATGAATTTTAATTTCTTGTTTGTCGCATATTTTGAAGAATGGATTATTCATTATATGTAAAATAATGTCGTTTTCATCTTTCCGTTCAAAATATATATCAGATAGAACACTATAACTGAATTTAGCCATTGTTTAAACAATAATGAAGAAAAAATAAATGCACGGATATACTATTGCTCGAAGATTCAACATGATCTCTTTTACCTCTTTGAAACATAATATAACAGGTACTTGGTTTTACCAGTTATTTCCATTGGTTTTAAATTTATTTGCAATTTTCAGGTATTTAAGTTGTGTAATATTAGATGGCAATAAAATCATTTTTTACCTTTTCCAAATGAATTGCCAGATACCACATAATTTGAGAGTTCTATTGTCATTTTTGTCAAAATTTTGATACACCCTTCTATGTGGACTAGGTCCAAATATGGGCCAACTTCTCCTAATTTCAACAGAATTATTTTCTGGGTCAATAAGAACTCTTGTACAAAATTTCATCAAAATATATGCATAATAGCCACTTTCACATACAAATAACTTCTCAAAAAATATGACGTGCATTTGTACCGAATATCTTACCTTGGGTCAGAGCCGTAGCTCAAAAAGTGCAGTCCCGATGCATGGACATGTATATATAGG